>CM077643.1:256294418-256701918 GCA_039707465.1 Rhabdophis nuchalis | reverse complement strand
CTAATGACGGTTTCCTTTGCTTTTAAAAGATGGAGGTAGATATAGAGTTGCTCAGGTCACGGGGTATGTATTTGAAAGACACAGGAGAATAAGAAAGATTGTGGGATATAGTAAGTTTCAAAATCTCTTTCCTTGTGAGAGCTTGTATAGGAGAAATAGAAGATGCATGTATTTATTCAGCTTTCGGACCACCTTCCATTAAAAGTAAACAGATAGAAGCATCTAGAAATTCCTCTTGAGAAAATGATAGGTATACATAGATTACCTTTAGGTTGGACTGCATTTAGTTTTAATCGAAAATTCAGACTTCTGACATTAGTAGGCAAGTGTCTCTTTAAGAGCAAGTGTTTCCCTTATGACTTATGAATGAAAATGCTCCAAGACTCCCAACGCTAAAAAGTTACATAAATCAACCAATCATGAATGAATCAGCGCTTGAGACATGTAGAAGATTCATAAAGAGTTTCATTGAAAATAATGGAAGTACTTGCAAGTAGATCAGACCAATAATATGGGTAAATTTCCCTGCACTTGTTTCCCTTAGGAATGAAGGTCAGAAAAGTTACAAAGACAGGTTAGTAATAATAATAATAATAATAATAATAATATTTTTATTTATATACCGCCTCCTCTCCTCAAAGGGACTAGGAGCGGTGCACAGGGAAAATTAAAAATACCAATATAAAATACATAAATAGATAAAATACGAATTAAACCAAATTATCCCTGCGCTAAAATCACCCTATCTTAAAATAAACTAAAATCCCCCCCCAAGGTTAATATTATTACTGCTCCTCCAGACACCAGGTTGTCCAATTTAAGGTTAATTTTTTATTTATTTATTTTATTTTATTAAATTAAATGGAATTTACTTTGTTACTGCAGAAGTTACAGTAAAAAAAAAGTAGGCTTTTGTTTTAAGTGAAGGACTAAGGTGAGTTTGTTCTTATCATATGTCAAAATCTATTTTTGTCATCTTCTGACATGGGACAACACTTGCTGCATTTCTATGTATGTAGAAATAAGACTACCTAATTTAGTGGGTCATGCTCCGAGGTTAGCAAGCACACAATTAAAGCCTTACCAGACTGATCACACTCTAGCAAAATGTTTCCTGAGAACTGAATGCAAAACTTTGGCATTTGATGAACTGTTTCACCCCATCTGTATCATCCCTCTAGAAACTTTGAAATGTGGATGACAAAATGAAAATATTGAACAGATTAATCACTGTCCCATTGCTCTATCTGAGGAAGAGGAAGTGCAAGTAGATTTTGATAACACTGTATGAAGTCTACTCAGAATGAAATATCAACTATTTAATGTGGAGGGGGTGGTGCAGTAGACTTCAATCCTGAAGGATTATTCTCACAATTGTGTCTCCATGAAAAATCAGATCGATTTTCAAGCACAGGGAAAAAGGTGCAGGCTCTTTAAACAGCACTTTCATCAACAGCCCTGCAAAACTGCCTCTTTCAGGCTGACTTTTCAAAGGTGTTTTTTTAGTAGAATTGTATTATTTAGATCAGAATGCCTGATTCTTAACTACTTTTGAGTTCTGAGGAGGAAAGCAGAGTTCATGCAAGAGTGTAACAGTCCCAATGAAATTAAGATTGCTATCTGAGGAGCCACATATGACACAACTATGGGCAACTATGTGAATGCACTTATTATTGGAAATTTACAAAAGTGTTGCAATTCAACTATCTTTCATTGGCATGAAACTTTTAATTATGAAGCATGTTTAATGGATCCTCCAAGGTTACATTAATATGACAAAGCAATTTACAATATTTATCATGACCATGATTGAAAGTAGTAATTCTTGGGGGAAATCTACATGTTTGTTACACAGCAGATTTCTTCCTGGTTGCAAAAGGCATTATGGGAAGACTTCTCCCCCCCCCCCCCAAAAAAGAATCACTTCTTAAATATTTCCAGTGAAAGTATCCAAGCTCTTTTTGCATGTTCACATGTAAACATCTCATTTGGAGATATCAGTTGCTCTTTCTGCAGGATGCAAAGAATATTTTAATTTCCATCTTCCTTAATAAGCCAGTGAACACATTTTAAATAATAAGATACAAATAGCCTCTTTTCCAGCACCTTGCAATAGACAACAGGCAAGGTCAAATCCTCAGTGTAACATAAACAACAGTATAAAATACTAAATTTTCATTAACATCCAGTGGCCATGATTCACAAGTGACCAATGCATTTAGACTGCCCTACAAAGCAAGTCTTTACAAGCAACCAGAGAGTGCAATTTAATTTTCCCACCACATAACAGTCTAAATAGAAATCATCCACCAGTCAGCTGGACTGTATAAAGCTACTTTAATTATTTTAGGATGTTAATGGGCCTCTTGTTTGCTTCCAGCCATCAATGAAACCTCAAGATTACAAGACCCCTTTACTTATCCTTTCAAAAGACCTTCACTGTGCATTGTGGGGAGGGGGGAGCCTAAAATTGAAAAAGACATAGAAATGATCATTTTCTCTTATGTTGCCATCTGTTAAAAACTGATGAATGGCATAGAAAATATTGCATTAAGCGGTGCATTAAGCAGCCAGGAAGAGTATACTGTAGGCAGCACTTTAGGAACAAAGGAAACAGAATGGCCTCGGTGGTGAATGGGTGCTAGTTTCCCTACAGACAGGGGGTTTCCTCTCTCCCCTTCCCCCCCAGTTCACAATGAAACTAAAAGAGGCTGGGATGGAGAGCCAGGCCCGCAGCAAGGGTAAGCAGCATTATTTGCCTTCAAAATGCAATTCTGCAAGGCTTTTTGAATGGTTGCTCCAAGGTGGGGGGTGGTGCTTGCAAACAACCCGTCTGGGTAAAAATAAATAAATAAATAGAGGCCGGGTTAACGGATTTAAAAAAAAATCAGCTTTGCAAGCTCAAACCTTCGGATGATTTGGGGGGGGGGGGGGGGGGGGAGAAAAATCGCGGCTCTACCAAACTTGTTCCCAAATAAGTACCTTACAGTGCACAGGGGCATGCAGCCTTAGGCGAAGCTACCAGTAGCCTGCAATTATTAACTTGGCTAAAAAGAAATGGTTTATCATCCCCCCCCCCCGGAGAAGTATCCTGAGACTAAGAATTGGCATTGTGCAGGTAAAATCGGAAGGAAAAAGGAAAGCGCTGTATCCAGGGATCCCGCTTTTAACCCAACATCGCACCCCCCCCCCCGTCTTTTCTAGCCTTTCCTCTCCCCCGCGGCTTTGGCTCCAGGCCACCGTTATAAACGTGGCCCATTGTCTGCAAAGTTGCCGAGAGCCGTTTAATTATGCAAGGCTTTGTTTGTTTAATTAAATTGCACCCAGCGCCTAAACCGGAGGCTCCCTTCCCCGGCACAGCACACACACACACACACACACACACACACTCTCCTTCGAGTACCCTTCTAAAAATAAACTTGCTAGACACAGGGAAAGGCCACGCTGCGCCTGCGAGCTTTCGGCGCAGGAAGGCAAGAGGGAAAGGAGGGAAGGAAGGAAAAGTTACCTTGCAAAGCAGCTCCTCCTCGCTGTGCAGATGCAGGGCCCGGAAAATGTGGTCTCCTTCCAGAGGCTCCAGCAATAAGTATTTCCCGATGCAAGAAACGCAATGCGACAAGTTCGGCGTCTCTGGCGGGCTTGGCGAGCCAAGGTTGGGGCTGAAACTCTGGCTAGGTTCAGTCTGTCTTATAGACGAGAGCTCGTCGAAATCTTGAGTTTTGTTCCGAGGTCTTCCATACCGCGCTATCGTGATTGGGGTTGACCTTTGTATGTTCATGGGGATGGAGAAGAAACCCTCCCGAGAAATCCCCCCAATTTCTTTTCTTTCTTTCTTCCTCACTCACTCACTCACTCACTAAGTCTTTGGTGTTATCAGGCCGGCCCGCAAGAATGCCTTTGTGCTGCGGTGTGAAGAAAAAAGAGGGCTCGGGTGGCAGGTTTCCCTAGGATCTAACAGTCCCGCGGTTTTTCCAGCGCAAAAAAAGAAGCAGGAGAATATGAATGGAAAAGGGGGTGTCGATCAATCGAACGCTTCTCCCCGCCGGCGTTCGATTCGAACGTTGCCGATCTTTGTAACTCAAACAGCGGCCAAGTCCCGCAAAGTAGCGAACTGAGCAAAAGCGGAGCTTCCTCCCCCCGCAAGGAAACGCCGCGGGGTTTAAAATCCAAACATCTGGGAAAGGCGTTTCGAAGTTGTTCGTTTTGTATGAGTCTCCGATTCCCAATCGCTCGCGTGGAAAGCTTCCCACGGGTTTATTTGAACGACGGGCTCTTTCTTTTCTTCCTTTCTTTTCTTTCTCTTTCTTGCTTTTTCAATAGGCTTTCCTTTAATAACCTGCTTTAAACTGTAGAGGGCGTCTGATCCTTTTTTTCCCCTCGTGGAAAAGGACTCTATTCAGAGAAGCCACCAAAGACAAATAAATAAATTAAACAAAAAAAAAAAAATAGCAGCGGAGTATTTAACTTCAGCGGATGGCCGATGAAGCTCCGCTTTAACTGTGCGGGAGAAAGCCCACTGCTGCTTTGATCCGATCCGGATTTCTTCGAATCGAGCCTCCTATTTTCGGCGGAAGAAAAAGAAAAACCGTTTCCCAAACTAAAAAGCGCCGCTTCTTTCACCAGGATCCCTAAGTGCGCAAAAGCTCCGAGAGAGCTGAAGCTGATGAATGGGGTCGCGTCGCGCGTTAGGGGTGGGGAGGGGGGCTTCCTTTGATCAGAAGGGGGAAAGTGCAATCGAGGACAAGGAGAAATCGATGGCTCTTTAGCTTTCCATCATCGGCCTGGAGACGTCCGGTCTTTCTCCGTTGCTGCCCCGGAGGGTTTGAGTGCAGTTGCTGCACATGCAAGCAAAGAGAAGAAAAAAAGACCACAAAGGACGGGAAGAAAAAAAGAGAGAGAAGGCGCTGCAGGAAAAGAAAGAAAAAATCACCCTCCCTGCGATCTTCTTAGCTCCCTCCCCAGAGTCCTGAGATGCAGAAAAGGAGGGAGACGATGCAGCCACTTCAATGTGAACCAATAGATCTTGCAGGCGCCGCTCTTTATTCCTAGAGGTAGGAGTGGGGAGGAAAGGGATGGCCGAGCCAATCCCTTTCAGCAAGCCATCGTCTCTCTTCACCACGTATCAATAGCTACTTACGTGGCTAAAGGGTCTTTCTTCGGCTCGCCGTGCCTCCCTACTCGGGGGGTCAGAAGCGGCGGCGGCGGTTCCGACTCTCACACGGACACCGCGCACAGGCTGACTGCCCGCTCCTCACCGCGGCGCAGCGCTCTGGCTGCCAGCAGAATCCGCCCGCCCCCCGCGATCCGAGTGGCTTTCCCATTGAGCCAAGGAAGCGTCAATCAGGCGAGCAGCCTGCCAACCCCCTCGAAGTCTCCTCCTCCTCCTCCTCCTCCTTCTCCTTTCCACTCATTCAATGAGCCGGTTTCAGGGTAAACAAGGTGAAATATCCTTCCGCTGAGCAGGCTGTGAAATACGAGCTTTGTGAGCAGTTTCTAGCGGCTACTGTTGCTACTACTGCTACTACGGCGTTTCATTGACCTCTGCGCGTTTCCGTTTGGGCCGAGTTCTTTCTTCTGTCTCTGTGTATTTGTGTGTGTATGGTTGTGTGTGCGCTTTCCCCGGAGAGATGGGAGGAGTTTTCTGTCCATTTATTATCCAAGTGCATTTGGGCCTTTTTATGAATTAAGTGACTCGCTTTAACGGGTGGTGTAAACACAGCGGGCTTGCATCGAAAAGCATTTTCCTTATAGTTTTACCTTGTGTTTAAAAGCAAAATGGATCTTTTGCTCATCTGGAATATTTAAAAAATCATCTTAAGAAGAAGGGGGGGGGAGCCACACCGAGAAGGCACAGTATTTAGATATATTGCATAATAATGCTAAAATAAAGCTTTAAAAAAAGATTTCTTACGTTTTTGGTAGGCTGTTAGGATAAAATGCAGTAAGGTCAGGTTTTAACTCCTTGGGAAGCCCAGGTCTCCTACCCAAATGGCTAATATCTTAAAATAATACCGTGGCGGCAGGAGGCTGCAACTTAAATTTGGATGATACATTCTTTTAATGGTCAGGATTTGATTAAGCATAACTTGATTAAATCTCAGGTGGTTGAACCTACTGCGCTACATCTATCAGCTATGGTTTATCAACCCCAATCAAACTTAACATTAATGGTTGTATAGGTGTACATCTTTTGGCTTAGTCTGGGATAGCTGATGATATTTATCTGATGGAGCAACCCTCATTTCTGTTTGCTCAAATGAGATGCACCCCATTTATCCAATCTTCCTTTGATCTGACTGACCCCAACCTCTGTCAACAGCAGTCCACCTGCATGCGATTTCCTTTGCTCTTTTGGCCAATTTGCATTTGATAGTCCAGAGCCTAATATTTTTGCTGCTGAAATATGTGAGGTATAACATATCAAGGTAACGGTAAGAAATACTATATCACCACATTATCTTGGAGCAATCCAAATGGCTAAATTCCCACACTGCACTGTGATAGATGTTGTTTGACTTTGACATGCGAATGCAAATAATATATATGGCTTAATCAGCAAACCATGGTTAACACATGAGAATCCAGCCAATGTTACTCTTCACAGAATTTAGAGGCTAGGGGCTTCATCTCAGAAGATGGAAAATATTTAATATTTTTGGTGGAGTAAATGCATTAATTAATTTGTAATTAAATAAAATGTTTTTTCCAGTTGCAATGTATGGCTATGAAGGTTGGACCATAAGCAGTGGTGGGTTCTGGATCCCGGTGCAACCATCCCGGTATGGTGCAACGGGGCTGGGTGTTCGCCACATGCATGCGGACAGCACGTGCGCAGTGTGCGCATTCGTACGTACTGCCCACGATACTCTGCAGCACTCCAGCTGCTTGGTAGAGTTGCACAGGCACCCTATGCTCCATGCGCATGCGTGAAAGCCCCGATTGGCTCAAATACAGGTAAGGAGGGCAGGTGGGCCCTCTGGAGCACCATATCGGAATGGTACCTGGTGCTCCCAGCAGGCATCAATATGCCTGTACCAGGGCATATTGGTCATATCCCACCATTGACCATAAGAAAGGCTGAGCACCAAAGAATTGAGGCCTTTGAACTATGGTGCTGGAGAAGACTCCTGAGAGTCCCTTGGACTGCAAGGTGATCAAACCCGTCAGTCCTAGAGGAGATCAACCCTGACTGTTCTTTAGAAGGCCAGATCCTGAAGATGAAATTCAAATACTTTGGCCACCTGATGGGAAATAAGGACTCACTGGAGAAGAGCCTAATGTTGGGAAAGATGGAGGGCGAAAGAAGGGGACGACAGAAAATAAGGTGGTTGGATAGAAGCAGTAGCCGTCAGCTAAAATGAACTCCAGAGATGGTAGAGGACAGGAAGGCCTGGAGGAACGTCGTCCATGGGGTCGCAATGGGTCAGACATGACTTCTCAACTAACAACAACAAAAGGAAATGAAATTATAGTCTGCTGACCTCATCTATTACGTGCAGTAATATCAGAGAACACAACTCTCTAAACTCAAATGTGGACCTTGAACCTGAACAAAGTTGAAAACAAAGTTATAGTGCAGTTGAAAAACTGGCCTTCTTCTATGAATTTGGATTGGCAGCTGATTTGGACCCTCAGCAAAAAAAACCCAGTTTTCTTGAATCAATAATGCACAAATGCATTTTTGTTTCCAACCTAGCCACCCTTGGTTGATCTCAAAAAACTTAGTAGGACTAGATCTTTTAGTACAGGTCTGTCAAACTCCTGGATGTGGGCCGGATCTATCATGTGCTGGCCGTGCCCACGTTAGCGAAGGGAGAAAAAGTCCCGATACATCACGTGGTGCCATGACGACGTTAGTTTGACACCCCTGTTTTAGTACTTGGATGGGAGATCTCTAGAAAATCCCAGGCTATAGATTAGACTGAGAAATTAGAGAGAAAAAATATTCTGGAAGAAGACGATAGAAAATCAAGAGTGGGGTGGGAAGAGCCTACTGTGGCTATGGGGAAAACTCAACTTAGAGGATTCTTGACTTGTATCATGGATGTTTCCTGGGATGATAAATTAAAGAATTTAACACAGAGAAGTACTGCAGGAAAAAAAGCATTTTTATCGGACACATTATAATGGGGTCACACAGCCCCCCTAGTTTCAATAGCACTTTATTTTAATAATGTTACTGATGGAAATGAATGTGATAATCATTATTTTCCTGCCCTATTTAGCTTGCTATTTTTTTTTCTTTTGTTATCAGGCCAGCAAGGCAAATAAGCAGTGCTGAGCCCAAGAATATTCTAAAGGGAAAACAATGACTACCAAAGGGGGGGGAAAACCTTCATAAAAGAATGTATCATTTGAAGAAAGAAAGAAAAAACTACTATTATCTCCTGATGAGAAAATGTACCCAGGATACCAATATAAATCAAAACTAGATGGGTGGCAAAATGAATTTTTGATTAGCTTTAGCAAAGTGTGAAAGCAATTTTCTTCAAGTAGAAAGCATAGCCCGGAATCCCTTTGAAAACTTGGAAAAGCTACACAGTAGATTGAGATGGTTTCATGGTGACAAGGTTCAAAGAGCTTTTAACAAATGCGGAAATGTGTGTAACTTCAGCAATCCTCGTCAAGGTTCTTGGAAAACAGATGTTCATGCAAAAATTTTACTTTGTGCCTTTTTAAAATTCATCGGCAGGCAAGAGCCTGCCTGAAGACACAACTAAAGACATCAACACTAGCCTAAAATATTGTGAAAGAGGAGATGAGAGGCGGAGCCAATCATCTAAAAAGCCCAACTACTGCAAAGTTAGAGCCTTACTGAGCTAGGTAACTTGCTCTTGGGGTAGGGGTGGGAGGGCAGAAAAAGAGAATGGAACAGAAAATCCAAAGGAGGTTCTAAAAAAAAGGGAGCTGCACCCTCCTGACCAAAGCCTCACCCCTCTTTACATGTGTCAGTCTCCTGGCCGTCTGCCAGAGAACTAAGGTTGCCATGCCGTAGCGGTTTTAGGTAGTCATCAGTCTGTGATTTAGTGACAAGGCTTGGGGAAAAGAAATTCCACCCAGCTGGCATGCATGGTTAGTTGCTTTACAAATGGTGAAAGGCTTATCCTTTCTCCTTTGTTTCCATTTCTGATGTGCTTCCTACACCTGGAAAAGTGACAAGAGGAGAAATGCACAGGAAGACTGGTTTCCTTAAAAAAAATAGATATAAATCTGAGCTAATCACAATACAAACAAGATAGGGCAAGTAGAATAAAAAGAACTCTGTAATGCATTCCAAATGCCTGAAAGCATTCAGAGAATACCCATCTGTACCTTCAGGGATTTTTTTTTTATCAGCTCTGTTAATGTGAGGTACTAAACCAGAAGGAAGTCGCCTTTTTTTCCACCCTGAGTCTGAATTAAGAATTATTGACTTTGACTGCTACCTGCTGTGGTAGCACAGTGGTTAGAGTGCAGTACTGCAGGCTACTTCTGCTGATTACCTGCCAGCAGTTTGCCAGCAGTTTGGCAGACTGAATCTCACCAGGCTCAAGGTTGACTCATTCTTCCATCCTTCCAAGGTGGGTAAAATGAGTACCCAGATTGTTGGGGCAATAAGCTGTCGCTGTAAAATCGCTTAGAGAGGGCTGTAAGCACTGTGAAGCGGTATATAAGTCTAAGTGCTATTGAAAGTGCTACCTTGGTGACTTCTGGCACCGATGAGAAGCTATAATCAAACCTTTCTGCTCCTTGTTGGTTGGAAGGGGTGTTGAAGTGTAATTTTTAAGCAAAGTAGATACCTTGTAAAAGGTGCCCATTTCAAATTTATATCTTGCAATAAACTATCTGAAATTTGATTTGCTTCTGGATGTTCCAGGTTGGGAATTTGGCTCGCATGCCATGCCATAAACCTGACCTTAGCCATACATCATGCCCAGTGGTGGGATCCAATTTTTTTTATACCAGTTCTGTGGGCGTGGCTTGGTGGGCGTGGCATGGCTTGGTTTGCACGGCTGAGGAAGGATACTATAAAATCTCCATGCCCTCCCCACTCCAGGGGAAGGTTACTGCAAAATCCCCATTCCCTCCGGATCAGCTGGGATTTGGAAGGCAGAAAATAGATGGGGGTGGGGTCAGTCAGAGGTGGTCTTTGCCGGTTCTCTGAACTACTCAAATTCTGCTACCGGTTCTCCAGAACTGGTCAGGACCTGTTGAATACCACCTCTGATCATGGCTTACAAACCACAATTCTTGGGTTTACCTAACTTGCTAAGCCAAAAACAAGCCAGTCCATTGTCACACAGTACAGTGAGCTTACTCGTTGTTTGCTTTTTGCACGCATGAAAAGGGAGGAAAAGATAGAATTGGTACCAAAATGAGAGGTAGAAAGAGCACAGAAACGACAGGATCTCTTAATATTTTAAAGCAAAAGCAAAACTTCCTAGCTTTCCCACCTAGTTTATGGGAAACAAATCAGAAAAAAGGCACAGACTGTTCCCCAAAGCCAAAAATCTCTGCTGTCATTTTTCTAGGTAGAAAAACAATGTTGCTATTTCAATAAAAGTGTAAAGCAGCAGCAGAGATACTTACCAGCCCAGCATTTTGGAAATTGGCTCCTTTGGTGTACAGAATATTACAGGAATCATCAGTTAGAATAGAAAAACATTTTTCTGTCAGTGATCAATGAATCTATGATCTCTGGCAACCTTGGTTTAACTTGGAATGGTTAATTTCTTACCACCAAGTTAAATTTATCCCTATTGCAGCATTGGATGACCTTGTATTTCCTACATGGAATCTTTCCCAAAAAGAGTTGGACCTCGTGTTTTGTTTGTAGAGATTCTCAATCATCCAGTCATGGTTGTCCCAAAGGTGCTTTTCCAACAGGGCAGCTGGACTTTCTTGGGTTTTTTTTCTTTGAAAATGTTTCACTTCTCATCCATGAAGCTTCTTCGGTGGCTGAAGAAGTGAAGCTGCCTGGATGAGATGCGAAACATTTTCAAAGAAACAAAAACAAGATTAAATATTTCCATTTAGGTTTTTTTGAGACCATAACGTCTAATGTGGGACACAGTGACTGGAGAACAGGACTAGGCCTGGGGAGATTCCTGATTTTTTACCGTGATGTATGTGGGGGGGACGCCATCCCATAGGGAATAGACTTATTCGGTTTGGGCTGATGGTTACCGGGGCTCCAGCTGCTAAAATATCCACCTCAGTCTTGACTAAAATAAGACTAAGTAATGGACACAGCTTGTCCTGTGGAGCTTCTGCTTCTCATAATAATAGCATTTTCCATTTAGATATTAGATACTGTTCCACATATCAAACAATATACATTAACTAGTCAGTGTGAACTTGGAAAAATATTTACATTTCAATAAAATTGTTGGGTATACAGATTCCCCTTTGTTAAATTCGATTGTTGGAGTCTTGACAGATATGTCCAGGTTGTTTTCTCTACCAGAGCACAAAATGACCTCAGGAGTCCTGTGTGGCTGGGGGACGAACAGTTTTAGATAAAACCCTACCCTGGGTAGGTGAGAACTTTTGAATTATGATCGCCCAACTTAGCATGTGGGCTTAGGAGTATGGCGAGCGATTATGCTCTTTCGATTTCATCAAGAGTTGCCTAGTCATAATTTGTCATTATGATTCTTTACATACCTTCTGTGATGATAGATACATCACGGAGGGAGATGCACGTTAAAGCATCAGAATATCTTTCATAAGTGCAAAGCTTTAAATTTTGTTTTCAGTGTAGGGGAAGAGAGAAAGTGCTTTTGTAATTAATGTGCTGTTGCCAGAATGATGCAACTGCTACTTAAAAAAAAAACCCAAGCAAAACCCAGTATGAATAGCAAACTCTGCACTCTAGAGTTTGCCAAACTATGACACTGGCTGATATCCAAAACAAGTACACTTCAGAACTGCAAAGACTCCAAGTGTGATTTGCTGCCAGCCCAAAGATTTTAACTTTAGGAGCTGACAGCAACAGTGACCCAGCAGAATATGATGTGGATTAAAATAGCCACAGGACTACGGGTTGCACTAATGGAACAGCAGCAAAGAAATGGATGCAAGCTGTGCAACCATGTAATGAACTGCACTGGAGACGTGACATCTGTTTGGTACGGATGTATACAATTCAAACGGTTCATTGTTCTGAAGAATTAATTAATTAAATTAACTGCTCTCCAGAAGAGTGTAAATCAACTGTCCCTAACTTGAGTTGGTTGGTGTTGGGTTTGCGATTCCTAGAGTAAATCCAGCCAGCATAAATGTTTCGTGGTGCTATTTAGGAATTCTGGAACCTGCAACCCAAATACATTCTGAGGATCCTTGAATGGGAGGAAAGTCCAACTCAGTGTTTCTCCACCTGGACAAATTTGAGATTTGCAGACTTTGATTCCTAAAATTCCTAACAAGGACTGCACCGTCTGGCTGGGGAATTCTGGAAATAAAGTTCATCAAAACTACACATTTTTTTAAAAAAAAGTTTAGATGATGATGTGATTGAGGGGGCTGGGTGTTTCCCAGAAGTTCTTTTCAATTACTGTATTACTCCCTAAATCCTTGACAATTAATCATGCTGACTGCAGTTTACAGAAATTCTTGCTGACCCATCAGGATGCCTTCTAGCCCTGAGATTCTTGAGTTTTCAGATTAGCAGCCATAGCAATAGCACTTAGACTCTTAGACCTACTGGCCCGGGACGCCCTTCGCACAGTCACTCATGCGCTTGTGACATCCCGTCTAGACTACTGCAATACTCTCTACATGGGGCTTCCCTTGAGGTGCACCCGAAGACTGCAGCTAGTCCAGAATGCGGCTGCGTGGGCAATTCTAGGAGCCTCTAGGCATTCCCACATGACACCGCTCCTGCGCGAGCTGCACTGGCTGCCTGTGGCCTTTCGGGTGCGCTTCAAGGTGTTGATCACCATCTTTAAAGCGCTCCATGGCACGGGACCTAGTTATCTGCGGGATCGTATCCTGCCCGATACATCCCTTCAACCGATTCGCTCCCACAGAGAGGGACTTCTCCGGGTACCGTCCACTATGCAATGCCAGCGGGCGACGCCCAGGGGAAGGGCCTTCTCTGTGGCGGGCCCAACTCTCTGGAACGACCTACCCCCCGAACTCAGAACAACTACGGACCTCCGCTCCTTCCGCCAAAAGTTAAAGACCCACTTCTTCCATCTGGCCGGCTTGGCCTAATCTACCTTGCCAGCCTTCAGTCTGAATGTTTAAATTGTTTTATTGGGTTTTTAAGGGGTATAGTTTTAAGGATTTTAAGATTTTAGCGCAGGGTTATATTTAGTTTTTATTTTATTTTATTTTTCTAATTTATACCCCGCCCTTCTCCTTGTTAGGACTCAGGGCGGCGCACAGGCATTATTAAAAACCATTACAAAACAATATATACTATTAAAAACATATTAAATTAACTTAAAACCCGTGCTAAAAACCCTTTAAAACCCTAAAAAATTAAAATTTATAAATATAGTCAGAAACGGGGGGCTACGCTAGGCCGGCTTGTTGGAATAGGTACGTCTTAAGGCGTTGGCGGAAGAGGCGGAGGTCCAAGGTAGTGCGAAGGTCGGGGGGTAGGTCGTTCCAGAGGGCCGGGCCCACCACAGAGAAGGCCCTTCCCCTGGGTGTCACCAACCGGCATTGCCCGGCCGACGGCACCCTGAGAAGGCCCTCTCTGTGGGAGCGGATCGGACGAAGGGATGTATGGGGCAGAAGGCGGTCTCGTATATAGCTAGGCCCTGAGCCATGGAGCGATTTGAAGATGGTCATTAACACCTTGAAGCGCACTCGAAAGGCCACAGGCAGCCAGTGCAGCTCGCGTAGGAGAGGTGTTATGTGGGCTTGGCTTGGGGCACCCATAATCACCCGCGCGGCCGCATTCTGAGTTTGTTTAATTGGATTTTAAATATTTATAATGTGTTTATGTTTATATGCTTTTTAATTTCCTGTGCACTGCCCCGAGTCCCTTTGGGGAGAGGGAGCGGTTTACAAATTAAACTGATTGATTGATTGATTGATTGAACTCATACCACTCTATACCACTTTACAATGCTTTCCAGCCTTCTCTAAGCAGTTTACAGAGTCAACATATTGCCTCCAACAATCTGGGTCCTCATTTTACCCACATCAACCTTGAACCTAGTGAGATTCAAACTGCCAAATTGTAGGCAGCCATCAGTCAGCAGACGTAGCCTGCAGCGCAGTACTACATTCTTAACTACTGCACCACTGAGGCTCAGATTAACTTGCCATGAAGCAAAGCTGTTTAATATCTGACAAAAGACCAATAGGAATTCATTAAAGTATCACAATTATCACTGACCAACCCCTGATTGGTAAGGGGGTGGGGGGGGGGGGAAAGGAGGAAGTCTAGTCTGTTTGTAAGAAAGACACAAAAAGGCAAGATATAGTAGGACCCAAACTCTTGAGAATCCTGGGACACTGAAAACTCTCCTAGAAGTGCAATGGGAGTCAGAATTTGTTGGTGTAGAAAAGCATACAGTAACCACCACGAAAGAGGAGATAAAAAATAAAAGAGCAGCGGAATCTATAAAACGAGATCCTCAGTAGCTTTCCATGATGCCCACTGAAAGAACCATTTGAAAGGCCTGTTGGAGAGAAAGCAAAGAGAAAACCAAATCAAGTGTCCCGAAGAGGTCATTCCATCATTACAATCGCCATAATTAAAAAGCTTATTTGTTCCCATCAAATAATATCAAATTCCTGCCAATCTATCTGAAGCACTTCATTGACAAAACCAAGGTCTTAGGATGAAGTGTTTTCTGAAGTGTCTTAAACCAGGGGTCTCCAACCTTTGTAACTTTAAGTCTGAAGGACTTCAGCTCCCAGAATTCTCCAGCCAGCAAAGCTGGCTGGAGAAGTCTGGGAGCTGAAGTCCTTCAGACTTAAAGTTACAAAGGTTGGAGACCCCTGTCTTAAACAGTATAGAAATGGAGTTTTAAATGCAGTATCTAGAAGCAAAAGAGAAGTGAAACTGGCACGGACTGGCATCACACAATCTGTCTTTCCAGCTTTGACTATCACCACACCCTGGGCTCAAATTCCAGGTTTTCTATGATGTTATATATAGGGAGGGCAAGTTTCTTGGAGGACTCACTGCCCCATCACAGAAAAGCACCTTGGTTCCTACGTTAAGCAACAAAATTATCTCATTCACTCCATTATTCTGTTTTCTGATTTGGCTATTCTCAATGGACTAAATAAACAAAAGCATATAGATATAAGTCATACCTTAGTGGGTAAAGTTTGGCTGTGAAATGTAGTCCAGATTCACAAGAGGGAGGAAAGGCCTTCCAGAGGTGCAAATGACAGTGAAGTTTAGACAGTTTGTGTGAGAGAGAAAGTGTAAAAGACAGCTCCCCCCAGGAGTTCTTAAGAGTATGTGCTTAATGGTGCAAGTAGTTAGCTTTAGTTTGGCAAGATTTCTGTCTACGGGTAAGGAACAATAAAGAACACTGCTTAGAAGAACCCCAGCATGTCTGTCTTGTTTTCTGGGAGCCTGACAGCTGAGCAGATAATCCATAATTCAACAAACAATTGTTTAGCAGGATGTAGAAATTCAGTATTTTTTTTAAAAAGTTGGTTTAATTTTTTTTTAAACTACCACCATAGATTAAATAAAACAGGCAAGAAGAAAAAGAATTGAAAAAAAAGAAAAATTTGGTTTAAAAAACAAGCTAAAGGTGCAAAAAAGAAAAAGAAAAGAAAAAGAATGATTTCCTAATTTATTTGGTATAGATATAGATAAAAAAACACATCAAAGTCTTACTCTAAAATTAAAATAGTCCTCATTATTTCTATACTCCCATCTAATTAATTCATCAAATCCCAATATCAAAATTCCATTTCAGTTTCTTACTAAAAGTTCAAAATTAGTTTCCAAGTAGAGATTAAAAAAAATCAAAATCTTTTCTTTAATCAAAGCTCTCTTCGCCAACTTCATCAACCTGACACTCTTCCAATGTAGGTATTTGCAAGTCCTTCCACTTTGTGGAGATAGAAGTCTCCCTGCTTCTATTTATAAATATAAACTCTCACTTCTTCTATATATAAAAAGAAAATTCCATACGATCTTCCTGTTTGGTTATCTATTAAACCCACAAGAAAAAAACCTCTGGTTTCAATTGTATTTTTACCTTTAAAATCTTCTGACTCAAGATACAAATTTGATCCAAATATTTTCTAGCTTTCTTACATATCTACCAAGGATGAATGAATGTATGCTCAGGGAATCCAGTCTTATGTATATCATGATAGAATAATTATAAACAACCAATGACAGTTCCTCTATTCCACCAATGTAACACTATGATGATAGGATAGAATCTGGATACATCTCTATAAAATTGCCTTTTTCAGAAACCCTCCTTTGCTTTGAAATACAATTTCAGCTCGTCTTAGAGTCTTCAGACAGATAGAAGGATAGTCTACTACAGCCAAAGCATTAGTGAGAATTATGACATCTTAAAGGCCAATGTATTGATTATGCATATTTTTGGTGGATTGTAGCCATTACATCAGCTCTACGGATGACTAATCCACTAAAATTGACACCATGATACCGTTGTTTCTTTTTAAGGTTTTGCAGGCGCCTTTGGTAATTGGGAGGGCTTGGTGTCAAGCCTGAATTTTATTGGGATGTGGGGTTGTCTGTATACTTGGGCATCCTAGCATGCCCAAGAGCAATGTCTCGGAGTTCAGTTTGTGGTGCATGCATTATTTGGAGCCTGACACTTAGTTTTTATATCACTAGCAATGTGGAAGCTATTTTATCCTTGCCTAAAGTCCAGCATGTTCTAGAGGTTATAAGAAGGATAGAAAATTTATCTCATTTGCTTTTGCTGGATTCTTGATACCCAACAAGAAGATAAATGCCAAGTCCCTCTCAATATTATTGGAGGATTCTACCTCTACAAGTTGGAGTTATATATACATACTTATGGCCACTCTTTAAAGCAGGGGTCCCCAACCCCCGGGCCGTGGACCAGTGCCAGTCCGTGGCTTGATAGGGCCGGAGTGAGCCTCGGGTTCCACGTGACTGCCGAACGCACGTGCGGCCCACGTGACTCGACTCACCCGCTGGAGGCTCCCTAGAACGGAATTTTTTTTACATGAAACCGGTCTCTGGTGCCAAAAAGGTTGGGGACCCCTGCTTTAAAGCCTTATTTACCACAATTTGTCGGTGGTACCATTATTATTGTGGTACCACAATAAAAATGAATTTTTAAAGAAACCACTTTTAAACTTCCTTGTGATATATCCACAGAAAAACCTTGTGCTACACCATATGCTAAAAGCCATACTATGATATAGTTTAGCATAGTGTGTGAATTCAGTGTTTCAATAATAGAATTAGAGACATCCAGTAGCATGTTTTTAGCCAAACTTTGCTAATCTGGAGCCCTCTAAATATCTTCATAATTTCTAACACATCTCTAACACAGAATTAGAGATTTCTGTTTTGCTTGGAAAATGAAAGCATTTTTAAGATACCAAAGGCATCAATGGATCTTAGGTTGCATTTTATTCAAAAACGAATAATATTTTAGATTCACTAAACTATATTGTGCTTAGATTGTGCTTAATTAATCATCATGTGGTTGCTGTGAGATTGATTGAATTAATTAAAACATGTATTTATAAAGTGTCCTATAATTATTCCTTATTGGGAGGATGTTATTACATGTATTATCTCAACTTTGAGAGATCTCATCCCACAGAAGGAATGAGAGGAGAGAAAATGTCTCAGAAAGTGGATATAATGGAGTGGAGATGTGCTTTCCGACTTGCAAGATTTGGTTCCTGTAAACTCACAATAAAGTTATGTTAGTAGACTCTATTCTGGGAAGAGGTTGCTTGATGCATCCCATTGCTGAGTTTTAAAGGTAATGACCATCACTTTTAATTCAGCCAGGAAGCCTAGTGGTAATGAGGTGATGAGCAATTTTGAACATTGGTATTAGTCTACACTGGGTGGGGCTGCTCCATCAGTTGCCTTATTTCACGCTAGCTGCAGTTTCTGGGCCACTTCCAAAAGTAGCCCCATGCAGAGCATAATACAATAGTCCAGCTGAATGGTGATGCCAATGTGGAGATTTGCTGGATGGTAACATGGTTCCTAATCTCTGGTTTTTCTTTCTCGTTTTTTCCTTATAGCTTCCCCAGATGATGGGTTGCCGAAAAGGAAGCCAAAATCAAGAATTGTGTGTGCATTTGTGTGTGTGAGAGTGTTTAAAAATCGACATTTTAGAAATCAACCATAGACTTCATTAATAATGGCATTGATGCAATCAATTAGATATAAATATAAAGAAACAACACTGGTGGAAAGAGGCTATTTTGCTTGAACAGTTTTGCCACCACCTACTTCCCAGCTGCTATTTTATGTAACGAAAGGGTTTCCAGTGCAAACAAGAAAGAAAGAAAGAAAGAAAGAAAGAAAGAAAGAAAGAAAGGGAGGGAGGGAGGGAGGGAGGGAGGGAGGGAGGGAGGGAGAGAGAGAGAGAGAGAGAGAGATTTCAATACAATACAATAGCAGAGTTGGAAGGGACCTTGTAGGTCTTCTAGTCCAACCCCCTGCGTGGGGAGGAACCTTATACCATTTCAGACAAATGGCTGTCTAACATCTTCTTAAAGACTTCCAGGGTTGGGGCATTCACAACTTCTGGAGGCAAGCTGTTCCAGAGGTTAATTGTTCAGTGAGAAGAAACATGATTTCTAACATGTTTTGCTATAAAGGATGTGCATTGAGAGACCTGTAAGAAGCTGTCAATGTTTCTAACAGAAGTATTTCCAAGAAATAACAGAGGATATGTTGACTGACCATAGGTAAGAAAGAGCAGGCTGGTCAGTTTTCCACAATTTTCTATAAGGCATTGTCCTTTAGAGTTTTAAAATTCCCCATTCTACCAGGTCTTCAAAAACAGAGAACCCGTTTCCCTTATTGTATTTGTGTGCATGGACTGAACCTGAGACTCTTCACTTGTCAAAAGAAACCAGTTCTGCTGTGAAATAAGTATGACCCTCATCCATGTTCATGACGTATGTCTCATGTTAGGTCTCATGCATTGTTTAACCAGGCCTGACTTCAAAGGACGAAAGAAAAGGGGGCGATCAAAATGAACTACCGTATCGACACCGTAAGCTACAAATGACAGCTAGTTTCACACATACTAAATTAAAGCTAGTCAATATTGCAACTGTGAACACTTCTCTTGATGTGCAGAAGGCTCATTGAACTCTTACCACTCCCCACTGCATGTGTGTATTATACAATAGATACAATATGCGTAATATACAAACTTTTTCAAAAGAGAGTGACGTACTGCAGAGTCCTCTGCCAGCTTTCAACATCAACTTTATTTCCAAGAAGTCCTCCGGGATCTATATAAGTCTTTATTTTTATTCTAGGAAAGTAAAAATAATGGGTAGCGACAGCCTGGTGCTTACTTTGTTTTGGATTAGTCCCCTCCAGCTAATGGGAGGAAAAGACAAATTTTAGCTAAGATGGAAAAGAACTTCTGGAGAAGTAAAAAAAGAGAAATGATAGCACCTTCACCACTTTTTAAATCATTTGGTCTTCCATAAAAGACACATTCGTTCCATGTAGCAGCCATTTGTCAAAGTGATCGTAACATACTTTTAAAATTCAAAATGCTGTTCATTTGTGCCTTCAAAATTCCTCCAGAAAGTTCAGCATATCATAAATGGAATTACATATAAGTTGACAGCCATAATAATTATTATTTTTTAAAAAAACCTTAAATCCAACCATCTACTTTCTGCTTAGTGAAGATCAAGCTCTTTTATTTCCTAAACACAAAAGAGGGCTGCTAAATATAAAATAAGCCCATTTGTGTTCTGCGAGAGACAAAGGATTAGCTCCCAGAAAGTCTGCATGCTAGAATGAGATGCTGACAGAATTTGATAAAACTCCCGGCAAACCCATCACCGCAGAAGACATCTGCTAAGATTATGGCACGTTCTGGAATTTCTAAGGATGAGAACATACGGAGAAACAAAATAATTATTATTTTGACTTTCATCTTCATCTTTTGTTTACAAAAGGAAATCCAGAAGCCTTTAGGCGGTAGCTGCATCCTGTGATAAAAGAATGACCATCAACTCATTGCTCATCGTTCCATTATCCATAAGAGAGAAAAATAAAAAGGACATTCAGAAAGTAACAAACATGATAACTATGAAACAGGAAACATTCTCATACTGTTTCCCATGAGAAATTCTGCTCCCAAGTTGCGTTGTCATTCTTTGATATGCAAATGGATTTCTCAATATACTTCCTGCATGTTCTCTACTGAGTATCTGACACATGCAGCCAAATTGTCATGGCTAAAGAAAAATCAATGTGCCATCGTGTCTTCTACGCTCATGAAAATCCAACCTGTAAAGACAACAGAAATGGTTGCGTCGTTGTAAGATCAGGAATGTTTGCTGAGACAATGGTAGTTTTACCCAAACTGTATCAATTATGGGATGACAATTGATAGCACTGGAGAAGAGAGCTTGACCTGTGTGAATATTCCTACACCTAAGGAAGCTGCAATAACCTACATTTAGAGCTAGATATTGCTTCTCCATTATATTATTTCTCCATCACCGGCTGGAGCATAGGAATAAAGAGAACAGGTCCCATTTCATTGAAACGATGGCACCGATTTGGAAAACAACTGCATTGGTTTGAGACAACCAATCAACCAAATCTCCCAAATGGATTTAATCCAATTCAGACTCCAATTGGAACAGGAAACCACATGTGTATCTCATAAAGGGTGTCTGAATTGATCCAATTTGACCTGGAAATGAATCAAACCAATCCAGCCATTTCACAAATTGATTCAATATTTTGTGAGTTCTGTGCAGAGTAGAGCTAACAGATCTGAGCTGAACAAATCTAGACAACCATTGGATGGGCATCAAAAAGTTAGATATTTCTGCATCTCTTTGAGCAGAAGTTATCCAGCCCTGGAATTTCTTCATTTAAAAAAAAAAACCACTGGGAATCCTGATCTAATGATAGAAAAATAGCTACATTTGAATGGAGTTTCCTCTCCAATTTCTTACAGAATCCCATAAAGTTATTGCAGAGCTGCCCCTGAAAACCTCAATGTAGACATTGTCTGGATTTTTAAATTCTAGAGTTTGTAGCCTTAATACTGAGTATTTTGCATTGGCCGGTTGGGTGATCCTTTCAACACAACTGGATCTCCCGATCTGGCGAGCCAGATATCTCCAGAAACCAATAAACAGGGTCTAAAGGCCATAGGGTTTTCCATGATTATTTGCACTGAATGCAAATCAGAAGACAACGCTCTTAGATTGTGTGCAACGGACCATGGCTGATGACAGACAAAATTTCCTGGTGACAATTTGTCTCCATCTAACTACAGAGAGACTTCCTGGAAGACATAATATTAATTTTACAATCAATATCAATCTTGCTACCAGTTTGCCAGGAACGATCAGAATCGACTGAATACCCCCTCTGTCCTTAATAAAGAAAAGAAATAATCCCTTTTACTCACAATTTGAAATTCTGGGAATGTTGAACCCCAATCATCTGCAAGCCATCGCAGTGGGAGAGCTGCTGTCCCAATTTAAATGAATCCCATTCATCAGAATTAATATAAAAAAACCCCACAATAATTTCATTTGATGATAGCTTCATAAAAATTGCATTAACGGAATAAAAACCTAGATTTTTTTCCCCCGAACAAAAATGAGTAAAATGGTAGAAATGAATAGATAAATCCACATTTAAATATCTGGATTTAAATCCCTGTGTAGCTATGGTCTTAGTGCTAATATATAATATAGTATAGATTTTATTTTATTTTATTTTATCAAATTTATACCCCGCCCTTCTCCTTGTTAGGACCCAGGGCGGCGCACAGGCATTATATAAAACCATAAATACAATATACATCAATTAAAAATATATTAAATTAATTAACCCGTGCTAAAACCCATTATTAAAACCGTAACCAAATTATAATTTATATTTAAAAGTCAGAAGCGGGGGGCTATCCTAGGCCAGCTTGTTGGAATAAGTACGTCTTAAGACGTTGGCTGAAGAGGCGGAGGTCCAAGGTAGTGCGAAGGTCGGGGGGTAGGTCATTCCAGAGGGCCGGGCCCGCCACAGAGAAGGCTCTTCCCCTGGGTGTCGCCAGCCGGCATTGCCCAGCCGACGGCACCCGGAGAAGTCCCGCTCTGTGGGAGCGGACTGAACGAAGGGATGTATGGGGCAGGAGGCGGTCTCGTATATAGCTAGGCCCCGAGCCATGGAGCGATTTAAAGATGGTAGTCAACACCTTGAAGCGCACTCGAAAGGCCACAGGCAGCCAGTGCAGGTCGCGCAGGAGAGGTGTTACGTGGGCCTGCCTTGGGGCACCCATAACCACCCGCGCAGCCGCATTCTGCACTAACTGTAGCTTTCGAGTGCACCTCAAGGGGAGCCCCATGTAGAGAGCGTTATAATAATCCAGCCGAGATGTCACGAACGCTTGAGTGACTGTGCGAAGGGCCCCCCGGTCTAGTAAGGGGCGCAACTGGCGTATCAGGCGAACCTGATAGAACACCCCCCTGGCCACGGCCGCCACATGGTCCTCCATGGACAGCCGGGAATCCAGGAGGACCCCCAAGTTGCGCGCCCTCTCCACGGGGGCAATTTGTTCGCCCCCAATGGCCAGTGTTGGACTTATCTAGCTAAACCGGGGTGCCGGAAACCACAGCCACTCGGTCTTGGACGGGTTGAGTTTGAGTTTGTTACTACCCATCCAGGGTAGTTAAAAGCTAAAATGATATAATAGATATATCATTTTAGCTTTTGTGCTACCCATTTTTACTATGGCTGTGCACTGCCCTGAGTCCCAGAAGAGAGAAGGGCGGTATATAAATTGAATAAATTGAATTGAATTGAATTGAATTGAATAAACTTCAAAATTGCCACTTTTCTTTTCTTTTCCAATCCCCTAATTTTGTTCAGAAGCTTCTTGGCAGGTGCCAGATGATAAAACTGGGGCATTTGACTCTATTTAGTTGGATGGAGTCTATGCAGGGGTGGGATTCTACCAGTTTGGACTGGTTCGGGCATACCGGTAGCTCCAACCATCAGCTGAAGTGGGCTGGCCTGCCTGCCCCTTGTGCTTAACTCAACCTATATCTTCTCAGCTGACTCACGCAGCAGAGCGGATTGCTCTGCCTCAGCTGTTTTCCTCCCCAGCGGTAATGTGGAAAGTACTTTTTCTCAAAACTGTACACGCATACGATCACCGAACTGGTTGTTAAACTGGTAGGATCCCACCACTGAGTCTATGCCTGAAAATTTATCTTCAGTGCATTTTGGGATCAGAGCTTACCAAAAACCATACAAACCTCCATAATTGGGCAGAAATCATTTGCAACATCATGAATACGGATGAAAATAAAATACAGGAATCTATCCAAATTTAGGATGTTATTGATTTCAATGGAGCAAGCATGGAGGAGAAGGAGGACTTTTAAGGACCACTAGTCCATATGTGGAAATGCCTGGCAAAAAGTATCGTCTTTTTCTTTTGAGGAAAGAAATGTCCTTCTAGGTTCAGTTCTAAGTGAGGGAAATGACACTGGAGACATGGGGGCTGCTTGGAAAAATGGTTTAATGGTGGACAGGATCACATGGCTTGAGTCCCGAACAGAAAAGGTGATCACATGCTTCAATGTTGGATGGAGAAAAAGAGAAGGAAGGGCCGAGGGTGGGGCTTGCTGGACTTTTTATAATCTGTTCGGCCCCACCTCTCTGCTTCCTGTTCCTGTGTAAGAAATGTATTCTGATTGGTTGTCAGACTCCCATGGGGCCATGCAGGGGCAACTTTCTAGGCTGTGTTTTGAACCCAGGTTTGGTTGAGTTCTCAGATGCCATGTGGTGAGTGGGTAAAGGCTAATCATGCCTTAATCCCATCACCCTGGAGCTGAAGGGAAAAACTATTATGTAAAGGGACTGGCTTGGGCTTCTTAATGGCCCATGGACAAATGGGGGGGGGGGGCAGGAAGCTGCAGGGAGTTATTTTGTCTTTAAAACCTGTTTCTTCCTTTACACATCCAGGGGGAATGTAATATTCTGCCTTTCCAATATTTCCTAGGATATTTCATTTTTCTGGGAGAGGAATGAGTGATAACTTTCCATCTTTAAGAGTTTTTAGGCTACATTTTAAAACTTGAATCAGCAACTTTCCGAGGGCCATAAGTAGACAGCACAAGGCAGGAGAGCCAAATTGCTGTGGATGGAGTAAGAGGAGAGTGGGCGGAATGCATCACACCTGGCTGAGGTCAGGATTTCCTGTTTATGTTCTGATGGCGTTGGGGAGGGGGATCCCTCTTTGTTACCAACAAGAGGCACACTTTTTATGTGTTTCCTGCCCCAAATGGCAGGAAACCACACCAACAGCTTTCAGCAATCAGTGTTGGAGGGACTGAAAAGTAATCAAGAGACATATGCTCCCCATGCTAGATGTAGATCATAAATGATAGGAATAACCTGCTTGTTGGGCTTGTGTAGGATTGCACTGTTAATCACTCAAGATATATATTGGTTCCCACAGTGGTATCCTCTAGGCCAGGGGTCTCCAACCTTTGCAACTTTAAGTCTGAAGGACTTCAGCTCCCAGAATTCTCCAGCCAGCAAAGCAAAGCTGGCTGGAGAAGTCTGGGAGCTGAAGTCCTTCAGACTTAAAGTTGCAAAGGTTGGAGACCCCTGCAGTCTAGGCCTTGTTAAGGCCCTTCCTCAAGTCCATCTGCGACAGAAACCACAACGTGCTCTTTGGACCATAAACAAAAGTACCTCAGGCTCCGTTTCTGCCCTTTCTGTTTTTTCTTAAATTTCTGTTCATGGAAAGCTATAAATAACAACATAAAGAGCCTAGCCTTCTATGGAATAAGAAAGTCAAAACAAAAGGCCTTCTTTCTTGGCTTGCAATTTTAGCACCTGTTTTCTTTCTTTCTTTCTCCAAGCAGCTGAATATACTTGAAAACTCTCTTCCTCTACCTATTACTTTCCTGATGAGACCATCACTCTTAGAGTTTTTCACTTCAATTCAATTCAATTTATTCGACTTATTAACCGCCCCCTCTCCCCGAAGGGACTCGGGGCGGTGCACAGGAAATATAAAACACAATATCTCACAGAATAAATACATAAATACTTAAAACTATATTAAATTAACACCCTGTGCTAAAATCTACCCGATTAAAACTAATCCATAAAACCCAATGTAAGAATTTCTCTGCTAAAAAACTAAGGCTAGGTATGGTAGGTTAGGCCAGGTCGGCCTGTTTGAAAAAGTAGGTTTTTAGTTGCTGGCAGAAGAAGCGGAGGTCCGTGATAGATCTAAGTTTGGGGGGAAGGTCATTCCAGAGGGTAGGGCCCGCCACAGAGAAGGCCCTTCCCCTGGGCCTCACCCGCTGGCATTGCCTAGTGGACGGCACCCGGAGAAGTCCCTCTCTGTGGGAGCGAATCGGCCGAAGGGATGTGTGGGGTAGGATGCGATCCCGCAGATAACTAGGTGCCGTGCCATGGAGCGCTTTGAAGATGGTAACCAGCACCTTGAAGCGCACCCGAAAGACCACAGGCAGCCAGTGCAGCTCGCGCAGGAACGGTGTTACATGGGAATACCTAGAGGTACCCAATATTGCCCGCGCAGCTGCATTCTGAACTAGCTGTAGTCTTCGGGTGCACCTCAAGGGGAGCCCCATGTAGAGAGCGTTACAGTAGTCCAGACGGGATGTCACCAGCAAGGCTGATGAACAGATGGGAGATGTAGTCCCAGTTTAAATGGGATAGGTTGCTTTTAAAGAATCTACAACCCTGATTATAAATTCTGTTTACGTTGTGGTAAAACAATCGCCTTTCAATTCAGTTCATCCCCTTAGTAGATCTTGAAGATCACATTCCAAGTTGGATTCTGAAGCAGGACAATATGGAAATTATCTTCCTATGCTTTTGCAATCATGCAAACAAGAATGGGATTGTTGGCTTTGGTGCATGGAATCCATCAGTGGGAGACAGCAGTGGGCTTCAAAAATTTTTACTACGTTCTGTGGGCGTGGCTTGGTGGGGTGCCTTGGTGGGCGTGGCATGGGAAAGTTACTGCAAAATCTCCATTCCATCCCGATCAGCTGGGACTCAGGAGTCAGAGAATAGATGGGGGTGGGGCCAGTCAGAGGAGGTATTTACCGGTTCTCTGAACTACTCAGAATTTCAGCTATTGGTTCTCCAGAACCACTAAGAACCTGCTGAATACAAGCTCTGGTGGGAGGTAACCTCTTTTTCATTTTTTTTTATTGTTTACATATAAGTATGTCGAACACAGTGTGACCACCCTGGCATTTTATCCACCATAGAAACTAAACTGAAAGACAAATAACATATATACTACTTACACAGTGCTAGTCTTACACAATTATTTTTAACCAATGTATTCATTCTAATGAATATATAATATTTCAGGTCTACTTAGCCTAATTTTTTCATGTTCTGTCTCCCACCTCGTGCTTCCAACCATTGATAAAATCTATTCCATTCATCATAATATTCTGTCTCTCCTTTGTTTTTTAATTCTAATGTTAGCCTATCCATTTCTACACATATTAACATAACTTTCTGAAGGGGTATTCTCACTTTTCCATTGCTGTGCATACACCATTCTTTCTGCTGTTAGGATGTGAAGTATTAGGTATAGCCTTCTGTTATAATACCCAATATAAATTATTCTGGCTTGAATTCTATACATTGTCCAACCATTTTTTCTAGCCACATTTGACTTTGTAACCAAAATCTCCTTGCTTTTTTACAGGTCCCCACATGTGGTAGTATGTCCCTGGTGCTTGTTTACATTTCCAACATTCCAAGTTGGATTCTGAGGCAGGACAGATATGAAAATTATCTTCCTATGCTTTAGCAATCATGCAAACAAGAATGGGGTTGTTGGCCCTTGGTGCATGGAATCCATTAAACCATCAATGGGAGGTAACCTCTTAATGACAGAGCCAGCTGAGCTAATCTGAAACTGCACATGGATTGCATGGCTTATTTCCCCCTGGCAGATGTTCTTGTTTTTTAAACTACATTGGAGAAGTGACTCTCTTCTAGGTTCCCTCCATAAAAGTCCTGGTGGAGAAAAAAACATTAGCAATGCATCTTGTAAATCAAGACTATATATAAATAAATGCTATATAACAGGGATGGCGAACCTATGGCACACATTGAGCCATTTCTGAGGGCATGCAAGGCGTTGCCCTGTCAGCTCCAGCATGTATGGTCAGCTGCTTTTCGGCCTTGATTTTCAGCCATTTTTCGCCCTCTGGAGGCTTCCCTGAATCCTCTGGAGCAGGGGTCCCCAACCTTTTTTGCACCAGGGACCGGTTTCATTTTAAAGAAAATTCTGCGGACCGGCTAGCCTAGAGGAGGAGGGGGGGCAGGGGGAACAAGCAGCGCATGCGCATGCAGAGGGGGGGGGAGTCGGTTCACTTGGCCGTCTAGGGCAGTGGTAAGCAAACTTATTAGTCAATAGAGCCAAATATCAACAGTACCACAACTGAAATTTCTTTTGAGAGCCAAAAGGTGTGGCCTGTTTTGTGGGAGTGGCTCAGTTGTCATGTGACACCAGTGGGCGTGGCCAACTTGGAAAATGTGGTGAAAATCACTTAACAGTCTTGCTTAGCAACCAAAATTTTGGGCTCAATTGTGGTCATAAGTTAGTTCTTTCTTTCTTTCTTTCTTTCTTTCTTTCTTTCTTTCTTTCTTTCTTTCTTTCTTTCTTTCTTCCATTTCTGGCTGGTCTTTGGTCTTCTGAAGATGGTAAAAATGGATTTCGTTATATATAAAGGCAGCCCATGACTCTTTGGGATGCTGGTTTGAATCCAGGAAATGACTCAGAGGATGTGATTCCTTTGAAATGACCACTGGGAGAAAAATAGATCTTTAACCTGGTTAACCAAACAGGTAGCTTGAGGTGGAATTTCAATTTCAATTTATTAAATTTATAAAGGAAATAGGAAAATAGATTTCTTCCTTTCCTTTCCTTTCCTTCCTTCCATTGCCTCCCTTCTTTCCTTCCCTCCCTCCTACCCTCCATCCCTCTTTCTTTTTCTTTTTCTTTCCTTCCTTTCCTTCCTTCCTTCTTTCACCTCTCCCTTCCTCCTCCCTCCCCCTTCTTTCCACTCCCTCCCACCCTCCATTTATCTTTCTTTTTCTTTCCTTCCTTTCCTTCCTTCCTTCTTTCACCTCTCCCTTCCTCCTCCCTCCCCCTTCTTTCCTTCACTCCCTCCCACCCTCCATTTATCTTTCTTTTTCTATTTTTCTTTCTTTCTCTTTCTCTGTTTTTTTGTCTCTCTCTCTCTGTCTGTCCTCCCTCCACCCATCTCTGTCACTGTGTGTGTGTATGTGTGTCTGTTTTCCTCTCTCTCTATTTCTGTCTCTCTAAGTCTGCCTCTCTGTGTATCTGCCATTCTCTCCCACCCTCCCCCCGGGGAAGCAGCAGAGGGGTCGGCATGTTGGTTGCAGCGGGCGGGCGAAGGACCCGAGCTGCGGCTATTCTTAAGTGCCGCCAAAGCCATCCAGGCGCTGCACGCCCAGCTCCCTTCCAGCTCCGTGTGCGCCGCTGAAGCCGTCCGGGCGCTTAAGATAGCCGCAGCTTGGGTCCTTCGGCCGCCCGCTGCGGGATAACCTTCCCAGCCGACATGCCAGCCTCTCCAGAAAGCCCCGGAAAGTGCAGTGGCCATCGGAACGAGCTGGTGGAGGCGCACTCGGCCATCCTCTGCCAGGGGGCTGCTCCCTCCTCCTTGCCGGCCCTGCGGCCCGGTTCCTATGAAGCTGCGGACCGGCACCGGTCCGCGGACCGGGGGTTGGGGACCCCTGCTCTGGAGGATGAAAATCTGCCCAAAGCACAAACTGGAAGTTCAGCAGTGGACTTCCGGTTTACGTGTTGGGCTGTTTCTCACCCTCCAGAGGCTCCTAGAAAGCCTCTGGAGCCTGGGGAGGGTGAAAAATGGATCTACTAGACCAGTGGTGGGTTTCAAATTTTTTAGAACCTACTCTGTAGGTGTGGCCTATTTTGTGGGTGTGGCTTGGCAGTCATGTGACAGGGTGGGAGTGGCCACATTTTAAAATGTGGTGAAACTCATTTAACAACGCTCTTGTTTAGCAACCAAAATTTTGGACTCAATTGTGATCATAAATTCTTTCTTTCCTTTCTTCCTTCCTTTCCTTTCCTTTCCTTCCCGTTGGGTCACTGGCAGCGGCGGGTCAGATTTACTTCCAGGTACGCCAGTGGAACCCCCTCTCACCGGTTCTCTAAATTTAACCAACCGGCTCTCGCAAGTAGGTGCGAGCCTGCAGAAACCCACCACTATACTAGGCCCATAGGAAGTTGGAAAACAGGCCATTTCCAGCCTCTGGGGTGCCTCCAAGGGGGGGCGTGAGGGGAATTTTTGCCTTTCCCAAGCTCCAAGAAAACCATGTGTGCATGCGCAGGGGGCACAGCATGGGGGGATTAAATTATGGGGTGGGCAGGCAAGCGCGCGCAATAGCACACACACACACACACATGCTTTTGGCAGCCGAGGTGAAAAAGGTTCACCATCACTGCTATATATAAAGGTAGGAGTACTTTCCTTGTGATATGCATTTTTTTTCAGCTGTTACCTTAATATGCATATTTGATCTTTGATATCTTTTTTTGCCATCTTTCTTCTTCCTTATTCTCGCTACTTAATTAAATGACTAGACCAGTGTTGGAAGCTCTTTGGTTTATAGAGAAAAGGGCTGTCCAAAAATCTGGCCTCAGAAAAATTGGACCGGGATTATACAGGTAGTCCTTGTCTTACAACTGTTCATTTAGTGACTGTTTGAAGTTACAATGGCACTGAAAAAAGTGACTTACGACCATTTTTCACTCAGCTGTTACAACCGTTGCAACATCCCCACAGTCACGTGATCCAAATTCAGATGCTTGACAATTAGGACACATTTATGACAGTTGCAGTGTCCTGGAGTCATGGGATCTCCTTTTGAGACAAGCAATGTCAAGTATGGGAAGCCAATTCACTTAACAATCAGGTTACCAACTTAGCAACTGCAGTGATTCACTTAACAACTATGGCAAGAAGAATCATAAAATGAGGAAAACTCACTTAACAAAGTTTCAATTAGCAACAGAAATTTTGGATTCAATAGTAGTCGTAAGTCGAGGACTCACCTGTAGTCCTATTCTTAGATCAAGGGCCAAGACAAGTTAAGAGAAATTTTGAGGTGAAAAAAACAGACAAGAAAAAAACGCACTATTCTATTTCTCAGATACAAAAGATGCAGCACTCAAAATCTGTCCACTACCAGTCCCATGAAACCTTTGATTCCCTTCTGAAAGTGAGGAAGGCAGGCAAGCAAACTGAACCTAGAAGTAAAATGGAAAATGAGCAAGCATTTTTCTCTGCGGATCAAAAACTGCTGTCCTTCTTCCTTTTCTGTCAGCCTGATGAACAAGTAAATTCATCTCTGGTCAAAAGCCAATAGTAACACAAACTATTTTCTATAGAAAGGAGACAGAAGGGACACGTCACCTTGGGCACTGCAGATATTTATTTAAAGAAGAATATTTGTAGCTCAGGATTGAACTGTGGGGTCCTTGGTGCTCTCTGAGCTTGGTGGGTTTTTTGTAGGTGTTTCATTGCCCAAACTAAGTATCTAGTTACAGTACCTGATCATCAGGTAGCGCTGATGATGTTGTCTAGTTTGGGGTAATGAAACAACTACAAGAAAACAACCAACCTCAGAGAGCACCAAGGACCCCTCAGACATTTATTTCAAGGAATCTGTTTCCTGAGGGATATGGATGAGAACATCAAATTCAACCAAGGCAGAGTTTCAGGTTCCATTAGGTAGAGAGTGGTCATTAATTCAGATTAAATATAAACATAAAAATAAAGGGGACAAAAGTGAGTAGGGCTCCATTACGAGCCGCAGTGGCACAGTGGTTAAAGCGCAGTATTGCAGGCTACCTCTGCTGACTGCCAGCTGCCTGCAATTTGGCAGTTCGAATCTCACCAGGCTCAAGATTGACTCATTCTTCCGAGGTTGGTAAAATGAAGACCCGGATTGAGTCAGGCAATAGGCTGACTCTGTAAATCGCTTAGGGAGGGCTGTAAAAGCACTGTGAAGCGGTATATAAATCTAAGTGCTATTGCTATTATATTTGTACCTTCTCCACTATCATAGCTATAGCCTCCTGATAAACCAGGAGTGCAAGTTTCTAAGATAGCTTCTTGGCTAATTAATAGAGTTTGTCCATAAACTAGTGTCAAGCTGAATTTCTGAGCACTAGGTTGCATCACTGAAAGCATCTCATGTGGGAGGAACTTGGATGGCAAAGCTCAGCCCATGGGAAAGGTGTGGTAGAATCCCCAGGCACAATGAACCACCCCAATAATATAATATCAAGGAAGAATGCCTTCCCTATGGCAAAAGGTCAGGCAGCTCTATATAAACACAATGTTTATGAGAGTTTGTAGGCTTAAGTGCAGGTATCTACAAGAACGGTGGTGATGAAATCTACATAAACATTCAGTTTTATTTAGACACAACTTTCATTGTGGCAAGCAAAGCTAATCCTGGAACTAAGGCTGGTGGTTATGTCTGCTTGATAAAATATTCCCCGAGATTTATAAAATAATAAATAGATTTATAAAATAAATGGGATATTATAGAACAAAACTTTTCCTTCTTTAGCTCTGTTACTAAACAGATTTAACCAAGAAATTGGGCATCCTGGGGAATGATTTTTAAAAAAAAATCAGGTTGGCAACTGTGACCATGTGATCAAATCCTGCACCTTATGTCCATGTTTCAACAGATTAAAAAGGGGATGGGGCTTTGAGTTGATGGTTGTGACTGCTGTCTTGATTTTTGGAGGGTAATCATGATCACCACTCTCCCACCCCCACCGCCCACCATGATGCCTCTGCCAACAATAAGAACAGACATTGTCAATGCCCTTGTAAGGCATTATATCAATGGGTATTGGTCCAAAAAAGTCTCATGATTTATGGATGTTGCAAAGTGAATGGGATGTCCTTTGTTTCCAGGAAAGGCTCAGAAACCTTTAAAATGGTATAGCTTTGCTTGGGAGCCACATTTCTACAAACCTTTATGCAGTGGTGGGATTTAACAACCGGTTCTCTGCCCTAATGATTTCTTCCAACAACCAGTTCACCAAACTGCTCAGAAAGTTAACAACTGGTTCTCCCAAAGTGGTGCAAACTGGCTGAATCCCACCATGCCTTTATGAGACAATTTCTCATTTGCAATACCATCCTAACCATCTACCGTGAAGTAAGTTCCATTCAATGTAGTAGAACGTCCTAACAAAGGAAACGTAATGTAACATTTTGAATTTCTATATATTTTGATGTTAAAATTAAAACATAAATTGATGTTAATTTTAAGAATTTTTTTTAAAAAACATGTATTTACCCAACAGAAGGTCTTAGACTCAATCTGCAGACTTGATACAAACCTCTTAAAACAATTCTCACTGCATAATCCTATAACAATCCCTAAGACATTCCAAATATATAACTAAATCCTCATCAAATATAATGGGTTTTAAACTACAGACAGTAAACAATTATCGAAGGAACAAAACACAATACAAACCCCATCTACAGATCCATTTTGTTTCTTCCTATATTGGGATATAAAAATCTCAGCAATTCACAAAGCTAAATCGTTCAACAAGAAGAAAAAAAAGAATCGATTTATAAACCAAAGGTTTGGTTTACGAATATTAAACAGTAGGATTGAATAGCTCAGCTTCCTCCAAACTGCTGTCTTCAAAATGCATATCTTAGGCTACACTTTCCATAGTGGCTCGTGCTTCTCAAGAAGAGTACTCCACTCCTTTGCGCACAACAGAATTCCCTATGCCGCCAGGCTTAAAATTTTGGGCTTGGACAATCTGGAACTCTGCTGCTTGTGATCCAATCTAAGCATAGTACACAAAATTGTCTGCTACAATGTCTTGCCTGTCAACGACTACTTCAGCTTCAACCACAATAATATACGGGCAAACAATCGATACAAACTCAAGGCAAACCGCTCCAAACTCGATTGCAGAAAATACGACTTCAGCAACAGAGTGATCAATGCCTGGAATGCTCTACCCGACTCCGTTGTTGCAGCCTCAAACCCCCACAGCTTTAACATGAAACTGTCTACCATGGACCTCACCCCATTCTTAAGAGGTCAATAAAATACGTGCACCAGCGTGCCCACTGTCCTACTGTCCCCATTTATCTGTATTTACTTCCTTTGTTATTTCATACCTATACTTGTTATCTTGTACATGCTTGAAAGACAGATGAATAAATAAAAATAAAATAAACAGTGGTGCCAGCAGGCAGGAAAAGACTGGCTTAGCTCATTGGCATATCTATACCAAAGCTAGCACAGTCCTCTCTCACCCCCAAAATTTCCTTCTTCATATGTTTATTGGATTCGAATGGATCCAAGTCTGGACATGTCTGTCAAGATGTTATTTCACAAAGGAACACTCTCTTGTATATTGATCTGAAAATCTATTAGCCATTTCCAGGGCTTTGGGGCAGAGGGGGAGACACACAATAATATCTTTCCTTTCACTCTTTTTCTTGGCTTATCTTTAATAACAGAAGTAACAGAATAACAGAATAGGAAGGGACCTTGGATGTCTTCTAGTCCAACCCTTGCTCAAGCAGGAAACCCTATACCATTCCAAACCGGTGGCTGTCCAGTCTCTTTAAAAACCTCCAGTGTTGGAACATCCACAACTTCTGGAGGCAAGTTGTTCCACTGGTTAATTGTTCTCACTGTCGGAAATTTCTCCTTAGTTCTAGGTTGTTTCTCTCCTAGTTTCCAGCCATTCCTTCTCATCCTGCCTTAGGCTGCTTTGGAAAATGGGTTGACCCTCCTCTTCTTTTGGGGCAACCCCACAATTAATTGCTTGTTTTTTATTCCTGAATTGGTCGGACCTCCTCTGTATCCAGGGCTCAGATCAGAGTTTTTCTTGGCCTACTACCCTGAAAACACAAAATACAGGTTTAATAAGTAGTCTGCTTAAAGCTGACAGGCATTGCACAGCATCGGCCCTCCACCTGTCCATTGTTAGAGGACTATTGAACCTGGGTTTAGTGTTCTTCCAAAATAATTTAAAATGGATTTAAATGGAAAGGTGGACCTAATCTCTGATAGCCATGTGGGGGGGAGGCTGTACATTGCAGTGGGAGAGAAATGCCCCCAGCATTGTAAAATAGGGAATGGAGTTTAGGGCAGGGATCAGAGGTGGTGTTCAGCAGGTTCTGACCAGTTCTGGAGAACCGGTAGTGGAAATTTTGAGTAGTTCAGAGAACCAGTAAATATCACCTCTGACTGTCCGCGCCCCCATCTATTCTCTGCCTCCCGAGTCCCAGCTGATCGGGAGGAAATGGGAATTTTGCAGTAACCTTACCCTGGAATAGGGAGGGAATGGAGAATTTACAGTATCCTTCTCCTGCCACGCCCACCAAGCCACGCCACCCATAAAACCAGCAGTAAATTTTTTTGAATCCCACCATTGGCAGGGATGTCTCTCTCCCATTGTACCCCATAGCCCCCTCCATACTGCTCAGCTGACTGGATACAAGGGGCTTAAATTTAAGAAAGAATCTGGGTCAAACCCCCAAAAGTGGTCATTTTGAGGTCTGAAACATGCATGCAGTATGACATCATGGTATTTCATAAGTAAGGTGCAATGAGAAAGAAAAATGCTACCTAAGGAAAGCTATCTCTACTGGGTTCTTTTCAACCCATACATGCAGACCAATTTATTTTATTCAAAATGATTTGCTGATTCTCAAAATTAGATTTTCTTTATCCTAACCCTGTCTATTAAGATGCAGGCAGTGGTGCTGAGTTCAGCGGAATTTCATTGCAAGGCACGGAGGACTGCAGCCATGCTTTGATCTCAGTGCAGCAGATGTATTAGTGAGGTGATTCAGATATTTTGAGTGACTGCATAGAATATTTTGGCAGATCGTATTTGCTATGCATGAAAACAGCTGTTTGGACATGTCTTCCCTTATTTACAAAGTCTTAAAACTAAAGAAGCACATTTCTTTTTGGTATCACTCAAATCACACCTATGAGATTTGGACTACATAATGTATATGTAAAATTTCCTTCAAAGTGTGCAGGTTAAATCTCTACTTTCTATTCTCTTGAGTTTTACTTGGGAGCAGGGGTGGGTTCCAGCAGGCATTACTGCTAGTTTGCTCACGCGCATGTGCAAAATTTTTGCGCACACTGAACTGGCAGTGATGCCGGCAGCAACCCACCCCTGACTACGAGCATAGGCTTTCCAAGCAGAGGGAAGGCCTGCAGGAGTGCAAGGCTAGGTACCGGCACCTGGAGGCTCAGCAAGCTGAGATGGTCAGCCAGTTCCAGGCCATCATACAGTCCCACTGGAACAAGGCCCTCTAGCTCTTTGCCACCAGTGGTGCTTCCCTCCAGCCTTCGCCCAAAGCCCTGTGCTAGAAGGCTGAAGCAGACCCCAAGTCAGAATTTCTGCCTTCCTCTGACCCGCAGAAAAAGACTCCGAAGGGGGGTATTCTCTGCAGCAACACAAGCATCCATTACACATATCCGGCACAGGGGCTGTAGTTTGAGGATTTCCACCAGTGGAACTTACTCCCAAGCAGTGGAGTAAGTTCCTACCAGTTCAGACCAGTTTGGCCAAACTGGTAGTAGTTTGGCGACCTGGGTCGCTGGAACCGGCAGCAACCCAGTTTGAGAATTTAGTTCAATATAAAAAATGCAAATAATTGTTCTACCCAAAAATTTTCACGGACCACCAGTGGTCCACGGACCACCAGTTGGTGACTGCTGTTCTAGATAGTAAGTTAAGTATCCAGAGTTCCATTTCCTTCAGGCAGAACCAGCCCAAGGATAGTGTGAAGTTATCAAGTCTCACTCCTCTGCAGCTCATATTTCATCTACTGGGGAAAAAAATTGATTTGGCAGGATTTTTTTTATTTTTTAAAGTAAACATGCAGGCATGTTAGTGCTTGTCAAAGCATTTCCCTTTCCTTCTCCTAATTACAAATAATCCTGTTTGATATCTTAGATGATGATTTTGTGCAACAACACCTTGATATGCCTCTCACCAATGTAATCTATTTATGCTACAAATTGGTTAGGCAGAAAACAGAAAGGAAAGAAAGAAAGAAAGAAAGAAAGAAAGAAAGAAAGAAAGAAAGAAAGAAAGAAAGAAAGAAAGAAAGAAAGAAAGAAAGAAAGAAAGGGTAATCAAAATGAAAAATCACAAAGTAGAGATGAAGAGTCTCATCATTATTTTGTAGAACTGAATTACGCTTTCTTAACTATAACCTTTAGACCAGGGGTCTCCAACCTTTGCAACTTTAAGTCTGAAGGACTTCAGCTCCCAGAATTCTCCAGCCAGCTTTGCTGGCTGGAGAAGTCTGGGAGCTGAAGTCCTTCAGACTTAAAGTTGCAAAGGTTGGAGACCCCTACTTTAGACTGTAGACCTATTAGCTTAGTCAGCATTTGAAAATGCCTAACATCATTTACTCAGAACTGAGATTCATTAAGTTCAAATAAATATATTTCCAAGGAAACATTCTATGAAATTTCTGAGTGACCATCTCAGGGTTGTCAATTGACAACTACGGTTGTCAATTTTGTTATTTTCCCCTCTTCCAGTTTGTTTTCTAAAACACACACCTTTATCCAATATACATCTCTATTGATTTCCATAGAAGATGCAAAATTATTTATAAAAGTAAAATATCTATTTATTTTCCAGTACCTTAATCCAGGGGTTTGCAAAGTCGGCTCTTTTAAGACTGGTGGACTTCAACTCCCAGAGTTCCCCAGCCAGCATAGCTGGCTGGGGAATTCTGGGAGTTGAAGTCCACCAATCTTAAAAGAGCCGACTTTGCAGACCCCTGCCTTAATCAGTGTAACCTCATGCCCTTCGTTCACCTTAAAGATGTGCATTATAGAAGGCCATAGTTTACTTTCTATCCATGTGGTTGCTCTGAGTCAAAGTCAACTTGATGGCATATAATCAAATAATCACAGTTTATTCAGGACGACACTTAGCCTTTTCATGGATAAAGTGAGCTGTGGGACGTTTGTCCATTTCAAGGCATTCAAGGCAAAATAGAGATACCTAACATGTCCTCACTACTCAGGGGTGGCTCTGAGTGGACCACTTTGTAAGCCTTGTAGCCAACTAACCAACAAAAAATAACATCATTTTGATGAGGAAAGTAGGAATCAAAGATGGATAAGTTTGAATTCAAGAAGGGGGAAAACTATCATATGGGCAAGCCTTTTTAGAATTGTGGGTAGCCAGTTTGGTCTAGTGATTAAGGCACCAGTCTAGAAAGTAAGACCATGAGTTCGTGTACCACCTTAGCCACAACAGACAGTTGCCCAGTTGGGTGATCTTGGGCAATCAGTGTATCAGCCCAGCTTCCCTCACAGGGTTATTGTTGTGAAGAAAATTGGAGGAGGAAGGTACTAGATATGTTTGCAGTCATTTGTAAAAATAATAAAGACAGTAGAGACAAATGATTGATAGATAGATAGATAGATAGATAGATAGATAGATGGATGGATGGATGGATGGATGGATGGATGGATGGATGGATGGATGGATAGATTCATTCATTCATTCATTCATTCATTCATTCATTCATTCATTCATTCATTCATTCATTCATTCATTCATTCATTCATTCATTCTATGGAACAGAGAAATATTTGCATCTATTTATGCTCTGTTACTACTGTAATTCTCCACTATTGCCTGGACATTTTTCTTAATAAATTAGCATGTTAGCAAGCTAATAGGTTTCTCTAATGCCTATTTTCCCTGCAAATAACCAAGGCTTACCTTTTGTTCATCATCCTGATTCACATTCTCACTTAACCCATTGTTGAGTGATCCTTCTTTAGTTAAGGTAAAGGTTCCCCTCACACATATGTGCTAGTCATTTCTGACTCTAGGGGGCAGTGCTCATCTCCATTTCAAAGCCAAAGAGCCAGCACTGTCAGAAGACGTCTCCGTGGTGATGTGGCCGGCATGATTAAATGCCGAAGGTGCACAGAACACTGTTACTTTCCCACCAAAGGTGGTTCCTATTTTTCTACTTGCATTTGCACATGCTTTCGAACTGCTAGGTTGGCAGAAGCTGGGACAAGTAGGAGGAGCTCACCCTGTTATGTGGCACTAGGGATTCAAACTGCCAAACTTCTGACCTTTCTGATTGACAAGCTCAGCGTCTTAGCCACTGAGCCACCATGTCTCTCTCCTTCTTTAGTTAATCTATCCAAAATGTCTTCCATTTCCTATTCCTCTTCTTCTTGCCTCCTTTTTACACCATATGTATCAGATTTTGTTTGAAAATAGTATTTCAGTTTTACTAATCGTTATTCAGTCATCCTCCATTAAGCAGAGTGCAACCTGGCTAATATTTGGATAGTAAACTATTAAAAAAGGTAATGGTTTTAGACTAGGCTAGGGAGTTAAAAATACCAACAAGAAGAACCTTCTTTTAGAAAAAGGCAATGACCACTATTTCTGTATGGTTACCAAGAAAACTCTGTGGTTTGTCCAGGAATGTAGGTCAATTCAAAGAGGTCACTGACTTTATTAACTTTATCCTCCAGTTCCTCCTTTTGTAAAATATGCCTTAGTCAGCTTCCATTATTTTTGAAGTACAAAATTGTATGTTGTGCATATCTGTTCCTTTATAAGCAAGATCTCCATTCATGGCTCCATATTTATCAGCAGAATGTATGCTACTCTATTAAGTAGCATTATTGAAGAACCTAAGGATAAGTGAAGAAACTATGAGGCAAATTGTGCTGTCAAAGGATTATTAGAATTGCTGCAGAAGTCTAAGCAAGCAATTTATTTGGTCCAAAGATCTTATAAGCTAAAACTCCCTGCAGCAAGGTTCTTCCTCACACCCTGGCCTATTTTTTCCTCAAATTTCATCCTGTTCTGAATATTATCACTTTATATAACCTAACCTGCAGAGAGATAGATGGATGGATGGGGAATTCTGGGAGTTGAAGTCCACAAGTCTTAAAGTTCCCAAGTTTGGACACCCCTGCTTTAAAGAAGGACATACAATCTTCATGAAAGCTACCCCAAGTATTTGACAGGTAGAAAACAAATACAAAAATAAACCATCTAATTATTTATATTGTCCTTATTCTAGATTATGATAGAGTTGAATTCCATTCTTTCCTGATTCGTTCTCTGGAATCAGGTATGAAGGGGGCAAGTTATCTTCTGGAATCAGAGAGGCTGGAAACAGACTGCAAAATGATTCAGATGGTTTTTGCCCAGCCCCAACTGCAGGCAGAGGTGGGTTCCTACCGATATGGTACGGTTTGGCCGAATAGGTAGTAACTCTAGCGGAAACGTGACCGTACCAGTTCTATCCTCGGCGGCACCATCTTGATTTTCTGTTCTACCCATGCGCAGAACAATCTTTATTGAAAAGATGTTTTTCCCCCCTTTTTAATGTTGTGCGCATGCACAGATCATTTTAGTGGAAATGTGCATGTGCGTGCAAAATTTTTCGGGCACCGAACTGGTAGTAATGGCGGCAGGAACCCACCCCTGATTGCATGTAAGAGAAATTACTTTTGCCTTCTCCAACATCTCAGTCCAATTACCTGTTCACTATGATTTGAACAGAAGTATAGAATAATGACTTTGATCTATGATATTAACTTGCAATATACAATATGTTAAAGTTTTCTCATTTCACTTCAAACAAATTTTCCACTTGATGGTATCAAGTGCTTTAACCATAGCATAGAGCAGTTTTCTTAAACTGAAAACTTTAGTAATATTTCTATTTTGTAGGTTCTGGCTGGGGTAGGATGGATATATTTCTGTATAACCTTTAGCCCCACAATCTGTGAAGGGACATCATGCAAATATAAACTTTGAGAGTTTTTTAATCTCTTGCCTTCAAAGGGGGAGGAATTGGTCTGACCTCAGGTGGGGAATATTTATGCTGTACAGAGAGTTCCATATCTCACTGAAATCAATAGGAGAAACTATAGAAGATGAAGAAACTAAGGTGGAGCATTAACTGATCCTGGGTTTTTGATTGTATTGTTGCTGTCATGAGGGGTAGGGCAGGTTTTTTTTTAAATAGTTTTAATATTTGATGGATCTAAAAAAAAATTAAATGTTGTGAACAGTCTAGAGTCACCTATGAGTGAGTTGGATGTCTATATGAATTTGTTTAATAAATAATTAAAGCAAAATAAATAATTAAAATAAAGCAAATAATAAATAAAAGAACATAATTGTCCAAATATGCTAATGGTACAATCTTATACATATCAATTCAAAACCGAGGATTTAATGAAAGCCTAAATGGTTCTAGGATTGCAGTTGCAAATTTTTCCTCTTATTAAAGTATCTTCTAAATTAAAACTTTTCCTAGCTGATAGCAGTGCTCATATGTCATACCAAAAAAATATATAAAAAGGGGTTATACTTAGCTTTGAACATAGTTTAGCACCATCTTGATTTGCAGATGCCATCAACAGTTTTTGCTGGTGAGAAAAACTTCATCTGCTGGTTTTTGCTCATCAAATTGCTTTTTAAGACACAAGTGGGGACAGACAGATCCAGATACTGGTGGATACTGTGTTAAATGCTTAGCTAGAGTTACCAAAGAACAAATATGAGTGCTTGGCCATATTGATAGATGATTGCTTCCTTTTTAAGAGTATTAGGTTGTCAACAATGGAAGTGGAAATGTTGAACATTCACTCAAAGATATTTGAAAATGCTTTTAGAAGCACTTTCTTTTGAAAAAGTTTTATTGGTTTTAACAATTTATATTAGGAAAGGGGTAAATAAGGTGATAGATAATATTTGGAGCTTCCACATCGGGTCTGATGACCGCCTCCGAGTCTTCATACATATTCAATTAAAAAGAAATTGTTAAAGGGAAGGGGTACATACATTTTAAAATCATGAATTTTCATATTATTTTATACATTCAATTACTTTGTACTATTGACATCCGTACAGGAATCACTAAAGAAATATAACAAATTATTTTTACGATCTGAGCCTCTTTGCTATAGTCTCTTCCTCCTCCCCCCCACCAGCAGGCGGACCCGTGGCCCCTCCCGTTCCCATCTCATCGTCATCCAGGATTGAGGAGTGTTTTTTAAGAAAATTATGCGCCTCTTCAACTGTTTTGATTCTAACTCTTCCTCCCTCCCAGAATACCAGCATCCCTTCAGGCATCAACCACTTGAACCACACCCCCTTTTTAAATAATTTTTTAGTTAAGAAGGAATAATTCCTTCTTATATCTCTTATTTTCTTTGGGATCTGCTTCAATATGGCCACCTCGTTTTGCTGATACATCAAAGGGTCCCCTCTTTGCGCTCTCAGTATCTCCTCTCTCTTTGACCTTCTTATAAATTTAATATGTATCTCTCTGGGTACCTCATTTATTCTGGAAAATGCTGAGTTAATTCTATAAATCAAATCAATGTCCCCCCAAATAAATTCCTTATCTTTCTTAATATAATCCGCTAACATAGTAGCCACCAGCTCTCTCAAATTCTCATTTGGTACTTCTGGAACATTATGAAATCTTAAAAAGAAAGACATGCGTTCAAAATCAATTTTAGACATTTGACCAGTAATATCTGTAAGTTCTTTCTTAAAGTCTTTTATCTCTTCCTTCATCTCAACCGCCCGCCCTTCCAGCCCCACAATTTTTTGTTTATTATTTGTTATTTCTCTTTGCGCCTCCAATAATTCCAATCTTGTGCTTAAATTGTCTTTCCGGATTTGTTGCATTTCATTCATTATCCTTTGAAACATCTCCTCTACATTTAATGGCTGAGGGCTTAGTGATTTAGGATCCTCTACTTCTGTTTCCCTCTGTAACAAAGCTGAAATCTTTGGTTGTGAGGATGGGCTGGGTCTTGTAGATGCTGGAGCAGAGCTTGGTTTCCCAGATGGAGGTTTCCTCGATGCCATAATCAAAGTTTTAGGTGTTAGTACGTAGAGAAGAAGAAGGGGAAGAAAAAATGGCACTGTTGGGCGGGCAGTCTGTGAAGTCCGAGACAAAAGCAGCTGGAGTTCAAATTGAGTTTACAACGTCCAGAGAGAAAAAAGGAAAAAAAAGAAAAATTTTCCAAACAAAGCAGAAAGTTTCACAAAGGGAGAAAACACCGAAAGACAGAGCAGGTCCTTTTCTTATATATTTTAAAATTAGTCTAGTTTTGTTAAAATAGAGGAATGCTTATTTTCAAAAAGGAAAAGTTCCATTCTGAGAACAAAGAGAACGCCATCTTTCCGCCTTGCCTGCAGGGTGGAGAAAAAAAAAGTAGGAACAGTCAATTTAAAATGTAGCAAGGCTCAGGATACATTATCTAACAGCAAAACCCTTAGTTAAGGAGAAACTTCCTTTTTCAATAAATCCGACGGAAGTCACTTTCACTCTCTCCGCAGCGCGGGACTCTTTATGCAATGCCGCTTTATTTCCAGGGGGGTTGTTTCCAACTCCCCCCTATCTTCTCTTTCCATCAGATTGAATATAAAAAAAATCCAAATAAGGCACATACCATTATTTTTTAAACCGGAGCCTCGGCGCAGCCATTCAGTCCCAGAGTTTCAGCTCCTTCTTACATCCTCCATGTTCCCGCGTCTTCAGCGAAGGGGAAGCTCCCCCCGTGAAAGTTCCCCAGCCCCTAGGGCGAAGCGGGAGCAGCCCCCCCGACCGCCGTCGAGATGGGGGCCCTCTCCACAAGCTGCCCGTGCAGAGGGGGGGATTTTAAACCTCCCCCCCACGCCCAAGGGCGCAGCTGAGGCAACACAGCGGCGGACGTGAGGATCCACGTCCGTCCGCGTCCAAAGCCGGAAACGATCTCCTTTTAGAAGCACTTTCAACGTCTAAATAAGATTATATTTTACGTTTTGTAATTTAAATAAGATTATAATTTATTATATTATGTAAAGTGCGAATTGGGTTCCCATTCTGTGTTCTCTTTTCTAGCCATTCATCCATTTGGGACAGGTGAGAGGCATACTTATCTCTGATAAGAGAAATCCACGGGTGGTTCCCATTCCTTTCTTCCTGACCCTACAGTTCATTATTTTAAAACATTATTTATGTTTTATGTATAGCTATTTTAATTTGTAGACTGTCTGGAGTCCATCTGTGAGGGAGATGCACAGTTTAAAAATGTGATAAATTAAGTTATTTTTAAAAACTACTGTGTTTCCCCGAAAATAAGACAGAATCTTATTTTCTTTTGACCCTCGAAATAAGTATTTGGCCTTATTTTTGGGAGGTCTTATTATTTTTGAGGTACAGGAGACGGTGAGTATGGTCACCTCATGGCTGCTGCTGTAAGGCAATATTTTTTTGGGGAGGGCTTATTTTCAGGGGACGTCTTATTTTAGCGCATGCACTCAAAAGCCCAATTATTTATGGCTAGGGAAGGTGACAGAATTTGCAGAGATGGCAAAATTGACTTATTGACTGATCAAACAAGTACATTTATTAGTGGATTAGGAAATTCTTTATGAGTCTTTTGCTGAAAATTGGAAAAAAATTGGACTGGTGATGTATGGATTGGAAGATTACAAAGGGTAAATATGGGAAGAAGAGAATGATCATGTAACGTTAAGAAGGGGGGTGGATGATAAGCATATTTCTAACTGCTATAGAAAAGATCAGAAGTCCCTCCTTTTTTCTTTCTTTCTCTTTTCTTTATCTATTCACTGTTTTTTTTAAAAAGTGTACTGTTTTTGCTATTGTGTAAAATTATTTAATAAAAACTAATTTTAAAAACTTCATCAAAGCCAGAAAGACATAAATATTTGATGAAATATTCTTCTAAAGGCCCTTCCCATACGGCAAGGTACTTGGAACCCAAAGGTTGACCATATTGTATGGTCCACTGCAGTCATGGGGTTCAAATTTTTTCTCTACCGATTCTGTGGGTGTGACTTGATGGGCGTGGTTTGGTGGGCGTGGCAGGGGAAGGATGCTGTAAAATCCCCATTCCCTCCCCGCTCTAGGGGAAGGTTACTGCAAAATCCCCCTTTCCTCCCAATCAGTTGGGACTCGGGAGGCAGAGACTGGGAGGCCAGTCACAGATGGTATTTACCGGTTCTCCAAACTATTCAAAATTTCCGTTACTGGTTCTCCAGAACTGGTCAGAACCTGCTGAATGCCACCTCTGGTCCACTGTATATGGACCATTGAGAGTAGGGAATTGGCATTGCTGTCACAGGCCCAGTAGCCAGTTAGAGGTGGTGTTTACAAATGAAGCTTTCATGGCTTAAGATGACATAAGATAATGACCCAATTTTTGACTTGGAGCCAATGGATAAATAACACGATGAAATTGGAGGAAAATTCTACTGCATGGAGCCCTAAACCCAAGAGTGAAAACAGGCATATATAATGAACAGATGAACACACAAAATGACTGTATTTACCACTCAAATGCAACCGTAACTCATGCCCTGAGCAGTGAGTTGGCTATGGCAAGTTGATCATGCCAAGTTGTCCTACACCCCCAGTAGAGATGGTGAAGAAGACATCGCCAAGGCTAGCTATTGTAGCCTAGAGGGGATTAGCACCTGAACTCTCTCACCACTGAAGGGAGCATTTGAGGGATTTGGATTGAGGTTTAGAGAGTTTTACTCATTCCTCAAGTAGTGCATGATCAGAAGACATGGAGAAACCTAGCCCATAGAATAGCCAAGAGTTGGAGATGGCTGAATGGATAACCTTATCATCATCACCACTACAATGGTGGGTTACTAACCAGTTTGCTGAGGGTGTTTTGTGCATGCGCTGCTCGCTTTGCTTGTGCACTCGCAGCATTTATTTTATTTATTTATTTATTTATTTATTTATTTATCATATTTGTATACCGCCCTATCTCCCCAAAGGGACTCAGGGCGGTGCACAGAAATATAAAAACAGTACATACAAAAACAGTTAAAATAAATTTAGAGTCTGTACTAAAATTTAGTTAAAACCATTAAAATCAATTAAAACTATACCAATTAAAACTATACCAGTTAAAACTATACCAGGCTGGCCGCATGAAATAGATGTGTTTTTAGTGTCCGGCGGAAGAGGCGTAGGTCCGCGATGATCCGAAGGTCGGGGGGGTAGGTCGTTCCAGAGGGCAGGCCCTGCCACAGAGAAGGCTCTCCCCCTGGGGGCCACCCGCCGGCATTGTCCGGCAGATGGTACCCTGAGGAGGCCGACTCTGTGGGAGCGGACAGGTCTAAGGGAGGTATGTGGTAGGAGGCAGTCCCGCAAGTAACCAGGTCCCATGCCATGGAGCGCTTTGAAGATGGTTACTAGCATGTTACTGCACATGTGCAGTTGACTGAAAACTGTTTTGCGCATGCGCACAAACATACTGACGATGGCAGAAGAGACCAGGGAACCAGTTTGGGTGCGTGGCAGGCCTGGGTCGCTGCTAGTTCCAGTGACCCAGGCCACCATACCACTACCGGTTTAGCTGAACTGGGCCGAACTGGTAGGAGCCTACCACTGCATCACTTATCCTGTTATATCTGAACAATACATTGATATAAAAGTTGAGTTCTTAATTATTCAAGCCAATCCTCCTTTAAGCTGAGTGTAACCTGTGATGACCAGACAAACTGGCCCATGTTATTCTTTTTATAATAATGTAAAAGTATGTTGCCATTGGAAAGAGTTTTCAGCTTTTCACTTTAACTTACATCTCTTGGCTTTTCTACATCTAATTACTAGCAGGGTCTGACCTTCTACCAAGGGCAGCTAGGGTCAGTGAGGCACTGCCACTTAGCTGGGCTTTTAATTATTCTTTTCTCTACAGACTGGATGCACCTTTCTCTAGAATATGTTCAGTAGCACACATTCCGCTTAAGCCTATTATTTTCTGAGAGCGTGAGCATGCTTAATGCTGCTGGCTTTTAGCCAACATATTTGGAAAGAGATGCATAGCCACATTTAAGCTCTGGGCAGGGAGTTGCTTTGATTTGCACCCACAGACTTTTGTCTGTGACCAGTTTTGGGTTTCAGAGGAATTCGCAGTAATACATACAGTACCTGCAAAATATATATATATACTTGTATTATATTTTGAAGAAGCACACGTCATAGCACTTGTATATTGTACATAAAATAAATATATGTAAAATAAATATATGTGTGTGTCTGTTTATTTATATGTCCGTATGACACCTTAATAAAGGATTAAGTTAACCTGCAGCAATCTGTCCACTCTTTGAATGGGAAGTCAAATTTTGAAAAGCTTATTAGCGGAAATCTCCATGAGTAATGGGAATCTGACAATTCAAGAAATGTGAGATCCATAATTCTTTCTTATCTTTATACAATGCTAGGATAGAATCAATGCAATTGAAAGGTTGTCCTTGGTGAAGTCAGCCTTTCGTAGAGACATGATAAGGTATGGTACCAGTGGTGGGTTTCTGCAGGCTTGCACCTACTCGCAAGAGCCGGATGGTGAAATTTAGAGAGCCGGTGAGAGGGGGTTCCACTGGCGGACCCAGAAGTAAGTCTGGCCTGCTGCTGCTGGTAACCGAATGGGAAGGAAAGGAAAGGAAGGCAGAAAGTAAGAAAGGAAAGAAAGAAGAGAGAGAGAGAGAGAGAGAGAGAGAGAGAGAGAGAGAGAGAGAGAGAGAGAGAGAGAGAATTTATCATTGCGGAAACCTGGTTGGGCCACGAGGGAGGACATCCCCTCGTTGAAATGTGCCCCCCAGGCTACCGTGCATTTCATCAGCCGCGGGCCCTAGGCAGGGGTGGTGGGGTAGCGGTCATTATTAAGGAAGGCCTTGAGCCGAGAGAGACCATTGTGCCCCAGACCTCCGGCTGTGAGTCCCTCTGCGTGAAGTGGGGCCTAGGGAGGCAGTTGGGCTTGCTGGTTGTATACCTGGCTCCCCGCTATGTAGCAGCAGCCCTGCCCGAGCTCCTGGAGGTGATCGCTACGGTGGCAGTGGAGACCCCCAGACTTATAGTCATGGGGGACTTTAACCTGCCATCGTTGGGCGAATCATCCGTGGTAGCTCGGGAGTTCATGGCTTCCATGACGGCCATGGACCTGACCCAAGTAATTCAGGGCCCCACTCACGAGGGTGGACATACGCCGGACCTCATCTTTGTCTCGGGCCAATGGAAAAGTGATCTGGGTACAGGGGATATAGTCATCACACCCTTGTCATGGTCAGACCACTCACTTCTCCAGCTCGACTTTCCGACCGCTGCTCCCCTCCGCGGGGAGGCGGAACCAGAGTCACCAATCTGGTACCGCCCCAGGCGCTTGATGGACCCGGATGGGTTCCAGACAGCGCTTGGGCCATTTCCTGTATCCCTGACCCGCGCCCCGATGGAGGACCTCACGGCCGCATGGAATAGTGCGGCCGTGGGAGCCTTAGATCGGGTCGCGCCCTTGCGGCCTCTCTCGCGGCGGCGAACCACCCTGGCTCCTTGGTTCACTGAGGAGCTGCGGGTGATGAAACGCCGCAAGAGATGCCTAGAGAGAAGATGGAGGGCTAGCCGCTCTGAATCTGACCGGACACAGGTAAGAGCCCATTTACGGACTTACATTGTGGCGCTGAGGGTGGCCAAACGTCATCATTGTGCCACTCTCATAGCATCCGCAGAAAACCGCCCTGCCGCCCTGTTTAGGGTGACCCGCGCCCTCCTTCAACAGAGGGAACGGGAAGCCCCACTACAGGGTAGAGCAGAGGAATTTGTGATTTTTCTGCAGGAGAAAACCGCCCAGATACAGAGTGAGCTAACCCCCATTCATGGCCCAGTGGGATGCCACGAGAGAGATCTTGTTTGGGAGGAGTTTGACTCCGTTACTTCCGAGGATATGGACAGGCTACGTGGGCGACTGCGAGCCACCACATGTTTATTGGACCCGTGCCCCTCCTGGCTTGTACTGGCATCCTGGGAGGTGACACGAGGCTGGCTCCAAGAGGTTGTCAACGCATCCTTGAGTGAGGGTTCCTTGCCTGCCTCCCTAAAAGAGGCCATGGTGAGGCCCCTCCTCAAGAAGCCCTCTTTGGACCCAGCTCTTTTGAACAACTACCGTCCAGTCTCCAACCTTCCCTTCTTGGCGAAGGTTGTTGAGAGTGTGGTGGCACAACAGTTTCCCCGTCACCTGGAGGAAGTTGACTATCTAGATCCGCGCCAGTCCGGCTTTCGGCCCGGGCATAGCACCGAGACGGCATTGGTCGCGTTGGTAGATGATCTCTGGAGGGCCAGAGATGGGGGATGTTCCTCCATCCTGGTCCTATTAGACCTCTCGGCGGCTTTCGATACCATCGACCATGGTATCCTATTGCATCGGCTGGGGGGGTTGGGGGTGGGAGGCACCGTTTTACGGTGGTTCTCCTCCTACCTCTCTGGCCGATCGCAATTTGTGCGGGCAGGAGAGCAGAGGTCGACCCCGAGACCCCTCATATGCGGGGTGCCTCAGGGGTCGGTCCTCTCGCCTCTCCTGTTTAACGCATACATGAAGCCGCTGGGTGAGATCATCCGTGGTTTTGGGGTAGAGTACCATCTGTACGCTGATGACACCCAGCTGTACATATCTACCCCAAACCACCCCAACGATGCCGTAGCGGTGATGTGCCAGTGCCTGGAAGCCGTGCGGATCTGGATGGGAAGTAACGGACTTAGGCTCAACCCGACCAAGACCGAGTGGCTGTGGTTTCCGGCTGCCCGATTCAACCAGCTCTCTCCAACGCTGGCCATAGGGGGCGAACATCTTGCCCCTGTGGATGGGGCGCGCAACTTGGGTGTCCTCCTGGATACCCGGCTGTCCATGGAAGATCAAGTGACAGCCGTGGCCAGGAGGGCGTTTTACCAGGTTCGCCTGGTACGCCAGTTGCGCCCCCTATTGGATCGGGACGCCCTTCGCACAGTCACTCATGCTCTCGTGACATCCCGACTGGATTATTGCAACTCTCTCTACATGGGGCTCCCCTTGAGGTGTACCCGGAGGCTTCAGTTGGTCCAGAATGCAGCCGCGCGAGCAATTATGGGCACGTCTAGGTTTGCCCACGTAACACCGCTCTTGCGCGAGCTGCACTGGCTACCTGTCGTCTTCCGGGTGCGCTTCAAGGTGTTAATTACCATCTTCAAAGCGCTCCATGGCTCGGGACCTAGCTACCTGCGGGATCGGATCCTGCCCCATACATCCTCACGGCCGATTCGCTCCCACAGAGAGGGACTTCTCCGGGTGCCGTCCACTAGACTTTGTCAGCGGGCGGCGCCCAGGGGAAGGGCCTTCTCTGTGGCGGGCCCAGCCCTCTGGAATGACCTTCCCCCCGATATCAGGACAACCACGGACCTCCGCTCCTTCCGCTTAAAATTAAAGACGCACTTTTTTCGTCTGGCCGGCCTTGGGTAGTCTCTTTTTAGTTTAGGGGTTTTTAGGGGTAATTTTTAGCTTAGTTTATGGGTTTTAGCGCAGGATCAATTTAATTTATTTTTAACTTTGTATTTTGTATTTGTCAGTGGTTTTATTTGTATTTTTAATTGCCTGTGCCCCGCCTCGAGTCCCCTCGGGGAGAGAGAGCGGGATATAAAATTAAATTATTATTATTATTATTATTATCACAATTGAGCCCAAAATTTTGGTTGCTAAGCAAGAGCGTTGTTAAATAAGTTTCACCACATTTTACAAGTTGGCCACTCTCACCCTGTCACATGACTGCCAAGCCATGCCCACAAAATAGGCCACACCTACAGAGTAGGTTCTAAAAAAAATTGAAACCCACCACTGTATGGTACTAAATACAAAGAAACAAGAAAAAAACCCCAAGAAGCCTGTATCTAATTCATCCCCTAAACCATTGAGAATTTCATCCTCTTTGCCTTTGCAAAATCTGCTTCTGGACCTTCAGCTTTTGCATTGATGTGATAGAATCATCAAGGACTCCAATACTTGTATCTATTCCTATCACACTGTAGATGGTGGTGGTTTTTTGTTTTTTTTAACCATTGAACTGATCCAAGACTGTTGAGGCATCTTCCCTCTTGCTCTCTGTCAGACTGAACTGAATAAAACTTGGCAATCACTCAAAAGGCAATAGCTGTAGATCTGAAACCCTGTTGTAAGGGGATTTTTTGATCTCTCCCTGAATGGCTAATCTATATTTCATAACTCAGAAAGTCAGCACTTCCTTTATGTAATTGCACCAAGAGGAAGTACACAAGGCCTTTGTGGAACCTGAAAAGTCTACTGCCTTGGGCCATTTTTTAATGTGCCATAAATTATTCAGTAAGTAGGCGCTCACCATTCTATTTACAGTAAGTTGGAGCTCAGTGTGCATGCAGGATACAGAACTAACATGAAACAGCACTTGCTGGAGCTGCCAAGGGCTGGAGTGATTGCTGGAGTCATTAGTCTTGTATTATCCTCCATGGGGCAGACCCTCCAGTTGTCTAAATCAGCAGAACCTCCTTGACCTCAGTGCAGCTATGTTGATTTACACCTCCTGGGGATCAGAGGGGTCAGTTGAAAGGGCAGAGTTACTTTGGTTGCATGTAATTAAGCACATCCTTAAATTTCTTGTGTCTTGGAGAATTTAGTGTCTAGTCCAGTTTATCCCCCGGCAGCTGAAACTATATGCAAGAATACAATAAGATTTTCCAAGTGGTTTAATCTTCAGAGCTGAATGTGTTGATCGCTCAGGCTGGCTGCTTCTACCAAAAGTATTAATATGGCTTTTTTGGGGGTTTTAGTTTTAATTTTATGAAATAAAATTATTATTTTTTCATAGAAGTTTTTCCAATAGTTGTTGGGCTTTATGCTTGAACCAACCTGGCTGGGGGCATAAAAAGGATGGTTTAAGTTACTTGTCATTACTGGTGAACCAATCTTTTCAGGATCTTTATTTTATCCTGGCTATATTGCAAGGCCTACATTTCAGAACTGAATCTTTCCAATTTCTCTATTGAGGCCAATTTATTAAGAAGAATACACCTTAGACTAGTTTCCACATAACAGAAACATTCTGCGCTTTCTCAGTGTTGAGTAAAGATTGAGTGCATAAGGAATAATTAAGATTCGTCAAGAGTTTGCTGATGCTCTGCTCTTGATTGTTCACATGGGACTCCTCTCTCTAGCAGGGGTGAAATCCAGCAGGCTCTGACAGGTTCTGGAGAGCCAGTAGCAGAAATTTTGAGTAGTTCGGAGAACCAGCAAAGGTCACCTCTGGCTGGCCCCCAAGTGGGGTGGGAATGAAGATTTTGCAGTATCCTTTCCCTGCCACACCAAGCCATGCCCAGCAAGCCATACCATGCCCAACAAGCCACATCCACAGAACTGTTAGTAAAAAAAATATTGAATTTCATCACTGCTCTCTAGTATATGTTATTGAACTCCAACTTCTGATGGCCCCTTCTGACCTTGGCAAGAAATGTTGGAAGTTGTACTTCAACTGCAGAACTGAAGGTTCCCCTCTTAGCTTGATATGCAAAGTAGGGTTTTTAATGTGTCTTCCACAAGTAAATCAGGAAGCAAAACTTCCTTCTGCCTTCAAATTGTGGCTTAAGAAAAATAAGCCAGGTTTCCCAGTTTGCATGATAAACAGAACTAAGGCAGAGTCCTCGAACCTTTTGGGCTTTGCACACCTGTTGGGAGGGAGGAGATGATCCCACACACATGGTAGGCAAGCATGCACATGCAGCTTCCTTTGTGGGAGTGGCAGGCAGGCAGGCCCACTGTTCACACAAATGGAGGATGTGCTCACACGGTTAGTCACTACTTACATGGGAATGCGCACCTTGGGATGTGTACATGTGTGTGCTTGCCCATCATTTCCATGGCTCAGTAGTGGGCCATGGTCTGGGGATTGCGCACCCCTGAACTAAGGCTTTGTGATCCGATTAGTAGAATGATCCAGGTGAGAATGATTGATCAGAATAGCCCAGCATACTTGAGTGTACCTGTTGAGTGATAAAAATTCTAAAGACGTATAGTATGTTTCCTAGCTTTCCTGCAGTATATTCCATAGCAAGGTTTTTCAAACTTTGGGTAGACACCTATAAGGAGCATAAGTGAACGTCTCACTCTTGTTTCTTATTTCCAGTCATATTCCTTTCCCTGGAAACTTTATCGATGCCAATGAAACCCAAAGTGCCAAAAGCATCTTGCAGCTCATGGCATATTTTAATCCAGTAAATTTTGGGTTCATCCACAGCTTCATTTTCCTTAGTTTCACAATGTGATCCTTCCTTCGGGCGCTTCCAGCAGCACAAGAATGCAACTTCCCTTATAGCTTTAGGGAGAAAAAATGGAAGCATAAATGTTAAAGGATAACATATAATACTAATTTTATTTTATTTTTATTTATTTTAATCACATTTATATCCCGCCCTTCTCCACAAAAGACCCAGGGCGGCGCACAGGAATTTAAAAACATACAAAAGAATAAATACATAATTTAAAACATATTAAATTATTATAGTCCTATGCTAAAACCAATTTTAAAATCCCCCAATTTAAAACTGTCTAAAAATAGTCCCCATGGGAGGTTAGGCTAGGCCGGCTTGCTGAAAAAGATGTGTCTTAAGACACTGGCGGAAGAGGCAGAGGTCAGTGATGGTACGCAATTCAGGGGGTAGGTCGTTCCAAAGGGCAGGGCCCGCCACAGAGAAGGCTTTTCCCCTGGGTGTCGCCAGACGGCATTGCCCGGCCGACGGCACCCTGAGAAGGCCCTCTCTGTGGGAGTGGATCGGCCGAAGGGATGAATGGGGCAGGAGGCAGTCTCGCATATAATGAGAAATGTATATTTGTGAATGTATGAGAAATAAAAATAAAAAACTTTTTTTAGAAAAAAAAGAATGAAAATCAGACAACAACTATTTACTCCAGTGTATTTCAGACTTGGCAACTTTAAAATGTGTGGAATTCAACGTCCAGAATTTCCCAGCGAGGAATTGGAACCTCAGTGTTTTAGAATGGAAATACCTCAGAATGTCATGGCGATTCAGAAAAGGCTTAGTTTCAGATGGGGGACCGCGTGTAGTGGCGGATTAAGGCTCACTGGTGCCCTAAGGACTGACGAAGCGTGGTGCCCCCCTCCTTTGTACATACTGTACAAGTGAAGCCAAGCTTCATTGGGTTTTTTTTTCTTTCTCAACTTTGTGGTGCCCCCTTTGGGCCTGGTGCCCTAAGCACCTGCTTAGCCTGCTTAATGGTTAATATACCACTGACCGCATGCATGCTTCAGTCTTCTGAGCTTGTAGTATTCAGGGGATTCCATTCACTGGAGCTTTCCAACTACACTATTTCTCAAATAATAAAATTGTGACAAAGGAGAAGAAAATAACTCACTTACCTTGGAGGCCATAAGAGCAAGGAAGCAAGTCTGGTAGATATATAGGGCATGTACATTTATGTATATGTGCTTGTATTTTTACAAATATTTTGGGAGCACAGGGGCAGGGGAGGCAGCTGGATTTGTTATACTTACTATGGAGATTTGGATCAAAAGCTGAGCTGTAAAGCCAGTCTAATGCTTTAGTCTCTTGCCAAATGCAATTCAATCAGTAATAGTGTTGAAAGAGGCATCTGTATACTTGTGATTTCTTCCAGATTGATAAATCCTAGTATATGTTCTCCAGATGTATTGTTTCTCCAATCCCTCTGCTGGGCTTTTTAGGTAGGATTCCAAGAAACTCTCAAACCGGTTATTATATTCCCACTATTTCTGGCTATAAAAAAAAAAAGACCCAGGCTTTCTTTCCATTAAACTCCCACTAAAAAACAAAATGTAAAATATAATAACAGCCACCATCCATCGGATTTAGCATCCGTTTCCATTCGCATGTTCTGTGGGGGTATTCAGCCAGTTCAGACCGGTTCAGGTAAACCAGTACTGGTGACCTGCAGGTGGGGGTGGGCCTGTCCATCCACCCCGGCTCTATGCCATCCTATTTAGCCTGTTTTCTAAGCCATGTGCATGCATGCAAGCCATGCGTGTAAGCAAAGCGCATGCGCAGAAGACATGCGTCCTCATGAAGCTAGTGTGCACTCTCTCTCGCCGTTTCCATGCAGGGTGAACTGGTAGTAAAAGTATGTGAAACCCACCTCCTGCACATGTTTGACATTAGCAATAAATGCAGCCAGCCAAGACGATATATAATTTTGAATTATACATTTTATAACATATTAATACTTCAATAGCTTTCTGGATTGCTGGTTCCCCAACCACGAGGTGGTCTTTCTGAATCAGCAAGAACATTCCTAGACCTATTTTTATGGTCACTGACACACCCAAACCGAATACTGTAGTTGATGACTTGCTCATTTACTGTCTGTTTGAACATATCCACTGTAGCACAGGGGCCTCCAACCTTTGCAACTTTAAGTCTGAAGGACTTCAGCTCCCAGACTTCTCCAGCCAGCTTTGCTTTGCTGGCTGGAGAATTCTGGGAGCTGAAGTCCTTCAGACTTAAAGTTGCAAAGGTTGGAGACTCCTGCTGTAGCACGTCCCTATCAGACAATTCATTTTAGAGTTTAATTTCATTAAAACACAGCAACTCTACATGGCATCAAGTCTGTGTTTTCTAATGAATTAGGAGATGACTCCCCTGCAAGAAAGGGGCTGGAGGAAAAGGGAGTGATTCCTGGCTCCATTATTTATATTACAGAAACTAAAAATGGCAGTGGGGAAAGTGCTGCCAGGCTAGTTTAATGGGCCAGAATAGTGTGTGTGTTGCACAAAACTCTGTTCTTCACCAGAGACTGCGTAAGAACACAAACTGGAGCAACATATTGTCTGAGGATTCTGGTTCTAACCATCTTGAGTGGTTAGGTTGGGGGGGGGGACCTGCACTAACTTGTAGTAGCAATAGCAATAGCACTTAGACGTATATACTGCTTCACAGTGCTTTTACAGCCCTCTCTAAGAAGTTTACAGAGTCAGCCTATTGCCCCCAACAATCTGGGTCCTCATTTTACCGACCTCAGAAGGAAGGAAGGATGAGGCAACCTTGAGCCTGGTGAGATTTGAACTGCCAAATTGCAGGCAGCCGGCAGAAGTTGCCTGCAGTACTGCACTCTAACCACTGCACCACCATAGCACAAATTTCTGTTGTCAAGAAATTTGCCCTATTTTTGCCCTATTGCCCTTTTGCCCTATTTTACGACCTTTCTTACCAGAGAATCACTGCACTCACGTTGGTAACATGGTTGTTAAATGAATCTGGCTTCCCCGTTGACTTTGCTTGTTAGAAGGTGACAAAAGGAGATCGCATGACCCCCAGGATACTGCAACTGTCATAAATATGAACCGGTTGCCAAGGGTCCAAATTTTGATTATGTGGCCATGGGGATGCTGCAAGAGTCATACAGTAAGTGTGAAAAATGGTCATGAGTCACTTTTTTCAGTGATGTTGTAACTTCGAACGGTCAACTAAATGAACTGTTGTAAGTTGAGGACTTTCCTTTCCTTCCCGAGTTTTAAAAATGGTGTGTTTGTGCATGCCCAAACAATGTCAAAATGTATAGCTATGTGCTGTTAGAGGTCCAGTGGTGGGTTCCTACCGGTTTGGACTGGTTCAGCTGAACCAGTAGTAGTTTGGCGGTCTGGGTCACTAGAACTGGCAGTGACCCAGGCCTGCCATGTCCCCAAACCGGTTCTCTGGGTGGCACCATAGGCGCCACCATCTTGTTTTTGGCTTCTGCACATGCCCAGAAAATTGTTAATGTACTGTGCATATGCACGCACACAGCGTGCCCATGAGCAAACCGGCAATAATAACTGCCAGAAACCACCCCTGTAGAGGTCCTAAGTCTGGAGCACCTGGGCTTGGCCGGGTAGAGATCAATGAGATTTTCCCCCAGCCTGGCGATGAAACAATTGGATTCTTGTTTTCTGCTGAACCAAGGTGAATGTTGATGGACTCTGCCTGCTGACTTTTTAAAACATTACACTAGCTCAGAATTAAATAAGGAGAGGACATTCACCTGCTAACATTTTCCACAGCTCCACATTTCAGTCAATCAGAGAGGATCACAAGAGGAAATAACTTCTGGTAACAAGCATGAGTTTAGATTTATTTTGTTAGCTTTTTCCATTGGGGGTGGGGGGTGGGAGTGGGGTTGAGGGAGGCTTTAAATCAAAGACTTTCAGAGTGGAAGCAATTTACTAGACTGTTGAGAAATCTTGACATTTTCAACGTTTGCCCAAACAGCAGGGTGACTTGTCTCTTCCTTCAAAACAGTAAACATTAAGCGCAATATTGCTTGCTCTTTCATCAAAAGGTATTTAACAGTGTGGCTTCCAGGGCAAGTTGATGTGGATAAGGAGCTGATGTCAATCATCGCAGTTTCAGGACTAAAATGAAAGTGCGTGGCTCAGGTACTTAAGCAGTTGCATTTGAAGAGAGAGAGAAAAGACACCCCAAGCAGAGAAATCCCCCTCCTGAATACTTCAAAACCCTGCAAGTCTCCCTAATGGATGTAAATTGTCTGCCCTGGAGATAAAAGGGTCAGGAGAGTGTCAGGAAAGACAATTGCATGAAGACATCCCCTTCTTCAAAAGCATGAAGAATTCTGTTCACATTCTTCAAAATGTGAACAGATGGGGAGAGAGGTTGCCCCAATAATATCTCTCAAACCCTTGTTCTCCCCTCCTCTTAGTCTGAAACCTTCAGCCTCTGAGGTCTAAAATCTGCTTACCATTATTTTTTTCCCATGTTTTATTGATTTTATTTCTAATTTGTATTGCTATTGTTGTAAGTACTCAACACCCAGAGTCACTGAAAATTGGGCAGCATACAAGTTTAATATATTATTATGGTTGGTTGCATAGTCAGCCAGATGTTTAGACTGGATTTGGCATGTATGTCCACTATCTAGTCTTTCCCAAGGACGTGAGATAGGCAGATCATGTGGATGATGTTGTCACAGGATGTCATCTATTCCAAGTAAAGCTGCCTTTTGCACTTGACTGGTTGTGATTTTGTCAATGGTGATAGTGTTCAAACAGGTACTTGAATGTTTTGGGATCGCACTCAAGATTCTTATCATTATTGGCACAGTCTTTGCTTTCTTTTGCATCAGTCGCTCTACTTCTATTTGCAGTTCTTTGCATTTTGTGATTTTTCTCCGGGTTTTTCTCTTCCATTCTGCTCATCCGGGAACAGCGATTTCTGTGATCCATACTTTTTTTGTCTTTCTTATTGACAACTGCTAAGGCTGGGGTATTACATGACAGTGCTTGTCTGTTTCATTCAAGTCCCAAAGCACTTTAGTTTCTTCATTTTCTCTTACTTTCATTATTTTGGAGTCCCAACATTTACCCCTTGGAGGTAAATGATATTTCCTGCATATATTCTAATCTAGCATTGTAACTATTTTGTCATCCCCCTGTTCGTAGTCAGTCTGTGTAAACTCTGAGGTTCAGTTTTTAATGCAGATAGTCCTAATTATTCTCCGGCTGGTCCATTCCAGCATAAAAATGCAGATAAGTAAACCACGATGAATAACATGGAATTTGGGTATGTGGGTGCTTCTTCCCACAAGCCCATTTTTCCACTTTCGAAATGCCATGCAGGGGTGTCCAATTATGAGAATCAGACTGATCAAACAATATTGCAATGTACAGTGCAAACCTCACTTATTTTCTGCATAAGACACACAAATTATGCACAGGACCCCCCAAAAGCACCCCTGACGCTGCAATGCGCCTTTTGTCACCACAATGAGCTCTTGTGGGTACTGCTGATGCAGGGTACCAAAACTTCCTCTCTTTCTTCTCACAGAGCCACAGGAGACCGCATGGGATTTCAAACTTCCACATTACAGGTTTATCACCAGTGAGTAATAAGAATGAGCAAATACAGTTACATTTTACAGACGACCTAACCCTAATCCTTTTTGTCTGCCTCCCATTTTATATACTCTCAATGTAATCAAAACCAAAACTAAAACGGCAAATACCCCAAACCAGGGGTGAAATGATCTGATGTCTGCTACCGGTTCGTTTCCAGTTTGCTTTGCTCTGCTACCATGCAGTGCTGAAAAAGGAGGATTAAGAAGCCTTTTCTGAATCTGCAAAGGTAAGTAGAACAGCATGGGAGGGAGAACAGCTGTGCTGCGCAATTTAGATTTGCTAGAAAGCAGGATTTCCTGCTTTCTAGCAAATAAAAATCGTGCCGTACAGCTGATTGTCGCACAGCTGATCATTGGATCTACCCAAACCGGTAGTAAAAAATGCTACCAGTTCAGACGAACCGGTAGTTCTGACAATCAGCTGTGCAACAATCAGCTGTGCTGCGTGATGTCTAGAGAATATAAATTGTGCAGCACCAACTGACTGTTGCACATCTGATTGTTGGAACTACCGGTTCACCCAGGCCAGTAGCATTTTTTTTACTACTAGTTCGGGTGAACTGGTAGCATTTTTCACTACCGGTTCAGGCGAATTGATCCGAACCAGTAGCATTTCACTCCTGCCCCAAACCCTTAAGACATGCATCAAGGTCTGATCTCTGATGATCAGTTGAAAATGTACAAAATTACTGCAAAAAAACAATTCCCTAGATCAGGGGTCTCCAACCTTAGAAACTTTAAGCCTGGCAGACTTCAACTCCCAGAATCCCCCAGGCAGTTTTGCTGGTTGTGGAATTCTGGGAGTTGAAGTCCGCCAGGCTTAAAGTTGCCAAGGTTGGAGACCCCTGCCCTAGATAAAAAGGACAACCTGTTTTCCATTGTGTGATCTGCAAGCCACTGGGAAACCAACACACATATAATTTAGATGCAAAAATGAACTTGGGAGTGGAAACAAAATGCATGTATATACATGGATGGCACACAATGGAAAGAGAGATGGCCTCATAGATTAAACAATAACACTCCATTTTGGAGGGGAAAGGAAAAATTGCCACCCAACCATTTATTATTCACTTCACACAATAGTGAATGCATGCCAGCTTGCTTGCTTGCTTGCTTGCCTGCCTGCCTGCCCACTTTCTAATTATGGTTTTAGAGACACTCTACTGAATCACCCATTTTTATATACTCCAGTATGCTTATTAATCCGTCAGTCTCTAGAATTTACCTTCACTGATAAATAAAAATAATAATAAAGGTGCTCAGTGACCGTTTCACTGACAACTCTGCATTTCCTCAGAAGGGGAACTGAAATAAAGATTCCCAATTTTACACGCTGTTAAAAAAATATGTCTCTTAGTGTCAGTCTTTTAAAAACCCTGGAATATAAAGTGATCAGATATGACACTTACCGATAGGAGCAATTTTAAAATATGTAGAATTTAGACCTTTCTGCTCATGATATGTTAACATGGTGAAAGACTTGCTGGCTGCAAATCCTGAGAACTGCAGGCCTAGTTCATCTGGAGGGCTTTAGATTAAAGAACTTCTGCTATGCACAATTAATAGGAATTGTGCTGCCATCACTGATACCGTTTTTCCAGATGCAGCGCCTGGAACACTGATGCCCACAGGCGGGAAACCTAGCTTTGCAACTCTCCAGGTTTCCTGCTCTAGACATCACATCAAGCATGCAGATTTTAGAAGAGGTTTCTATTATTAGGGGCACTCATGCCCCCTGAGGGAATTGTGTGTGAGCGAGAAAGAGAATGAGAGAGAGAGGGAGGGAGGAGATTAAACTTTACCTTGTATAACAATCTGCATCTGCTCAACAATTTCCCCCCTTCATTTTAACTCAGAGAAAAAAATAATAATGTATGACACTTGAACAAAAACAACGAAAGAGGAAACAACCCCCAGTATCTTTATAATGATACAGCCACCTCTCCTGTTATCATCCGTAAAGACCCTGATGAATAAGATACAGCTAGTATTGTGAGGGTACTGAGCTGTAAAGAGACTAAGAATTACCAAACCTTTGGGCCTGAAGGAAAAGCAGGAAGGAGGGAGGGAGGGAAGGATGGGAGAACAATGCGTGGATTAACTGGCTTTGTTGTTCTAACGTTTTTTCTCATGATGTAATGCTTCATTTGAAATTACGCTATATTGACCTTTATGTTTACATACCAAAGGGAAGAGTTACGCAATGGAACACCATTTTAAACTAGGAAAGAATGAATCCCACACCCCAAAGCGGAGCAACATTGACCAAACAACAGGCCATAAGCAAAAAGCATATAATTGCACAGCTAATCTGTCTCAAAAATATCTGCAGTATTACCTTCCATCCGTCTATCCCTATTCAGGCTTTCAACCTCTTCCTGTCCTGGGGGCATGGGGAGGGGGAGGGAGAAGGGGAGTAATGAGCATTTAAGCAATTCTTTCTTCTGGACAGTCTGGAGACTCAAGTGAATTTTGCTGTTAGGACCTTTAGAAAGCAAGATTCCAAATTACACAGGACCTTCCATTGTTCTTAGGTTGATTCTGAACAGAAACCGTCTTCACCCTCAACAGAAGAAGGGGATAGGCATGGGCACAGGATTTAAGTGGATTCCTTCCTGCTTTTGCCTCAGACATGGTCAGGCTTAATCTACGCGCAACACTTCTGTCTGACACGAACCTGCAGGGCCTCCAATCCACAAGGATTTAATCCTGTTCTCTGTTGATCCTAAAGATCTTGTGAATTCCAAGTGAATTAACAAAGAATCAGAGGGTTTCATTCTTGCGTCTCCAAAAATATTTATGCAGCAAAACCACTTTGTTGGATTGCATTTTGAGGTGTTTTGTCAGGAGAAAATGCCCTCATTTTCAGCTAGCAAAACTAAGCTTTCTTTTCTGAGTGCAATTGAGCCATGCAGCAAATAGCACTAAACCCATATTCAATAGACCAGGGATGTCCAAACTTGGGAACTTTAAGACTTGTGGACTTTTTTGTTTACCTGAAGAAATAAACTTTCATAATTTCAGATATCAAACCTTTGATTCATTTTAGATTGCAAAGATCTTGTTTTGCTGCCAAGCTTACTTGAATTTAATGGGGCCCCAAGAGTTCTGATGTTTCCTGAAGCTTTATGAGAAATATTCATCTACAGCAATCCCAATCAGACCCCTTGAACTACAATTCCCAAATGCTACCCTACCCTGGTTTTGCTGCATAAAGATGTTCAGATTTGCGATTCAACGTATCAAATTGAGGAAGGCTGATCTACAGAAATGCCTCTAGCTAAACCTCCTATGCGTTGACAATGAAAGAACATCAAAGGTGTCATAAAAATAATGAATCCACTAAGGATGGACAAATCAGTCTATGGTCTCCTCCTCCTGTCCTCTTAATATGTCTTAATCAAAGAGGTGAGGTGGCGCAGTGGTTAGAGTGCAGTACTGCAGGCTACTTCAGCTGATTACTAGCAGCAGTTCGGCAGTTCAAATCTCACTGGCTCAAGGTTGACTCAGCCTTCCATCCTGTTGAGGTGGGTAAAGCACTATGAAGCAGTATATAAGTCTAAGTGCTATTGCTATTGTTATCACAATAGCATCATCTTATCCCAAGGCCATAGCAAAGGTAGAGATTGTCATTCTACCAGTTGTAACTTTAAAGTCATCTTTTCCTTCTTCTTCCGACATAATTTTTGACCTGGATGGTACCTAGCGTGCTTCTTTGTCAAATGGTTAATGACAGAGACAGCAACTGAGATCTGCTCAACTTCTGCTGAACACTTTTTGCTTCAAGCAAATCTATTCAAGTCCCTGGGCACTGGTCTGTATGGCTTATGCAGCAAGGATCAAAAAACTCAAGATAGCACTACAACTGTGCTCCAATTCATTCAAAGCCATGCCCCAATTTTTATGTATGCCATCCTGGGCAATTTGGGTAAAAATACAGGATGATTATTAAATTTCATGGTCATGGCCCTCTTGGTCTTTTGGATCCATGAGCATTTAGGCCCAGGTTAAAAGAGAAGTTGGTTTGCACAGAGCATCTGCCTGCATGATACCTATCTAGCATTTTCTAATGTGCTTGTCAAGTCTTATATGGGTTCCTTGGTTACAGGGGTTTAGTGCTGTTTCAAAAAAGTGCCAGGATTGTCTATTGCAGGGATGTCCAAACTTGGGAACTTTAAGACTTGTGGACTTCAACTCCCAGAATTCTGGGAGTTGAAGTCCACAAGTCTTAAAGTTCCCAAGTTTGGACATCCCTGGTCTATTGAATATGGGTTTATTTGCTGCATGGATCAATTGCCCTCAGAAAAGAAAGCTTAGTTTTGCTAGCTGAAAATGAGGGCATTTTCTCCTGACAAGTGGTAATGTGCACCTGTATTTCAGTGGTGGGTTTCCAATTTTTTTACTACTGGTTCACGCATGTGCGCGCACACACACACACATGACTCTTCTGTGCATGCACGCAACTCTTCTGCACATGTACAGATGTGTATTGCTTCTGTGCATGAGAAGAAGCTTCCGGGTGAGTGGGCGGAGCTTCCCACTACCGCTACTACCAGTTCGACTGAACTGGGCCGAACCGAGAGCAACTCACCTCTGCTGTATTTTTATTATTTTTGTTAGGTTGAAGGAACACCGTGTCCTTTGCCATCTTGCCTATTCTGAGGGTTAATTCTTCCTTTGTTTAACTTCTACATCAATTATTTCTTGAAGTTGGTGGCCATGGCTACTCATTTCAGGAGCAGCATTCTTTTGCAGCACTAGTTCAAGATGAGGTTGGCTGTTAATAGTCCTCTCTCTGGCTTCCCCTTATGTCCCTTCCCTGCACCTGTCAGTTGTTAGTGGGGAAACTTGATAAGTGGCTAAGCCAGCCATTCTAGGCAGCTGCCACCTATGCTCACCCCAGGATGTATGAGGGTGAGCAATTGATGGCTGCTTTTCCATTGGCAGGTGATACGCAGTGGAAGCGAATCTACAAGTCTCTGTCATGAACTTGATCCACATGAAAACAGCACAATTGCCAGGCTTTGTTAGGGTGGCCAAATAGGGAGAAGCCATGCAAGCAGAACAAAGTATGCTACTGGACATCTGGAAGAGCCATAACTTCTGGCCTGCATCATTTTTCAAATGCATTCAGCTGTTCTGCCTTTGGTCCAATCTGCAATTTAATATTTAAATTAAAGCACAGTTCAAATGCCTTGCCCAAAGCATTTTGAGATTTCCTCCACTCCCTCCCACTCCACCCCCAAAGGACTTTAGGAAAATGCAAGCCAACTTTTGGAGAAGAGCCCTGATGTTGTTGCTTCACACAGGCCTCTGAATGTGGAATTCCTAGCCTATTTAGTGGGCAGAGGATTATTATGCCTTTCTTCAAGGCCACTGGGTGAAACAGGGACAGACAGAATTATTTCCAGGGAGTATCTGGATCGCAAAATACCCATTTGGCCCTTCCTATTGTTGGAAAACTTTGTTTTTCTTAGGTATTTCAACCGATTTGTCCTGTATCACGTGGCTGTCTTTTTTAGCATTTGATTTTCTATTTCCTACCCTCCTTTAATGAGTTGGCATGGAGGAGATGTCATCTCATAATTATCATAATTTCGGGTAAACAAAGAATGTGTGTCTCTGTTTTCTCCAGCTACTCATTGACAGGCCAGTAAATATCAAATCGGGCTGAGCCAAATGCAGATGGTTTATTTTGCTAATGCTTTCATCGAGTCTGACTTCAAAAGTTTTTTCCCCCTTTTTCTTAAATAAGTGAGATAAAAATAGTCAAAGACAGAACTCTTGTTATAATCGTAGTTATTAGTAGCTATTTAATTGGCTGCTCAGTTTGATTGACTGTAGATTGATATGGCGCTTAGCATGTCTCAGATAGTAGTTAAACTCCCTAGTTTAAAACCAGGCTTAAATGATGAATGTAGCCTTAAAACGGTCTGTATAGGACTAGCAGAGGGAGAGAAAAAACAATAGTTATGAAGAACTCTAAAAAAAAAACCAAACCCTGAAGCACTTGATAATTAAGTCAAGAGTTTTGAAAACCTGCTTTGAGACCGAAAATCTAAATGTGGAATGTTTGGGGTAGCCTGATTCGTAAATGTCAAGAGATTATTGCTGAAATTAAGAGAAGGCAATCACCTGAAGTAAAAAATAGAACAAAATGAAATAGCTACCTCAATTTGCTGCCCCCATTCAATAGTGGTGAGTGAGAATGGTCATTTTGATTTCTTTTGGAAAAATCAATTCATCCAACTGGAGAGAGACTTGGCATGAATCAGCAAAAGGGTGGTGAAATTCTAATTTTTTTTTACTACCGGTTCTGAGGGTGTGGCTTGCTGGGCATGGCAGGGGAAGGATACTGCAAATTCTCCATTCCCTCCCCATTCCTGGGAGAAGGATATTGCAAAACCTCCATTCCCACCTCACTCTGGAGCCAGTCAGAGGTGATATTTGCCAGTTCTCTGAACTACTCAAAATTTCCGCTACTGGTTCTCCAGAACCTGCTGAATTTCACCCCTGGATGTGGGCCCTTTGCAGTTGAAGCATTTAAATGTCCCTGCCTGAGACAATGGCAGGAGTTCAGTTCAATTCTTTCAAAACAAGACATTTACTTACTTATTTTGGGGGCTTATATGCACTCTCCTCAGTAACAACTCTGAACGGCAAACATTCCCCAATCCAGGAAGCTAAATTGAAAGCAAAGCAAAATCCAGGGGTGGGCTTCAAAAATTTCAACAACGGGTTCTCTGCCCGGTTGCTGGATGGGCATGGCTATGATGGGTGTGGGCTAGTCAACCTCCTGCACCATGGTAGGGTTAGTTTTGCCCTCCCCAGGCTCCAGAGGCTTTCCTCAAGCCTCTGATAGGGCAAAAACTGCTTCCCCCGGGCTCCAGATGCCCTCCGGAGGCTGGAAACGGGCCTGTTTCTGGACTTGCAGACCCTCCAGTAGGCCCATTCCTCCCCCTCCTCCCTGAACCTCTGCACAGGCCCTGCACTTACCTGGCATGATGAACGGGCCACGTGGAGACTCCTGGAAGGATGGTGGGGGGCATGGTAAGCCAGGGGTGGCATTTGGTGGTTCCCCAAACTGGGCATAAACCTAGCTAGAGGATTGCCTGAACCTGTGCGAACCCCCAGCCGCCCATCCCTGACCAAATGGGTGCTGTAAAACTCTCTGAATCCCCAAACAATAATCATTAAGCTATTCACGCCATCCCCAAACGTCCTTTGGCAAAGCTGATCTTCGTGAGCCTCAGAACAATAATATGGAAGAGGACCACCCTTCTTCTGAGGAGGGAGGGCTGTTGATTTTCTGGTATTGACATTCCTTTGGGTTAAAACACAGAGCAAGCCTCTTAACTCCTACCAAACAGACAACCTCTTCCCGGAGGAAACGGTCCTACAGTTATCCAAAATCAGCATGTGTGAGATAAATCTGCATTTGCATACATATTGAACTGAAGAAATGGCAATTGTTGAAATTAAAAGAGATTTATTTATTTATTTATTTAAATTTATATCCCGCCCTTCTCCACGAAGGACCCAGGGCGGCGCACAGGAAAATTTAAAAACATACAAAATACAATAAATATAATTTAAAAAACTATTAAATAACCTATCCTGCGCTAAAACCAAAATTTAAAAACCCAATTTAAAACTACCTAAAAGTCCCCCATGGGAGGTTAGGCTAGGCCGGCTTGTTGAAACAAATATGTCTTAAGACATTGGCGGAAGAGGCGGAGGTCGGTGATGGTACGTAATTCAGGGGGTAGGTCATTCCAAAGGGCTGGGCCCACCACAGAGAAGGCTCTTCCCCTGGGTGTCGCCAGTCGGCATTGTCCGGCCGACGGCACCCTGAGAAGGCCCTCTCTGTGGGAGCGTATCGGTCTAAGGGATGTATGGGGCAGGAGGCGGTCTCGCATATAACTAGGCCCCGAGCCATGGAGCGCTTTAAAGATAGTTGTCAAAACCTTGAAGCGCACTCGAAAAACCACAGGAAGCCAATGCAGCTCGCGCAGGATCGGTGTTATGTGGGAGCATCTAGTGGCTCCCATAATCACCCGCGCGGCTGCGTTTTGGACTAGCTGTAGCTTTCGAGTGCACCTCAAGGGAAGCCCCATGTAGAGAGCATTACAGTAGTCGAGTCGGGACGTCACGAGAGCTTGAGTGACTGTGCGAAGGGCAGCCCGGTCCAGTAAGGGGCGCAATTGGCGCATCAGGCGTACCTGATGAAACGCCCCCCTGGCCACGGCCGCCACATGGTCCTCCATGGACAGCCGGGAATCCAGGAGGACACCCAAATTGCGCGCCCTCTCCACGGGGGCCAGTGTTTCGCCCCCAATGGCCAGAGTTGGTGTAATCTGGCTGAACCGGGGTGCCGGAAACCACAGCCACTCAGTCTTGGCAGGGTTGAGCCTGAGTTTGTTACCACCCATCCAGATCCGTACGGCCTCCAAACACCGGGACAGCACTTCGGCGGCATCGTTGGGGTGGTTTGGGGTGGATATGTACAGCTGGGTGTCATCAGCGTACAGATGGTACTCCACCCCAAAACCACGGATGATCTCACCCAGCGGCTTCATATATGTGTTGAAAAGGAGGGGCCAGAGGACCGACCCCTGAGGAACCCCACATAAGAGAGGCCTCGAGGTCGACCTCTGCCCTCCCGTCAACACATATTGCGACCGACCAGAGAGGTAGGATGAGAACCACCGCAAAACGGTGCCTCCCAACCCCAACCCCCCCAGTCGGTGCAATAGGATACCATGGTCGATGGTATCAAAAGCCGCCGAGAGGTCTAATAGGACTAGGATAGAGGAATAACCTCTATCCCGCGCCCTCCAGAGATCATCAACCAACGCGACCAATGCCGTCTCGGTGCTGTGACCGGGTCGGAAGCCGGACTGGCGCGGGTCTAGATAATCAACTTCCTCCAGGTGTCGCGGAAACTGTTGGGCTACCACACTCTCGACAACCTTCACCAAAAAGTGAAGGTTGGAGACCGGACGATAGTTCTCTAATAAAGCTGGGTCCAGGGACGGCTTCTTGAGGAGGGGCCTCACTACCGCCTCTTTCAAGACGGCAGGCAAGGACCCCTCACTCAAAGATGCGTTGACAATGCCCTGGAGCCAGCCTCGTGTCATCTCCCAGGATGCCAGTACAAGCCAGGAGGGACACGGGTCCAATAAACATGTGGTCGCCCTAAGTTTCCTTGACAACCTGTCCATATCCTCGGTGGTAACAAAGTCAAACTCCTCCCAAGAAGGAACCTCAAGACTAGTCTCGGACAGTCCCACAGGACCACTGTCGATGGAGGGTAGCTCATTCCGAATCCGAGTGATTTTCTCCTGCAGATAAATCCCAAATTCCTCTGCTCGCCCTTGCAGAGGGGCTTCCCGCGGCCTCTGATGAAGGAGGGAGCGGGTCACCCCAAACAGGGTGGCAGGGCGGTTATCTGCGGATGCAATAAGGGTGGCACAATACTCACGTTTGGCCACCCTTATCGCCACTAAGTAAGCCCTAATATGGGTTCTCACTAGTGTTCGGTCGGCTTCGGAGCGAGAGGATCTCCATCTGCTCTCTAGGCATCTCTTGTGGCGTTTCATCCCCCGAAGCTCCTCGGTAAACCAAGGAGCCTGGGTGATTCGCCGCCGCAAGAGAGGCCGCAAGGGCGCGACTCGGTGCAAGGCCCCCGCGGCCGCACTTAACCATGCGGCCACTAGGTCCTCAGTTGAGTCGCGGGGCAGGGTCACAGGAATTGGCCCAAGCTCCCTCTGGAACCTTTCCGGGTCCATTAGAAGCCTGGGGCGGAACCATATAGGAATATCCGGTTCCGCCTCCCCGCGGTGAGGTGTAGCGATTGGAAAGTCCAGCCGAAGGAGAGCGTGATCTGTCCATGACAAGGGAGTGATGGCTAGGTCCCCTATTCCCAGATCACAACTCCACTGTCCCGAGACAAAGATGAAATCCAGTGTGTTTCCTCCCTCGTGAGTGGGGCCTAAAACTACCTGGGTCAGGTCCATGGCCGTCATGGAGGCCATGAACTCCCGAGCTGCTCCAGAGGCTTCGCCTGCCGACGGCAAGTTAAAGTCCCCCATGACTACCAGTCTGGGGGTCTCAACTGCCGCCTCGGCTATCACCTCTAGGAGCTCGGGCAGGGCTGTTGTTGCATAGCGAGGAGCCAGGTATACAACTAACACGCCCAACTGCCTCCCTAGGCCCCATCTCACGCAGAGAGATTCACACCCGGTTGTCTGAGGGACTGTGGTCTCCTTCGGTTCAAGACCTTCCTTTACGATAATCGCCACCCCCCCACCCCTCCCTAGGGCCCTTGGCTGATGGAAGGCACGGTAACCTGGTGGGCACATGTCCACGAGGGGCATACCCCCTTCGTGGCCCAACCAGGTTTCCGTTATACCCACCAGGTCCGGGTCCCCCTCTGACACAAAGTCACGAATGAGGGGGGCTTTTTGAACCACGGACCTGGCGTTGCATAACATCAGCCTCGGGCCCCGGGTCTGTGATTCCTGCCCACCTAGTCTGCGATGGGAGAGCGGAGAGTTGGAGCACGTGACCGTCTGAATCCAGCGGCCACGGTCTTCCAACCGATGATGACCATTTCGTCTCCCTCCGCCCCTGCCCCTCCCCAAGACCGAATCGATGGAAAAAGCCACCGAGGAAATGACGGATTAAATGCAACAGACTATACATTATAGTCTGAAATAAGAAATATGATAGGTTTTCTTAAGATCTGCCAATAAAGGATCAGGGGCTACTCAAAGATTCCTCCTGGTTATTTTAAAAAGGGTTGGCTTAAACGAGCAGTTCTCACTTATCACTGTAAAATTTGCATACAAAAAAAGCATTTGCTAAGGTTTCTCTCTGCCCATTCCTCCAGGGACTGAACTGTCTATTTTAATGGAAAATAATCAGAAAATATCCATCTAGTAAAACAGAAATCAAACAATTGAATTTAGTCTCAGCAAACCTATCTGCTTTTCTGAAAATATCCAAACTGATTAAATGGGCTGGGGTAAAATTAAAGAGCAACCATGCTACAAAGCAAATTTACAATCAGCAACTTTACTATCGGTGTGCATCAGTGGTGGAATTCAAATTTTTTTACTACTGGTTCTGTGGGTGTGGCTTGGTTAAGATGACTAGATTCCAACTTGACTAAAGTGGGACACCATCAACGGGGGGGACAGCGGCCTTTCCCAGCTCCGCAGCCGCTGCAGAGGCCGTTTCGCCACCCACTTCCCTCGCTGGCCGGGGGGGCGCGCAGAGGCACGGGGCACGGGCAAGAAGTGGCGGGCTGGCGGATGGGCGGAAGGGGAGGGCCGGCGAGGGAGGAGCCAGGCCCAGGCAGGCAGCAGGCGGCGGAAGAGGAGGACAGCCTGCAGGAACCCACGTGGCTCTGAACTTCTTTGCGCCACGCCACGATGCACTGAGAGCAGTGGGCCAGAAGCCCCACCGCCGCCCGCCCGTTCCACCATGGGCACCCAGGACGAGCCGGGCGAGGCGGCGGCGGCGGTGGGGATTCTGTCTGGCTGCTCTCAGCGCATCGTGGCACAGAGCAAAGAAGTTCAGGGCCGTGCGGGCTCCGGCTGGCTCTCCTCCTCTTCCGCCGCCTGCTGCCTGCCTGGGCCTGGCTCCTCCCTCGCCGGCCCTCCCCTTCCGCCTGCTCGCCAGCCCGCCGCTTCCTGCCCGTGCCCCGTGCCCTGCGCCTCTGAGCCCATGCAGAGCGCCGGCCACCCGCCCGGCCCCCGCGACCAAAAAGTGGGATATTTTTAAGAGGATGCGGGACACCGGGCAGATGCTTGAAATGCGGGACTGTCCCGCCAAAAGCGGGACATCTGGTCACCTTAGGCTTGGTGGGCATGGCAGGGGAAGGATACTGCAAAATCCCCATTCCCTCCCCACCCCACTGACCTGCTTTGCAGCTCCATTCTCCTGTTCAGGGTAACAAAAGAAGATCGGCTGAGAGGTAGCGGGGGTGGGGCCAGCCTATTTGCCGGTTCTCTGAACTGCTCAAAATTTCTGCTACCGGTTCTCCAGTATCTGTCAGAACTGGCTGAATACCACCTCTGGTATTCACATTACCAATACATTTTTTACTTTTCCTTTATGGAAAAATCTAGTAAATGTCATTAGAAAGAAAAGTAACCAGAAATGAGTGCAAATCTCTTTCTGAAGTAATAAACAGCTTAAAAATATGTGGGGTCCTTGGTGCTCTCTGAGTTTACTTGTTTTCTTGCAGATGTTCCATTACCCAAACTGGGTATTGTTTACCCAAATGTTCCATTACTCATTACGCAAACGAGTGCTGATGATCTTACCTAGTTTGGGTAATAAAATGCCTGCAAGAAAACAATCGAGCGCAGAGAGCACCAGGGACCCCTCATTTCAACCCTGAGCTACAAATATTCTTCTTCATTGTAGCCTAAATGGATAATTGCATAGATGATTTTTAGCCAAAGCCCAAATGTATAAAACCAAACTCTATTTTCTAAAAGAGAACCAATCTCAAAGCATAGAATAGACAATGGCATGCATTAAGATACAGAGAAAGAAATCAGAAAAATCTGAAAGTACGCAGTCCAATTGGAACATCATAAGTCCTTGGCTTATGACTAGTTGCTTAATGACCAAAGTTATGACAAATTTGAAAAAAATTACTTACAGCCTGTGCTTGAAGTTACAACTGCTACAGTACAAAGCATAGCTGGCTGGAGAATTCTGGGAGTTGAAGTCCCCAAGTCTTAAAGTTGCCAAGTTGGGAACCTCTGATCTATATCAACCCTGTGCTTAAGGTAAGAATCCTCATACCATCCCAGACAAAAAGCTGCCCAATCTTTGTCTGCAGTGATGGAACACCCACAATTCCAGTTTGTTATGCTAGTTTTTTATGTTCCTCCAATCATATATGAGTGAAATATGTCTCCAAAAAGATTAAAAACTAAAATGCAATAATGTAAGAGTAAGATTTTCCAGCACTGAAAATCATCTACCAGGAGAGATTCGCCATGATTGCCCCTATAAGAAATGCTACCAGAACAGTTAAGAACATTTCCTAGTAGAAAAATCATCCACTAGGCATGTTCTGTGCACAAACTATTCCATGCCCAGAGAAGCATAAAGTTTGGACCGTCCTTGTCCATATCCAAAGACGCATATTCCATCAGATCCAGGGGTGGGTTCCGGCAATGACTATTGCCGGTTCACTGACGTGCATGCTGCATGCATGTGCGGCGCAATAAAAATTGTTCTGTGCATGCGCAGAAGCAAAAAACAAGATGGCACCACCTATGGCGCTACCGGGAGAATTGGTTCAGGGGCATGGCATGTCTGGGTCATTGCCGGTTCCAGCGACCCAGGCCAGCAAACCACTACTGGTTCTGCCGAACTGGTCTGAACCAGTAGGAACCCACCACTGATCAGATCCTTCCATTCCAGACCATAGACATTTGATCAAAGCATGAACTAAGAACATATATGTTCCATGCACAGGTATTTCATGGTGGAAGGTAGGAGGGGAAAACCAAAAAAAAGGGAGATGGAAAATGTGGGAATCACTAGGAAAGAGATGGGTGAGACATTGAGAATCATACAGACCTATTTTCTTACTGAATATAGTTTGCAAGCATTTTATGGCAATTCTTGAAAAGCACACACATACAAATATATACCAGAATTATACATTCTGATAAATCTAGATTTGCTCCAAAGAGATAAGTGAGAAATAATATTAGACATATTCTGAATAGTATGAATGAAATGAAGCAAAAATAAAAAAAGCTCTGTCTTCCTTTTAGAAACAGAAAAAGCTTTTGACAGCTTGGAATGGTCTTTCATGTTATGTTGGAGTAAGAGAAACGTAAGTAGTAATTTATCATAACACTGCCAATATTGCTAATACAAGCCAAGATTGTCTCCTGTCCCGTCTTTATTTTGATTGGCTACAGCACTTTTGGCAATGGAAATACATTGAAAGAAGATGAGATAAATTAGAAATGTCAGAACATAAAACTGAAGCTACTGTATAGGCTGATGATGTTGTATTCACTAAACACTCCTTGGTATTGCTAATGGAATATATATGGCTTTGTGTTAAACTAATGGATAAAGAAAAAAGAAAGCTCTAATGAGCTTAATCATGATGTCAAAGCAAAAGGAAAAAGGAACGTTTTTCCCAGGGTTGAATTCAAACAAGTCAGTCAGCCACTGAAACTTTTTTTTTAGACATTTGTGGTCCCATGCCAATCAAAGCAAAAGACAGGAAAAACTACTTTGTAATGTTTACAGCCTGTAACTCAAAGTGTACCTGCATCTAACTCTTAACCAATAAGAATGAAGTCTTTCATGAAGTACAAGTTGTTTTGTACTTATATAAAAAGTACATTCAACTGAAAAATAAAGAGATTAGGATCTGATCATGGGGGAGGAGGAATGATACCTCAATTAGGAATTTGGAAAATACTGGAACCATGATGACATCAAATTATAGATAGATAGATAGATAGATAGATAGATAGATAGATAGATAGATAGATAGATAGATAGATAGATAGATAGATAGATAGATAGATAGATAGATAGATAACTGGTGAGAGCTAATAAGCTCGAAATAGATCTATCTTGGTCTCTCAAACTTAAATTTATTGATCAGCTCATAAAAACTAACACACATATCTAAAAAAATTTACACAACGGAACTCATGGTTCTCTGTCTAGATGGTCTCTGGTGATGAGCCGAAAGGCAGAGAAGGAAACAGTATGTCTCCTCCCTTAAGGGGGCCCTAACAGGAAGTTGTGAAAACAATTATCTATATCTATATCTATATCTATATATAATATATATTTATTTATTTATTTATTAATCCAATTTATACCCCGCCCTTCTCCTAAAAAAGGACCCAGGGCGGCGACACAAGTATATATTATATAACTTAATGTTATATATATTATATAACTTAATGTCAGATATATATATATATATATATATATGTGTGTGTGTTTGTGTGTGTGTGTGTTACGTTTTTGAGCTGATCAATAAATATTTATAAAATAAATATATATATAAACATTAAATTATAGCCCTGAACAAAAGAGTGTTGCAGAATGAAAGAATCAACGGCTGCAAAGCATGGTTGATACAAGGCTACTAATAAATATTTTTTGAATATTATGTGTGATAAGGATTTAATACAACTATTTATCTGCAAAACTGTTTATCAACAAAAACTGAAGTTAAAACTCCATATGAGAATAGAATGAGATCAAATCCATCTAAAAGTATTTGACTAGGAGTGTGTTAACTAAATTGAAAATTATTGGCAATAATTTGTCAATAAATATAAACCTCATCTGACCTGGATATGCTGATTAAAATTTTGTCAGTTGTAGCCAAAGAGAGGCTTGTCCGTAATCTCTCCTTGGAACTGCATAAAAGAACCCCAGATTTTAAATCAATAAAGGTGACAAAACCACAGTTACCAACAGCTGTGATTAGATTTAGACAGCAGCCAACCTCTTCTTAATTCCTATTGGTTTATCACTCCAGACTTTCAATCTAAGAATTAAAATTTCAGCACAAAGTTTACTAGTGACAGCTAACAGAATGATAGGTCTGTCATTACTCCTTCCTTTCATCCTTTAAAAAGCATTGATGTTACAACAGCTTAAAACCAACTTATCCAGTCTAACTCAGCAAACAGAGTTGTCTACCAAGAAAATTAACATTCAGACAGTGGGTTTCTTCTCCATTCTTTTTGTTCCTCTTTATTTGATCAGAGTAGTAGAATCAACAGCAGGTCTGGTTTTAGTTTCCAAGCCCAGATCCAGTTTTAGGCACTGTTGACTTTACCCCTATTAATTATGGTGATGCTCACGGGAAGCATAATTAAGTTGATGAAACTAACCTGGAGCTTTGTTCATTATTAGAATGAGCTTTCCCTATGCTCAGTCTATATCACCTTTCCAGGAACATCACAAGCAATGGCACCAGAGTTGTTATAATTAAAATAACAGTGCCAGTAGGTTAATACTTGCAGAGCCAACCTAGAGCCTTGCTTGCTGTTATTCCTGGACCTGCTAATCCTCACTGCTGATTATCTTGAACCACACTTTTAGTAGTCTATTCTTCTTGGGAATCTGATATTTTTCTCAGCCCATTGTGTGTCTGTGAAGTGCTATCACCTTCCTCTCCTGCCCTTATAATTAAAAATACTGAGACATGCTGGAGATTGGAACGTGGCAGCAGCACATCTATGTAATTCTGCTGCAGTTTTAATTATAAGGAAAGAACCTGGTTGGCGGACAGTCTTCACAATGCAGATGGAGATGAGGGGAGAGAAGAGAATGAATGTTATATTTTAAAAATAGAAGAGTAATTAAAATAAGTTGGTCCAGTTTCAACATTGCATAATGTCTCCCAGTTGACCCTTAACTTCTTTCCTCATTGTCTTCTTAAGTGACAGGGTGTCTTTGGTTGGAGATGGGATGTTGAAATCAGACCAAAATTCAGGGATCAATGTTTAAATGTAATGAAAGAGTCATAATTCCTGATTTAAGGGGGGAGGCTCTCTGAATGGAAGATAAATAACACAATCATAAAGACTCACTTGCTAGAAATCTCCTTTGAATGTTGTCCAGATAAATATTCCTTTGCTTTTCCTCTTGGATAAATCATAGAAGCTCTTCTTGGGAAATCAAAAAGAAGCCCAGTAGTGTTCTGACCTAGGTTTCCTGATACACTAAAAAGCATACAATTGGGTCCAAAAACCCTCTTTTTATTTCCAATGCTGTGAATTATATTCATTCACAGTTGGTAATGAGTCCCAAATAGTTGGAAGGAGTTTCTACAGTAGGCTGCCAAAATCCTTCGGGATAAGGCTGATAAGCACCCACCTTTACTTTCTTTGAAAACCCTGCCAAAGACTTAATTAGCAATTAGCTTGGCAAGGCCACACAGAGCAAAGAGTCCAAACAGAGCTTCAGAAGGTAAACTGACCAGCATGAACCAAATTGCTTCTTGCAAAGGCCCATGTGCCTTTGCTCCTCCTTTATGTCCTATGGAAGGGGCCAATCAACTCCAAATCTTACTCCTGAGTCATCCCTTCTCTCTTAACTGTTCTTGCCTTCTGGAAACTCTGTGCATGCACGCACTGGAAAAGGGGGAGCCTGTTCCTCTGCCTCGCTGCTGTCTGACTCTGGAGGCTTCGGAAGCAGCACATAACTCCCCGATGGCCCTGGCCTAAGGTGACCAGATTTTAACACTGGTAAAGCGGGACACCATTGACGGGGGGGGGGGGGGTTGTTCTTGATTAAAAATTTGGTCTATGAAATAAATAAATAAATTACTTCGTGAGGAGCTGTCTTCGTCCCGGAGCGCCTCCAACCATCTCGCCATGCCACGGAAGACCGCTGGAGCATTCTGAGTGGCGCGGCTGACTCTACGGCTCTTGGAAGCGCCGTGCAGCTTCTGATGCCTCTATGAGGCTCTTTGAAACATCACGCGGCTCCTGCCGCTAGTCTCAGGTGCCTGGGGCCTGCTGAGAAGGGTGCACATGCATTGCAAAGGCATTGAACGCTGCGCAAAGATCTTTGAGCGCCCATTCCATCTGGCTCGTCGGAGCCTTAGAGGCATCGGGGTGCGCCTTCCCTCAAAAGCAGTTTTCCCTGAGGCAGCAATCGGGCTGTTTAGCGGCCAGCAGCGGAGATCACTTCAGGGCCTGCTTAGGGTGCCATTTTGAGGGTTCGCCCAAAAATTGGGACTTTTTTAAAATGCTGCGGGACGCAGGACAAATTGTTCAAAATCGGGACTGTTCCACCAAAAGCGGGATGTCTGGTCACCTTACCCTGGTCCCCTCTCTGCCTCCAATGCAGAGCCCTTGTCTGAGGCTTCCCCAGACTCCAGGACTAGCCCATGTTCCTCCTCAACCTCCTTGTTGTCTGACTCTGCTGCCAACTCTGCAGGCCGTGTTTCTTGTTTGGCCTACTGCATAGAGCTAATGAAGGCTGATATTGAAATAATTTCTGATTAAATTATCTTAGTTAATCATTTAGAACAACCTCCAACTTGAGGGGCCCATATAATTTCTGGCCTCTGAAAAGTGGCAGCACAGTTTCCTGATATTTGTAGGCAAGGTACCTATCAACACTGTAATATAAGTCCTAACATTTATTTTATTGTGGTAAAAAACAAAAAATGTTTCCCTCAAAAACCAAGGTTGGGAAGAATATATCCATAGTATGTGTGATGTAGTCCTATACTGAGGCCTGTAAAATTCAGCCTCTGGCTACTGAATAAATCAGTATTTCCTGAGTTAGAAAAAAAAAACACCTTAGGGGAAAAAATGCTGCATTTATCATGAGTGGCCTAGAGAAGCCAGTAAACTTACTTTGATACTATTGACCCATTTTCATAGCTGGTTGTTATCCCTTTCATTGAATACAAAGGATGCTTCTTCTCTTACATTCTGACATTTTGAATTCTTTTTTGATTCATTGGAGAACTGGTTTTTCCTTTCCAAAAGATCAAATTCTGTGTAAGTGCCAAAGGGAGATGGCCACAGAGCCCCACCCCTTCTTCATCATATTCAGTTTTATTTAGCTCAGTTTTTCAAACTGATTTGATTCTTCATATCACAAATGCGGCAGAAAGCATAAATGACAAGAGGAGATTAGAAGTTGTATCTAATCTTACTCATTGCATCTGTACACATACCAGAGTAAAAATATGTGGGACATGTGTGGAGATAATTAATCAAATTCTTTATTAAGCTTTAGAAACAGTATGAAACCATGCATAATGTATTTTTTGTCCTTTGACCGCTGTTCAATGTATTTAAAACCACAACTGTCTGATTAAACAACTCTATTTCTATTCAAACTTTGTGCTGAATTTGGTGGGAGGGTGTTTGCAAGAGGAAGATTTGCACAAGTATTTGGAGCAGTATGAATTTCAGTATGAAGCAGCCACCGAATCTACTGCTACATAAGTAGAAGATGCACAGCTGCAGGCTACAAGCACCAAATTAGACTGTATTTTTATAATTTGCTTTTCCCACAATCTCACTTGTGAAAACAGGTGGAAGTGATAAAAAAAAAGTGCAATGTGCTAAAACTTCAGTCAATCTTCCTTTGTGGTTCTCATTTTATGGCAGGACCCTGAAACTAACAATATTTTGCATCATGATTTTTTATGATGCAATTCTACTGTAGACGTTAATAAGATCATGGTTGGGGGGGGGGACAAGGAATCACATTATATGCAACCCATCTTGCCTTTATTCAGACATTTTGTTTCATAGCACGTGGAGCTATTCCTGTTATCTCCTAATTCTACTCGTATAAGTTACCTGCCGTGGATAACCTGAAAAGGATCCATTTATTTTTATTGTATTATATTGTTCTGTTCTGTCCTTTTCTTTTCTGTTCTGTTATGTATTTTATTGTATTGTATTTTATTTATTTTATTTTATTATTTTATTTTATTAATGCATTGCATTGCATTGCATTGCATTTATTATTTTATTTTATTTATTTCTTATTTATTTTTATTTTATAACATGTATATAGCCACCCATCTTTCAGTCAACTCTGGGTGGCTCCCAATGAAGGACTAAAACACATATAAAATCATTTTTAAAACTCTAAAACACAACCCTCAGACACAACACAAAAATTAAAAACTAGAAAATCCTGGAGCCAGTCTGTGCTTACATGCCACCCTCTAACCTTCTCCCAACACTTGGAGGAAAATCCAGAAATGAGATTCCAAAAACCCTTTGGAATGAGCTACCCCCGGAGCGTCGCATAATTCCCGACCTCCCTTCCTTCCGGCGTGCCCTAAAAAGCTGGCTTTTTCAGCCCTGGCCTGAACAAAATAATGTATTAATTTTAATTCCAATTTTAATTTATTTTATAATGTCTATTAATTTATTGCTTATTGGATTTTTTATTTAATATCTTTTTAACATTTGTACTATATGTCTTTTATGTTGTACGCCACCCTGAGTCCTTTGGAAGAAGGGCGGCATATAAATCCAATAAATCCAATCCAAATTCAATCCAATCCAGGTCTTTCAGGCCTTAAGGAAGGCTAAAAGAGTGGAAGCCTGCTGAACTTCAAGATTTAAATGTTCCATAGGGCTGGGGGCTGCCACAGAAAATAACACTTTCTAGCTCCCATTAGATGACTATGTTTTGGGGAAGGAACTATAAGCACATCCATCCTATCTGACATGGTAAGATGGATAGGTGTGCTTAGGGAAGGATGGCCTAACAGATAGCATAGCCCTCTGCCTTATAGGGCTTCCATATACACTGATGAAGTAGAGACCTGCTTAGCTTCAAATCAGAGTAAAAAAAAAGGCTACACAAACACACATCAATCTCTTTAGATTTGAGGACTACTCAATAGCCATGCTATTTGCAGCTTAATGGACACAAACTCATTTACACATACGAACAAGCTTATGTAAGAACCATTTCCCTATCTCAGTTGTACATACATACAATACTTATTTACTTACTCATATATGCACTCCCATATAAATGTAGAATATATATAACAACTTCTCACAGTTAGCACTTGGCAACAAAAGCATTCTTGAGTACAAGACATCATCAGTGTTAACAGGAACCTAAAATGTAACTGCATTCAAATCCAGTGATGAATTTCATTATTTTTTTTTACTACCAGTTCTGTGGGTGTGGCTTTGTGGGTGTGGCAGGGGAAGGATACTGCAAACTCTCCATTCCCTCCCCGCTCTGGGGCCAGCCAGAGGTGGTATTTGCCAGTTCTCTGAACTACTCAAAATTTCCGCTACCGGTTCTCCAGAACCTGTCAGAACCTGCTGAATTTCACCCCTGATTTAACCCCCAATTCATACCTCAGCTTCAATAAAAGTAAAGACAGCCTCGTGTTGAACAGAGCTCATGGTGAACAGATGGACATGTCTACATTGTGTTCCTGGCAACCATAATATGGAAGTGGTTTGTCAGTGACTTCTTCCAGGATGCTTTCTCAACTTCCCACTCTGGCCCACAGCTCTGAGAGTTCCTGGTGATGTCTCATCCAGATGTGACTAGACTTGGTTTTTTTTTTGCTCATCTACCAGAGTTGACTGGTTTGACTAGAAGCTGGCACGTCCTGTTCAACAGTTGTTGTTTCTTGTTATTATTTATTTAATATGTATCTAACCTTTTTATTCTAATGCGTAGTCACCCACAGCCCTCACAAAAAAGTTAAAAATTAGAATTTAGATTAAAGTTGGTAGAATTAAGGTAAAGAATCCAAGTCCCAGTTTTGCCTTAGGCATGAAAGCCAACTGGGTGACTTTGGCCCAGTCATACTCAGCCTAAGAAGAGGCTATTTTAGATAACTGCAAGGGCTTCTCTAAGTAATCATTAGGAGTTAAGTCTGCCTTGAAGGAGAAAAAAAAAAGATGATTGCTCAGTAGTGTTAGAAGCTGAGTGATTGCCTACTGGTTCCAAAATGTTAAAAAAAATGTCAGAGGCTAAGCAAATCCAGAGGAGGAAGATGTGTGTGTACACTGACTTCTCGGATGGGAGGAAGGGACCTGGGAACTGCAGTAATGTCAGGGAGGCTCCAGATCAGGGGTGAAATCCAGCAGGTTCTGACAGGTTCTGGAGAACCAGTAGCGGAAATTTTGAGTAGTTCGGAGAACCGGCAAATGCCACCTCTGGCTGGCTCCAGAGTGGGGTGGGAATGGAGATTTTGCAGTATCCTTCCCCTGCCACGCCTACCAAGCCACGCCCACAGAACCAGTAGTAAAATAATTTGAATTTCACCACTGCTCCAGATGTTAATGCTGCAAGCAGGACAGCCATCAGTTGTGGTGAGCAGTGTTGGGGCTTTATCAGTGGCGTAGCGTGGGTTGTCAGCACCCGGGGCAAGGCAAGTAATTTGCGCCCCCTACTGCTGCTGCTGCCGCCTCCAGGCGCCCCGCGCGCGGCGTCCTGCTTCTCCCACCTTTCTGCCGCCGAATCCTTTTGTTAAAGAGGCTGGAGCCGCCGAGCGTCGTTCAGAGCGGCGGCAGCCGAGGCTGAGGACTTGGCTGGGGGCTCCTCCGGCATTTGCCTCAGCCGCCGCCGCCGCTGCCAGCACTCTCACGTGGGCTTGAAGGATGGCAGTGGCGAGGAGTTGGCATGACAACGCGAGGGGGGCACCCTCCGCTCCCGAGGCGGCCACCTCGCCTGACGCTGCCAGCCGCCCCAGCCCGGAGGGACGGCGCCTCGACCCTTCTGAGCATGTGCGAAGCCTTTCCCTCGGCCGCCTTCCTTTCGAGGGCCCGCACATGAGCACTGAGGAGCAGCGAAGCCGTTTCCTGGCCGGAGCCAAGCGAGGCTTGTGTGGAACCGAAGTCAAGCGGAGTTCTCGTCTTCGTCTTTGCTGCCGCCGCCGCCGCAACTTTAGACACTCCCGAGTTTGGCTTTTTCGGGAAAGGGCTGCTGCAGCAGTGGTGCCCTTCACTTTGCCCACGAGAAGGACCATCGGGCGACAGTCAATATATCTCTACAGTTTTAGCAACGAGGCGCCCGCGTGGCAAGGAAGTGTTGGGGTCCATGGTTGCAGCATCTGCGGGAACTAACTGTAAAGGAGAGAAAGGGAAACTTTCCCTTTTCCTTCTTTTTAACGGGAATTCCTCCCCTCCGCCGCAAAATATAGGGTGAAGGAGCTAATTCTCGGGATAGTATCCCCTAGATAGGAGCGTACTCAAAGCTGTAAGGGGTGTATTCAACAGTTGAATACACCCCTTACAGCTTTGAGTACGCACCCCCCCCTCCACAGTGGACGGCGACCCGGCGGCTCGGATCGGATTCGCACAGCCAGCACTGCAGAGAGAGTGAGTGAGCCAGGCAGGGGCAGAGAGCTGCAAGTACGAGCGCCCCCCCCCAGATGTTGCTCCCGGTGCGGCCAGCCCCCCCTGCACCCCCCACGCTACGCCTCTGGGCTTTATTATTTGAATAAAGTATGCCATCCATCTCACTGTGAAGTAGCTCTGGGCAGTTCATGCAATGTCCATCTTTTGAAATGAATGTGGACATGCTCTTCCCCCAGAAACCTGGGTTTTGTTTCTGCATCAAACATATATGCAGAAATTGGAATCTGAACATTTGTGGATGAATTCAATAGGCCAATAATTCAAATAATTTATTTACAATTTATTCCAAATAAATATCGAGTGAAATCTACAATTGCATAAAAAAAATTGTTCCTGCCACCAAATAATTGGTGCGCATGAAGGCTTTCTGAAGGCAGAGCTGATTAATACTTTCCCTCAGGCATTCTTCAGAGTTAATGCACAATCTGGAAGCATGTCCAAGGTTTGTGTCCGCATCAAACAAAATTTACATTGTTTATCTATTTTGAGGGAACATTATAATCTAACTTTCAATAGAGTACTCCCAAGGCAAACTGATTAGTATTAATTTTAAAAACCATACACCACCCTCCTCTATCATCAAAAGAAATCAAAAGATGCATAGCAATGTTGAAATGTAATGGCAAATGATAACTGGCCTTCAAAGCATCAAATGTCAGTCTCCAAAAAGGGTTTGAAAGCCTATGGAAATAGTGGATCGGTCATGGGAGGCTTTCTGGCACAAAAAGACTGCAGATTTGTTTTTTAGATGGTTCTTTTACCTGTGCAATAAATGAACAGAAGGGGAAAAGGGGACTGGAATCTCTGATCCTACCTTCAGACAACCAAACTCATGTGCATAGATCTCTATGCATTTGGTAAGAGATCTGCCAAATGTTTGATAAATTGGAATCAGGTACTCATAGTATGAGGGTTGACATGTCATGTACTATAGTCTGGACCAGTGGTGGGTTTCAAATGTTTTAGAACCTACTCTGTAGTTTGTGGCCTATTTTGTGGGTGTGGCTTGGCAGTCATGTGACAGGGTGGGAGTGGCCACCTTTTAAAATGTGGTGAAACTCATTTAACAACGCTCTTGCTTAGCAACCAAAATTTTGGACTCAATTGTGATCATAAATTCTTTCTTTCTTTCTTTCTTTCTTTCTTTCTTTCTTTCTTTCTTTCTTTCTTTCTTTCTTTCTTTCTTTCTTCCTTCCTTCCTTCCTTTCCTTCCCGTTGGGTCACTGGCAGCAGCGGGCCAGATTTACTTCCAGGTTCGCCGGTGGAACCCCCTCTCACCGGTTCTCTAAATTTCACCAACCGGCTCTCGCGAGTAGGTGCGAGCCTGCAGAAACCCACTACTGGTCTGGACCAGAGATGAGCAACTATGGACAATGTTATGACTTGTTGATTTCAATTCCCAGAATTCCTGAGCCAAGTATGCTTGTTATCACTGCTGTCTATATTCCACCTGATGCAAATGTTAGCACAACGCTCAAACCAATTTCATTGTAATTTTATTACAATGACAATAAAGATGATGATGATGATGATGATGATGATGATTATTGATATGGGATTCTGGGAGTTGAGGTCCATAAGTCATGAAGTGGCCATAGTTGCCTTGTCTGGACTCTTAGAGGTGGGGCAAAGCATGCGTGATAACCTTAGGAACAAGGGCAATGGTTATAGCTTCTCTGTAGATGTTTATCTTCTACCTCAAGGCAATTTCCAGACTGGGAAATGTCTATCATATGCACATAAGATACTTTTAAGATATTCTCTCATCCTTATTTTTCTGCTTCTCAGCAGGAGATAGTGTTTCTGGCACAGCCTGAATAAGTAATTTTGGAAGGGAACAGTACTCTGTGTTTTTCTGTGTAGGCAGGATTCCATAATTGGAATGAATCACCATGTGGAAATGAGATTTCGAAAAGAAAAATCAAGTTGCATTTGCAGAGAGTCCCAGATCAATGTACAGCCTGTTTGCCAATCATAAGTAATGAAAAACAACAATTCGTGAATCCAAAACCTTCTCGCAGATAATAGGGTTCCTCGTGGAATAAATACTATATATAAGTCTCTCTGTGTGTGCACATTTGTGTGTGTATACCTCTCTTCCCCCCCCTCCCCTGATGTAAACATACACTTTCAGTCTTTTTGGGTAGTTTTATGAATAAGATATCAATTTTATGTGAGTTAAAACTGTATGCTTCCCCTGAGCTTAAAACCACACAATTAGGCATATTATTGTGTATAGGCCAATCTTTTAAAATATTTTTTTTTGTATATGGCTGCACTGTGAGAGGGGAAAGGTATAATAATCACAGGACTGCTGGTAAAGTGCACTAGCCAGAGTCTAAATCCATAGTTGCCTGAGCTGTACCATAACACAATGAAGCCTGCAAAGGAAAGATTAGATTAGAACTCAGCATGGCTTTGATTTCATCCTATAGCATTATAGTAGTTAGTTAGAATATGTAAAATGGTGGATTCTGGTTCCTGGAACATATGTTCTTTTATTCTTGCTTGAGTGGGTGTTCTAGGAATGGTTCTTCCGTTTCTGGAAAATACATTTTTTTCCAGAACAGGAAATTATATGCAATGTTTTGGATGTGGTCCAGCCCTAAAACAAAGTGATGTTGGGCCTGGGGTGATTTGGCAAGGGAATCTCCCGTCCGAACAGGCCAATGCAGGGACAATGCTTCCCAGTGCATTTTCCAGAAGAAGAAGAGATCCAGCAGAGGGAGAAGGTGGCGATGAAGATGGAAGTGGAAGTCCAGTCTCAGAGGGATTCATCTTAAGTTGACCAATCCTATTGTAGGAAGTTAAAACCCATCCCTCTGCTAGAAAACTGAAATATCCTGGGAAATATTAAGAAGGCAGAATATTATATTTCCCTGGGTGTGAAAAGGGAGAAACGTGTTTTTAGAGACAAAGTAGCTCCCTGCAGCTCCCTGCCCTCCCTCTCCCCCTTTGTCAATGAGCCATAAAAGCCTGACCTAGTCTACTTTACATAATAAAGGTAGGATTAGCCTTCTACAGAAACCAACCACATGGTATCTGGGAACTCAACCAAACTTGGATTCAAAACACAGCCTAGAGAGTTGCATGGCCCCATGGGAGTCTGACAACAAATGAGAATACACTTCTTAGACAGGAACAGGAAACAGAGAGGTGGGACTGAACAGAGAATATAAAGAAACCAGCAAGCCCCTTCTTCTTTCTCTTTTCTTCTCCACTCAACATCTGGAAGCATGGATCCCCTTTTCTGTTCAGTACCTCAAGCCATGTGGTCCTGTCCACCATTAAACCATCTTTCCAAGCAGCCTCCATGTCTCCAGTGTCTTTTCCCCCACTTGGAACTGAACCCAGAAGGACATTTTTTCCCCAACACTATCAGGGAAGCAAGGTTAGGAACAAGTTTAATGCTAAGCATTGCCTGTGAACCCGTCTGTAATCCATTTAAAGACCTTTAACAAAAGTCAATTTGTTCCTTGTTGAACCAAGCGATTGCCTCGTCCCTTTCTTCTCCACCTAGTCATGTTGCCTGAGAAACAAAGAAATAAAGGGGGAAAGGAAAAAAAAAGTCTAAGCCAGAGAAAGGTTTAGTGGCAACAGCAAGGTAAATAGCATCTGCAGAACTCTCCCAGAGTTAATGGGCTTTTACTTAACTTTTAAGCAACAAAAAGATTATAAGAAGAAGAAGAAAAAAACTCCCAAAGCCATATGCAGCCATATGCATCTGCAGCCAGGATAGTCTCTGTTATTTTTCTCCACCATCTCTGTTTTCCAGGCTGAGTTTTTGAGCTTACAATTTGGGTGAGAGAGATGAAAAGCAGATCTAGGAATGCTGGAGATGGGCTTTTAACAGGTGGTTAACTCTGTTGTCAAAACAGATGATCCTACAGAGCGTGATTTGGATGCAAAACACAAGGTGTTTTTTTTTAAACAGGCATCCTTTGTGGGGTTCTTGTACAGGTAATTCCTCAACTTACAACCACAATTGAGCCCAAGATTTATGCTGTTAAGTGGGTTTTGCCTCATTTTACAACTTTTCTCACCACGTTTGTTAAGTGAACCACTGCAGTTGTTAAATTACCGTATTTTTCAGAGTATAAGACGCACCAAGATTTTAAAGAGGTAAATTTAAAAATAAAAATAAAAATTGCACTCTTCAGACCTCCCAAACCCTCTACGTGCCTCATTTTTTGTGAAAAACAGGGTATGCGGAGGGTTTGAGAAGCCTGCAAAGTGCTCCTGGGAGCAAAAAACGGCCCGTTTTTCATGCCCTTTTTTTTGCAAAAAAAAAAGGGCATGCATAGCCTTTAGGAGACTTGTAGAGTGCTCCTGGGGGCTGGGGGGGCAGAAATGAGCAAAAAATGGCACATTTTCACTAGTTTTTGCACTCCCCAGCCCCCAAACCCTCTGCACATCCGTTTTTGTGAAGGGGGCGGGATTTCAGCCAATAATGCTGTATTCAGTGTATAAGACACACCCAGATTTTCACTCTCTTTTTTGAGGGAAAAAGGTGCATCTTATACTCTGAAAAATATGGTAGCAACACGGTTGTTAACTAACTCTGGCTTCCCTATTGAGTTTGCTGGTCAGAATGTCGCAAAAAGGGACCACATGACTCCGGGACACTGCAACCATCATAAATGTGAGTCAGTTGTCAAGCATCCAAATGTAAATCACATGATCATGGGGATGCTACAATGGTCATAAGTGTGAAAAATCATGTCATGTTTTTTTCAGTGCCATTGTAATTTCGAACAGTCCATAAATGAACTGTTGTAAGTCAAGGACTACCAATACCATGACAAGTTGTATACTATGGTACACTGATTACTTTCAGGACTTTCAATAGACAAATGGCTTTGGCTTGGATTGCTTTCTTGGTCAGTAATAAGTTCTCTTACCAGGCTACTATGCACAGCTAGGAAGGATAATGAACTTGACTCTTATCCCCAAGAGCAACCTGGAGGAAAATTTTGCTGGTGGTGTCATTGCCCCTGTGTTACTTCTGCCTCCTGGAAACTTTTTCCCGAGACCCTGTTGATGTCCCCTAGAGCAGGGGTCCCCAACCTTTTTTGCACCAGGGACTGGTTTCATTTTAAAGAAAATTCCGCGGACCGGCCGGCGTAGAGCGGGAGCGGGGGGGAGGGGGAACAGGTGGCGCATGCGCACGCGGGGTGTGTGTGAGTCAGCTCACTCGCCCATGGCCCCCAATGGCGTGAGCGGCCGCACCTGCGCTCTCCCGCCCCCGGTGCGCGCTCTGCCCAGGGGGCTGTCCCGTCCTCCCTCCTCCTCCTCTCCGGCCCTGCGGCCCGGTTCCTATCAAGCCACGGACCGGCACCGGTCCACGGACCAGGGGTTGGGGACCCCTGCCCTAGAGTAAGTCCAAGAATCGCTGGTTACCTCTATCTGGAATGACATCTACTCTAAATATAATCTACCTCTTAGAATTTTTGTAGGCATAAAATGGGAGGAAATTCAGGTTTAACACACATATACATAAATAATAAGAATGTACATTCTTATTATTAATACATAAATAATAAGAATGTCAAATCCCAGTAGAAGAAGTATGGCCAGTTGAAGAAGGCTAAAAAGCCTGAAATAGATCTATCGTGGTCTCTTAATTATTAAATCAGCCCTTAAAAATCTAACACACAGACACACACACACACATACACACATATATATATAATTATTATTATTATTCTTAATGGAATAATTAATCCTGAACTCCCTATAGCCATGATGGCGAACTTATGGCATGCGTGCCTAAATTGGCACATAGAGCCCGGTCGCCTGGCATACGCAGCATTGCCCATTCCTTTTCTAGGTTTCTGGCATGCATACATGGGCAATGATCAGCTGGCCTTTATGCATGCTGCAGTGCCGGAAACTGGAAGAGCTGGTCTTCCATTTTGCGGTGTAAGCACACACTCCAGCCAACTGATCGTCGCATGTGCATGCACTCCAGTAACCGGAAGACTAGCTGGCTGGCACTCATGCGTGCGCCAGAAACCATAAGTTCATTTTACAGTGTGTGAATGCCGCTAGGCAGCTTCTCTTCCAGGTTGTGGCCCCAAAAAGTGCACACATGTGCAAAGCATGAGCGTGCATTCACACTTCCTTTTTGGCACTCAGTGCTGAAAAGGTTCGGCATCACTGTCCTATAGCATCCCCAATATACATATATTTTGTGTGTGTGTGTGTGTACACACACACACATAACATATACAACACACACACACACACACACACATACATATAACATATCCAATATACATATAACCTCCTCAAACTGAACTCAGTTCTTGGCAAGATGTCTGTGTTATAGAAATGGTTTTCTGTAATATTCTTAATTTTTAATAGACAGGTAGGATGGGATATGGCAATGTTTATTCCTCTGCTGCTCAGCATGACATCAACAATGTGAATGAATATCGGCATCCACAAGTTCAAGAAGTCAAAAAAAAAAAAAGGCAAGGTGGCCAAGTTGTACCACCTTGATGTTGCACTCACCAAGGGCATGGTTGTGTTTGAATGCCGCTTCCACCTTCATGTATACCTCCTTCCCCTGCAGACGTCACTGCAGGCGATATAGAAAATACCGATAGTTCATGACTGAATCAAGAGACAATCCTGGATATTGCTCAAATTACTCTCGCCCCCTGACTTTTACACATCAGCAACATGTCTAATAAATCTAATCTGAGATGATGCATAGTGAATGAAGAAATTGCAATTTTAATAGAAGCAATCCATTGAGGGATAATACCATTTTTAGCTAAATTTCCTTGGAATTGGTGTGTATGAAGTAGCTCATTAACTGTTCTAGAGTGGCTAAATGCACAGACAAAGATGACTGTGTAAGGGGAGCCCAAGGACTAATATCACTGAACAATGTTTTCAGTACATTCGCATTTCAGAAATTGGCTGTTTGAAATGCTGCTGCTGCTACAACAGCAGTTGTGTAAAACAGGGGTCCCCAATCTTTGCAACTTTAAGTCTGAAGGACTTCAGCTCCCAGAATTCTCCAGCCAGCAAAGCTGGCTGGAGAATTCTGGGAGCTGAAGTCCTTCAGACTTAAAGTTGCAAAGGTTGGGGACCCCTGGTGTAAAAGACAAAAGCAATTCATGACCTTCTGACAACGCTTTGGGAAGAGTTGCAGTAAGCTGGAGAACTTGGAAAAAGGAATAATGTCACAAAAGATGCTGAATTTTGCTCATGATTCAGGCTTTCAGTTCAAACCAACAGTTTCCAGAGAGAGAGACAGCTGTGATAATCTGTTGCAGAAAAAACAATGCATAATTCCAGACAACGCAGGTATTTTGTGGATCATGTGTATACTGTAGTTTTTACACTGATGATGATACAGCCAACTGATCATATCAAGAGTAAACCTTCCTTGTGCTGTATTAAAGGAAGCTGCCAAAAGACTTCTTAGTTATCCTGAAAAATTCAAAATATTTGTGGTTCCACATTGCCAATTAATGTGCCTTGCCAATTAAAAAAATATGCTGGGATGAAGAAAATGGAGTTTTTTCCTCCCACTTCTTGTATCAGCATTACTTTGGTGTGGTGCTCAAGAAGCTGAAAATAGCAAATCATCAATCACTTATTTGCATCTGTAAACAACATTTTAAAGCCCCGTGAAATAATTTGAAAGGCGAAAAGATATTAAAAGCTAATGATCCTCACTCACTTGAGGTTTGGTTTTTTTTGTAAAATAGGAGATATAAAATGAAGCCCTGGCTGTCTAATGATGTCATAAGTGGGGAATTGCAATTGCGCTTCAAGGTGTTAATGACCATCTTTAAAGCGCTCCATAGTTCGGGGCCTAGTTACATACGAGACCGTATCCTGCCCTATACATCCCTTCGACCGATCCGCTCCCATAGAGAGGGCCTTCTCCGGGTGCCGTCAGCCGGGCAATGCCAGTTGGCGACACCCAGGGGAAGGGCCTTCTCTGTGGCGGGCCCAACCCTCTGGAATGACCTGCCCCCTGAACTCCGTACCACCACAGACCTCCGCCTTTTCCGCCGGCGTCTTAAAACGCATTTATTCCAACAAGCCGGCCTAGGATAACCACCCGATTTGGACTTTTTAGTTATAAATTTTAATTAGAGAATTTTAAAATGTTTTAGCACGGGGTAATTTAATTTAATTGGTTTCTAATAATTGGTTTATTTATTTATATTGTGTTTTTAATTCGCCTGTGCGCCGCCCTGGGTCCTTTTGTAGGAGAAGGGCAGGGTATAAATTCAATTAAATAAATAAATACATACATACATTGTGAAAAATATCAACTTATACACACATTGTTTCTGAAGTCAAAGAAATACCCATTTCCCTCTCTCAGAAATAGCCAGAAGTTGAGGATTTTGCTAATAACTAAGCTATTATTAACTAATGTCAGTTATTTTTTGTTGCTGCTTGCTACAATACACAGGAGGAAATGGACATAACATACAAAATCTCTAGGATAAAATACGCCCAAATCAGAAAGCATGGAAGATGGACAAGCTGACCATCAGGAAGTGCCTCAAAAGTGAGCTTTCCCATGCTTTCTTTAATATGTTGACTTTCTTGGGCTCAGCCTTACATCTTGTTTGCTGTGGCTTAAAAACGCCTTACCTTCTTCTCTGCTTCATCTCCTCACCCTGAAGTCATCTTCTTTCTTTTCCTGACAGAAAACATATTATGCAAACCATCTAAGGAAATTGGACATGATGAGGTCAGGCTCTGATCTGATCCACTCTCATTGGTCTGACAGGAATGTCCTCTCCCTGTCCAATCACCATACCTAGCAAATGAGGGTCCTTCCATCTTGGTTTGGGGGAGAATATGAACCTCTGGCTAAATTCCACTACTTTTGAGATATGATTGTCTATCAAGAGATTGATAGACACATCTCAAATTAAATAGACTTAAATATTAAATCACAAATGTAATGGCTTAAAATACATATCCCTTCAAGGTCTTCCTGTTAAGGAGAGTGGTGCAATCTGTGGGAAGCAAAGTTTTCTCCATCACAAATTTTCTCTTCCTTTCAGTTGGGATTTCAGTATGACAGGAGCAGTTAAATGATAGTTGTGAGCTCTCTTCAATGTTGATAGCTTTGAAGATGTAGACTAGAGGTGGTATTCAGCAGGTTCTGACCAGTTCTGGAAAACCGGTAGTGGGAAGTTTGAGTAGTTCAGAGAACCACCTCTGACTGGCCCCGCCCCCATCTATTCTCTGCCCCCACCCGAGTCCCAATTGATTGTGAGGGAATGGAGATTTTACAGTATCCTTCCCCTGCCACACCCACCAAGCCTCACCCACAGAACCAATAGTATTTTTTTGGGAATCCCATCACTGATGTTGACACAGGAATTGCTTTACCATGAGAGAGGACAGAAGATCATCTACCAGTCACTGTCCTGAATCTGTCTACCCAAAATTGAGGGCAAATGAGCTCCCTGTTCATCTCTGTCCTTGAGGTCTGGTGAAGATAATCTGTGAGGACAATGTTCCGTGTGTGTGGAGAAAATCATGTGGGAAGCAGCGCACAATTCTGAAAGAAGAACAAAGACACATCAAAGACTGTCTTCTGTCAGAATCTATTGGATGTGGAGTTGAATGTTCTATGGCAGTGATGGTGAACCTATGGCACGGGTGCCACAGGTGGCACGTGGAACCATTTCCTAGGACATGCGAGGTGTTTCCCTGTCAGCTCCAGCGCACATGTGTGTGCTGGCCAGCTAATTTAGGCCTTCTTTTGAGGCCGTTTTTCGCCCTCTGGAGGCTTCAGGGAAGCTCCTGAAGCCTCTGGAGGTAGGGAGGAGAAGCTGTTTCACCCTCCCCAGGCTCCTAGAAAGCCTCTGGAGCCTGGGGAGGGCAAAAAAGGCACCAAAAGCAGGGGTCATGCACATAGCATTATGGGTTTCCCACACACGACCCCCCTGCGCTCCCTCCACTTTTGGCACGCGAGCCAAAAAAGGTTAGCCATCACTGTTCTATGGTTAGGACCATAGAAGCATGATGATGCCTCCCGTCTTGTAACTCACAATCTCCCTAAATATCTTCTGCACAATGTTGGATACAGTAACTTGGATACAGTATATTTGGAACAGGAGCAATGATAATAAACCTTCTCTATAAAGAAGCATTCATGTTTGAGCTACATGATGTGGCCATATAGGCTGGGGATAAGATGATTGATCAGAAAAAAGTTAACATATCCGCTGAACTGAACTGGTATTTTCATATATGGGTATTAAACTTTATTACCGATATATATTAAAATAGGTAAGCATTGCACAGTTGCTTGATGATGTTTTAAGATAGATTTGCCCCATTTTATAACCTTTCTTGCCACAGTTATTAAATGAATCATTTTACAATAAAGAACACGTTTTAGAATAAAGAATTAGATTTAAAAGAAAAAGAAAATGCTAAAATGCGCTTAGCAGAAAACTTGGGAAATGCAACATGTTGCTTAATCGAAGGATTATAGAATACTTTTTATTTTAGTACTATTGCATCAATGTTTTAATACCAGCTTTTAAAAAAAGAAAAAAAACACATAGTTGGACAAGCAATATATCAGAAATTAAATGTTTTTTTAAAAATAAATTTGTTGACAGACTGTCAGACCTGATAAAAAGGATAGTTCTACTTTACAAGAGAGAGAAGCCAACAGCATAGGCTGCAGATTCTGAGGATTATGAAGGGGTAGCAAATCTTTCATTGTTTATCCGCCTATTACATTTTTACTGAAGGGATTTTTGGGGGGGGGGGGTTCATACAACTTTCACAGCTGGAGGCAAAGATCTCAAATTGTAATGACTGCTGACTGAGGACAAGTTCACCAAAGACTTTTCATACATTAAGTCAAGTCTCTTTCAAAGTGAAGGAAGAGTATCACTTGTATTTTACTAAATAGATGCTTAGTAAAATAATGAAACCTAACCCTATCTCAACCAAGCTCTATATTTTGTGTGGGAAGTACAGATCTAAACCAGACAGGGATGCCACATATTTACATTTCATTCCCTGACAAATCCTCACATTTAGAAACAGTATGCTTTAATGCAATGCTGGCTGGGGAATTCTGGAAGTTAAACTCCACATGTCTTAGATTTGCCAAACACTGAATTAAACAACAGACTCTTTCTGACTGAACACTTGAGGAAATGTGAGATTAGGGAACATAAAAGACACAGGAATTTTGCTACTTTAACTTGGATTTTTCATCACCCAATGTTTACTACCAGTTTTGTTTGAAAGAGTCTCCCTATTTTCAAAGATTCCCCCACCCCACCCCAGGCATGAAATCCTTCTACCTTTGCTACCGGTTTGGAACCAGGAATGAGTGTGTGCAAGCACTCGCTTCGCATGCACAGAGCGTCCATGATGACATCTGGGCAGATAGGCGCAGCCTCCCACCACCGCCACTACCGGTTTGCCTGAACCAGGGCGAACCAGCAGAATACCACCTCTGTCCTAACCCCAGGAGAAAAAAGAGGGTCTTCTGCATCTAGAGCATTTTTGTCTGTTCTTCCAGAAATCCTTCTAGGAGGCTATCAATGAAAAAAATTAAAGATAAAAGCTTACACTGAGATATCCATTCATTTTACCTCATGAATAACCCTGTGAGGGACGTTGGGCAGAGGGCGAATGAGCAGTCCAAAGTAAGTCCAGTGAACTCGCCGTTTTCTGGTTTCTAGCCTGGTTTCTTAAACCACCAAAGCAAACTGACCCTCTCATTATACCACACGGGCTCTGATAATTAGAGAAAGCATAAATTTAATTCATACGGCATGTAACTGAAAACGAATTGGGTCTGTGAAATTGGACAACTTAGGGATTGCTTTCTTGCAGGTTTGTCATGTTTTCTTGTGGCTGTGTGGGAGGCAAAAACGCAAGAAGTGAATTGCTTCTTTTTACAGTATTGGATCCGTTTCATTCTTCTCAATCAGTATCTTAGTACAGTAGAACAACAGGAGGCAGCTCTTAGCTGCTGTTTCAGAAAAAATTATGTGTCACTTCAGAACCAGTTCCAAACTATAAAGATGTCCACTCAGACACAGTTGGAGATATGTGACAGAACTGCCCTGCCCATTAATAACATTGTGGAATTATTGAAGTCACAACCTGGTTTTACAAATGTCAGATGTCTTCCTGGGAAATACCATCTGCAATTCTCAAGATGGAACCCAGATTCTACTTTAAGCATGCCAAGTCAATATCCTTCACTTAAATGAAAAGAAAATATATGGACTGTGGTCTGGATTACGCATACCGTATTTTTCGGCGTATAAGATGCACCGGAGTATAAGACACACCTTAATTTTGAGGGAGGAAATCAGGAAAAAAAAACTTTCTGCCTCTTTCCCAGCAGCATCCACCAATATTCATCTGGCCAAGGTCTTTGCTGCCTCAGTCAGAGCCGCATTCCCGAAGTTGCCCAGGGGAACTGCAATGAAAGCCTTTCCAATGAATGCATTTTTGGCCTGTTAGCATTACGATCCACTCTCGATTCAAAAAAGGGTGCGTGCAGAGGCCAAACAAGTGTGTGGTGTTTCAGGTGGCAGGCAGTTCCAGCACGCGCTGCCACCTGAAAATGCTTTCATTCCTAGTTCCCCGGTTCACATCGCAGAGCCACGTGCCCTCCTCCTCCTCCTCAGACTTGTTTTCTGTTTTCTCTTGGCCAGTACCAGCGGCCAGAGGAGGCAGGGAGAAAAGCAAGAGGGCAGCGCGGTCGGGCGAGGGTGCAGGCGCGGAGATTAGAAGCAGCCAGCTGATTGCCGGCTTAGCTCCTGGCCACCCGGAGTGCGCAGGCAGCAAAGGAATCCTCGCGTAAGATGTTCGGGCATAATTTGGTGGTGGCAAATGGGGCAGGGCAAGGGATGGGGTGGGGTGGGGCACACATCTTGAGTCTGGCAGCTCCACCACTTCACTCTGCCACCCCCAAATTGTGCCCCATCACAATATGCGCATCTCAATAGAGTCTGGCAGCTCCATTGCATCTCTCGGCCGGTCTTTGCAGGGGAAACCTTGCACAATAAAGAAAAACTTCATGAGAAGTTTTTCTGTACTGCATGAGATGTTTCCCTGCACAGAGCGGCCGAAAGAGAGAAGTGGTGGAGCTGCCAGACTCAAGTAAGATGTGTGCCCCACCCCACCCCATCCCCTGCCCTGCCCCATCTGCCACCCCCAAATTATGCCCGAACATCTTATGCGAGGATTCCTTTGCTGCCTGCGCGCTCCGGGTGGCCAGCAGCTAAGCCGGCAATCGGCTGGCTGCTTCTAATCTCCGCGCCTGTACCCTCGCCCGACCGTGCTGCCCTCTCGCTTTTCTCCCTGCCTCCTCCGGCCGCTGGTGCTGGCCAAGAGAAAACAGAAAACAAGTCTGTAGAGGAGGAGGAGGGCACGTGGCTCTGCGATGTGCACCGGGGAACTAGGAATGAAAGCATTTTCAGGTGGCAGCACATGCTGGAACTGCCTGCCACCTGAAACACGACGCACTTGTTTGGCCTCTGCACGCGCCCTTTTTTTAATCGAGAGGAGATCATGGTGCTGCCGCCCAAAAATGCTTTCATTGAGAAGGCTTTGAACGCCATTCCCCTGCTTCGGGCTGCTTCGGGAATCAGGCTCGCCGCATAGAATCACCCAAAATTGCAACGCATGGAGCGGGTGGGTGGAGCTACATTCGGAGTATAAGATGCACCCAGATTTCTGCCCTCTTTTGGGGGGTAAAAAGGTGTGTCTTATACTCCAAAAAATACGGTATGTGTTTATCACGCCATTACTGTATGTCACTACAAATCATATTATCATATGTACAACCAGTCTCATTCAATATTTAATACTGCTCAGTGAACACTGTTGAAGTATCCATTTGCCAGCAATTCTGAGAAGTCAAATTAATATTCATGATAAATGTGTAATGTTTGCAGTGATAGCTGTGTAGCATTGCAACTCAAGTCATCAAGTCCTCTCTCAAAGAAGCCTTTTTATAAGATCAAAGAAGTTTTTGATGTGGTCAAACAGCTGTCTTATTTTAAATAATCTTTCACAAAACTAGTGAAAATTTGAGGTCAGACCTTTTGCTGTTCTCCTGGTTTTGGTAGGTCAAGAGTTCAAAAGTCAATAGCTTTCCAAGAACGTTGAATGTTAAATGGGAACTAATATAGTTGCAGAGATATGAGCTACTCAATACGCTTTGCAACTCCATTGATTTGGATACAAGAGAATTGCAAATGTGCCTTTCTCTTCCTTTAAGAATAAGATTTGAAAAAATTTCCTTTGACTATATGGTGCCTTTAATGTTCATAACAGTTTTCCCTCCTAAATATTCAAGGCAATTTTCTTAAAGTTTATAAGCTGTTTCATTAAATATTGGGCTAGCACAAATACAAACATTAGTTTATAAATTGCCCAACATTAAGGGATGAATAGAAATGGAGAGAAAAGTTTTGGATGGAAGAAATGGACAACTGGCCTGCTATCAATCTACTACCCATTTTCAAAGGGAACATTTTTCTGCTGCACTTCCACATTATGGAGAGCACCTGTCCATTTTGTAGTTTTTGGATTAATAGGAATGGATGGATGAGCAGAGATAACATGAAATTGTCGGCAGTTTCTTCCTCTCCAACAGCTTTGTTCTTCAGCTCCCAACAAGCCTCAACAGTAAGAACAGATGCAAAGAACTATGGGAGTGGATTTCCAAAATATTTGCATAAAGGGAGCAAACAGACCTTGAATGTATGGTCCAAGGGTGTGTTACTTTAAAACAGTTAGTAGCTAAGTCTCCCCCTTCTTTAATACTCAAGAATATATGCAAGATCTCAATCCACATGGTGATAATAACTTTCATGAAGAGTTTGATGGGGGGTGGGGTCTGTAATTGACTTTGCCAATAACATCTCCATATTATATCTGAATTGGAAGCATAATGAAAGTAAAAACTCCCATTAAAAAAAATAAACCTGAAGCCCTTTCCCATGTTCTCACCCATGTTTTCCCTTGATTATAACAAAAGCACTGCTGTATTGTTACATCATTAAAATAATATATTGCTTGAGCATTATTTCAAATAAGGTGGAACTGAGTCACCTCAGCTAGCCAACAATATTGTTCTCCATCCCCTTTGAACTTTATTGCTTCTTTGAAAAGATTGTTCACATCCTGAAGAAATTATTACATTTGGCCCTCACCCAGATAAACAAATCAATTGATTTATTTTGTTTGATATATTCTTATCCATAAATCTTTCACTTCTCCTTCACAGCTTTTGTAAACAGATAAACAAGTCCACATGAAAATTCATGTTTTTTTTCAAAATAATATAGGTATTTACATGTCTTTCCTTCTATCAAAGAAAGCTATTCACACATTTCGATAGCATGAATCTGGTTAATTTATATAATCTGCAATTAAAAGTTATCCCTTCACTTCCAACTTTTTTATTATTTAGGTTCATAAATGAATTTACTTCTTTTAGAGTAGGAGTCACCAATTGTGAGTTTGGCAGCAATATACATTTGTTTAATAAATAAATAAAAATTGAACCTTTGCTACTTTTTCTGAACAATGACAGCTTTCGGATCACGTTTTCCCCCTCCAAGACTTGCATTTTAAAGACATGAACTCTTCTTTCTGAAAAAACAGCCCAAAAGAACACTTTAAAAATCTTTGGTTGAATATTTCATTTCCCCTTTTTTTTCACACGACTCTATTCATGGCATACCATCAGAGGTGGGTTGCTTCTGGTTTGGACCACTTCGGGTGAACCAATATGGTAATTGGGTGTGCGTCACTGAACTGGTAGTGACAGCTGGCTGCCCCCCCCCCCTGAACCGGCCCGCTCCGACACTCACTCTGCCTCGCCTTCGCCATGTGCATCCACAAAACTGCCTCCCCCTGCCTACACATCGGTAAGCATTTGCACAAGCCTAGCCTCCCTCCCCACCGTCCAATGTCTCCCAAAGCCACCGTCATTGCAGCTGTGGCAGGAATGGGGGTAGCAACATACTGGAGAGGACAGTGGTGGCAGGAGAGGACAGTGGCAGTGGGAAATGTCCAGGTTATTTTGGATTTGGAGCCTGCCAAGGAGCCTCTTGGCTTCATCAAATTCCCGCAATGGGTAAGTTGAGCAGTTGCAATGGGAGGTGCCCAAGTAAGCAGGGCCAGGGTGGGCTGTGGAGTGCAGAGCCAGGAGAAGCTATAAGTTTCCTAGAAGGAATTGAAGCATTCAACTTTGCAGCCCAGAGGCCGTGCCTGTGTTTATAAATCCGGAAGGCGAGTGGGTGGGGGTGGGGGGAGACCAACAGGAAGGAAAAGGTGGGAGAGGGGAAAAATGCAGGTGGAGGCACTGTGCAAGCAGGGAGGGAGGAAATTTCACCTGATCCTGGCTCGGGACAAGGGGAGGGAAGGAGGAACTGGCTGCAACCCCCTCAAAACACCCCAGGTGTGGAGGGAGCCATGGGAAATCGCAGAGCCTGGATTGCACGTGCGCGCTGTGCCCTGCAATTGCAATACTGTGGCTCAAAGGACCATAGAAAGACAATTCTGGATTGTATCAAGAGATCCTGCACCAATCCTAACAACCCTAAAGTGCTAAATGTTAATTTTATTTTATGTCTTTCCTCCACAAGTTGAAGGTGGCCTCCACTATGCCCCAGCCAATTCAACCACCACCTCTCCTTTTTGGGCAGGTACCTCTTCCTCTTGCAAGTTCGCCTCAGCTGGGCTGAGGTGCAGGATCTGTTGATACAATTCAGAATTGTTTTTCTATGGTCCTTTGGGCCACAGTATTACGACTGCAGGGCACAAGCGCATGTGTGCCATCCGGGCTCTACAATTTCCCACAGCCCCTGCCGCACCTGGTTTTTTTTGGGGGGGGGCTGCATCTGGTTCCTACTCCCCCCTTTGTCCAGAGCCAGGATTGGGTGAACATTCCTCCGTCCCTCCCACTCTGCTTACACAGTCCAGTGCCTCCACCTGCATTTTTTTCCTATCTGCCAGCCTTTCCTTCCCATTGTTCTTTCCCCCTCCCTCACCCGCCAGATTTATAAACACAGGTGTGACCTCCAGGCTGCAAAGTTGAATGCTTCAATTCCTTCTAGGAAACCTATGACTTTTCCACACACTAAATTCTCCGGCTGTCTATTTTTGGGAATTTTTCCGCTCTCCCCCTCCCTTCGTTGGAGTCCCCAAAATTTTCGCCAGTTTCAGTGAGTGTGTCTCAGTAGAGGGTGTCATGTGACTGTGTGTGAGAGAGAGACATCAAGTTGGCCACGCCCACTGTCACATGCCCCCCATCTAGCCACGTCCACAGAACTGGTATTAAAAAATTTGAAACCCACTCCTGCATACCATGTAAGCTTTACCTTCTTAGTTGGGACAGCAAATACCAACTGGTAAACATGAGAAGTGGGGTAAACATAAGAAAGGTCAGCAGTTTGGCAGTTCGAATCCCTAGTGCCATGTAATGGAGTGAGCCCCCGTTACTTGTCCAGCTTCTAGCAGTTTGAAAGCATGTAAAAAATGCAAGTAGAAAAATAGGAACCACCTTTGGTGGGAAGGTAACAGTGTTCCGTGTGCCTTCAGTGTTTAGTCATGCAGGCCACATGACCACAGAGACGTCTTTGGACAGCGCTGGCTCTTCGGCTTTGAAATGCAGATGAGCACCGCTCCCTAGAGTCGAGAACGACTAGCACATATGTGTGAGGGGAACCTTTACCTTTAAACATGAGAAAGGGTTAAAAGAGAAGCAGGCTATCGTTTTCTCCAAAGGTTCTGTCTTGCATCTGAATGCATGACAGAGAGAAGCAAATGCTGGTTCTGAGATGTGTCTCAGTGTTAGAGTCTCAGTTCCAGCAGCGGGGTCAAAAGATGCAAGAGCTCTCCAATTTGCATTAAAATGTAGCATTAACAATCCAACTGCATTAAATGACTTTCAAAAAACATGGGAAGGAAATAGTGCTTGATTGCAAGTATCCAACGGAGCGTACCGTAATCAGAGGTGAAGACAGACAGAATGTCTGAGAGGGGTGAAAGTGGTCTGAAGCAGAATGTCTCTCTGCTTTTTGACATACAAATGCACGAAAGAGCAAATCTCTCAGCCACTTCTAACATTTTTCAAAGGCTGGAAAGGAAGGATGAATCAAATATATTTTCAGGCTATTTGCATACATTTTACTAATAAGTTATTTCCATGTTGATTTATTTTTCCCTTGTTTGAAGGAATATCTGTACTTGAAAATGCATTTCCAGACTTACTGTAAGTGTCATCATTGATACACTATGTATGACCCCCATTCTTAAGAACCATTCGATAGTAATAGCACTTATACTTACATACCGCTTCGTAGTGCTTCATAGCCCTCTCTAAGTGGTTTACAGAGTCAGCCTATTGCTCACAACAATCTGGATCCTTATTTTACCTACCTCGGAAGGATGGAAGGCTGAGTTAACCTTGAGCCGGTGAGAATCAAACTGCTGGCAATGGGTAGAGTTAGCCTGCAATATTGCAGTCTAACCATGGCTCTTATTATTTATTCTTATTCTTATTATTTAGATCAAAGGATGCTCTCGGCAGAACATTTAAGGAGCAGCCGATATCTATTGAACGGAATCTATTTTTAAAAAGTGATTTAATTTATATTTATGCTGATATTTAATTTGCAGCTAGCTTTTACAACTTACTATTTTCTAACAATTTGTTAGGGGACATGGTGGCTCAGTGACTATGCTGAGCTTGTTTATCAGAAGGTCCGCAGTTCAGCGGTTCGAATCCCTGGCGTCGCATAATGGGGTGAGCTCCCGTTACTTGTCCCAGCTTCTGCCAACCTAGCAGTTCGAAAGCATGTAAAAAGGCAGGTAGAAAAATAGAAACCACCTTTGGTGGGAAGGTAACAGTGTTCCATGCACCTTCGGCATTTAGTCATGCCAGTCATATGACCATGGAGACATCTTCAGACAGCACTGGCTCTTTGGCTTTGAAACGGAGATGAGCACCACCCTTTAGAATCAGGAATGACTAGCACATATGTGCGAGGGGAACCTTTACCTTTACCTAATAATTTGTTATTCTTGCTATTGGTTGGCTTATCTTTATATTGCTAACTTTGTTTTTCTGTGTTGTCTCAGTAACATTTTTTAAAATGTATTTGTCTGTTCTAGACTATTGTTTTTAATCATTTTTAGTAGGCTATTATTCACCTCAATAGGGGCAACCTCAGACAGTGTATAAATAAATAAAAACTCAGTTGATTAACTGAACAAGAATTTTGGTTTTAAAAAGTAGACAAATCATGCATAAATAGGGACTGTAAAGCAATAGCAATAGGATATAGACATATACTACTTCACAGTACTTTCCAGTCCTCTCTAAGCCATTTACAGAGTCAGCCTATTGCCCCCAACAGTCTGGGTCCTCGTTTTACTGACCTCAGAAGGATGGAAGGTTGAGTCAACCTTGAGCTGGTGAGATTCGAACTGCCGAACAACTGGCAGCCGGTGATCAGCAGAAGTAGCCTGCAGTGGTGCATTCTAACTACTGCGCCACTGCGGCTCATTTTTAAAATACAATTTTCATATACGGTTTCTCAGAAAATATGAATGTCAACCAGAGCATCTCTAATCTGAATGCCAGATGTGTCAATGTCAGAGCAAAGCCCTCAGTATGATGGCATAAGCAATGTTGCAGAACAAATTTTAGTTCCACTTTGGAAAGCAGAGCAATGAGAACATTTCAGATTCTCAGTACCTTCCATCTTGGCCTCTCCCAGCCCCTCTGATACTTCCCTTGAGGTCTCTGATTGGAAAAACTGTTTTCAAAAACCGGAGGAAGTTTCAACATGAATATTCCTCTCCAAGAGAGTGGCCGTAGAAGAGATGAGAGGTGAAGAGATGAGAGGTAGAAGAGATGAGAGGGGAAAACAAACCCTATTCAATAGTCGCAGAGATATTGTCCTAAGTATTCAGGATTGCATCTTAGCACCGCCCTGAGTCCCCTTGGAGAGATAGGGCGGTATACAAATTTGAATAAATGAAAACATAAATGAAATTAGCTGAGGTTTCATGCAAAATAAGTATTTTTGTATGTTTGGTTTTTTTAAACTAAGAGTTGAATTGAACTAATTGAGAAACAAGAAAATAAATTAGATGTCTTACTCTGATTTGCTAGATCTAATGGTACAGCTCTGCTTTTCTTTCCATTCACACACACACTCCATCCTTTTATGCTTTGAACGTTACACTTTATTAACTACAATATGACTTCGTCTCTGGTGAATAGAAAGACTTTGATCCAGCGAAGAAACTCCACTGATTGAATTGAGGACGTAATTTTCCTTGAAATTACTTCTCCTCGTGCCCTCTTTAAAATGTGCTCTAAAAGGCCAGGAGAGTCTCCAGAACAGCGTAAGAAATAGTGCTAGGACCTGCAATGGCAAAATGAAATAGCAAAAGGTCAGATTTGCTCTTTACTACTGAGAGAGGTTGACAAGAATGTATTCAAGGAGAACATTCTGTATAGAAACTCAGCATGAATCTCATCTGGGATATGTGTGTGTGTGTGTGTGTGTGTGTGTGTGTGTGTGTGTGTGTGTTTCTGTGTGCCTGCCTGTTGATACTGATTTTTTTTAGTCTGATATGTCTTACACTTGGACAGCGCGGTGGCTCAGTGTTTAAGATGTTGGGCTTGTGAGCCAGGGATGGACTTCAAAAATTTTAGCAAGGGCTTCTCTGTCCGGTTGCTGGGTGGCCATGGTCACGGTGGGTGTGGCCTAGTCAGCCTCCTGCACCATGGTGGGTGGGGGTGTTTTTGCCCTCCCCAGCCTCCAGAGGCTTTCCTTGAGCCTCTGGGATGGTAAAAACGGTCTTCACAGGCTCCAGAGGCCCTCTGAAGGCCAAAAACAGTCCCGTTTCTAGCCTTCCCAAACTTTCAGTAGGCAGTTTTTTTTTTTTTATATTAAAAAAGTTTTATTGGTTTTACATTTTTTAACAGGGTAGGGTAATGGTTACAAAGAAATTTTGAGAGCATTCACGTCAGAGTCGTCGGACCTTCCGAGACCTCAAAATACACATTAAAAAAGTTAACATAGAAAACATTTTCCATACCACTACAAGATGAAAGCAAGTACATTTACCTAAATTCTCCCTTCCATGCTGTCAGACATTTACAAAAAGTCCGGATAGAAATATTATGCAAAATTGTTCAAGAAAAATCAAGGCAAAGTTATTTTTTTGATCTAAGTCTTTTGGCTATTGTATCTTCTTTCTCTCCTCCCTGGCCCCCCGCGGGCGGGGCCGTGGCCCCCTCCGTCCCCCCTGGATCTTCCCCCAGGGCAGAGGAATGTTTTTTAAGAAAGGCTTCCGCCTCAGCAACTGTTTTAATCCTCACTCTTCCTCCTTCCCAGAACACCAGCATCCCTTCAGGTGTCATCCACTTGAACCAAATCCCGTGATCAAACAAGGTTTTAGACAAGAAGGAAAATTTCCTTCTTGAATCTCTAATTTTTCTAGGGATCTGCTTCAAGATAGTGACCGTTTCTCGTTGATAAGTTAGTAGGCAGTTTTTTGACCTCCCCGAGCCTGTGCATGTGCGCTGCACTTACCTGCATCCAAAATGGGCCACGTGGGAACTCCTGAGAGGGGTGGGGTGGAGTGGGTGGGGCCAGCCAGGAGTGGGATTTGGAGGTTCTCTGAACTGCACAGAACCTTAGCAAGAGGTTCTCCCAAACTCCTGCAAATCCCCAGCAGCCCACCCCTGTTGTGAGCTGGAAAGCCAGCAGCCCAGGTTTGAGACCCGAGTGACATGTGATATGATGAGCTCACGTCCTTGCCCCAGCTCCTAACAATTCAAAAGCATGTAAATGCAAAAAGATAAATAGGTACCACTTCAGTGGGAAGGTAACAGTGCTCCGTGATATCATGCTGGCCACATGACTGCAGAAGCATCTTCAGACAGCGCTGGCTCAATGTCCTTGAAATGGAGGGAGATAAGCACCGCCCCCTACAGACGGCAACGGCTAGTGGAGTAAAATACACAGGGACTCCTTCACGTTTATGTTTTACGTTTAGAAGCCAGACAAAGAAAGATTTGACTATCAGTTACTAGGTGATAATGTTAGTAGAAACATTAAGTGGGGGGGATCACTTTGTCACACTAAAAGCATTCACCAAACAGATGTTTTAAACATATTGTGCTTAACTTTGCACAACACTAGCCTACTTGGAACAAAATACAAGTAGTCCTCGACTTACAACAGCTCATTTAGTGACCGTTCACTCAAGTTACAACGATGCTGAAAAAAGGGACTTAGCACCATTTTTCACATTTGCAACATTGCAGCATCCCTGTAACCATGTGATCAAAATTCAGATGCTTAGCAACTGGTTCATATTTATGACCGTTGCTGTGTCCCAAGAGCATATAATCATCCCCTTTTGCAGCCTCCTCACAAGCAAAGTCAATGGGGAAACCAGATTCACTTCCCAACGGTGTTACTAAATTAACAGCTACAGTGACTCACTTAACATCTGTGGCAAGAAAGGTAGTAAAATAGGGTAAAACTCACTTAGCCAATGTTTCACTTAGCAATATAAATGTTGGGCTCAATTGTGGTTATAAGTCGAAGACTACCTGTATACTCAGTTTTGGAGCCACATAATTTTAACCAACCCACAGTTGATTACATTGTGGTATTCATTTGGACAACTATCACAATAAATAACAATACTTTATCATGGCTGATGGTCAAACTATGACAATCAAAGGAAAAAAAGGTTAAATTAGATCTTTTGGAGAGAAAGAAAAGGGGGGAAACTCTTGTTAGAAAGATACTACTAAGTCATGAAAGCGTAATTCAGTTTCAGTTAAATAGCTTCCCTCACACTTTCAATGTATGTAATCTGTGGATCTCAGCAGCCCTGCCTAGACCCATTAATTTCAGTTGGACTCTGCACAGGTGGGAATATTTAACTGTGTGTATTACATTAAAGATTCTCAGCTTTAACCTTTTTTTCCTTTTCTAATAAATTAAGCCCTTACTGAGGTCCCCGCTGATTATGCAAGCTCCTGTTTTTAAACAGTTACCGGCATAAATATTGGCTGTAAGAAAATATATCTCCTCAACCTGGAGTCAAATTCCAGAAATTTCTGCTTAACTAAGCAGATATCACAGCATCTATGTCCTAGGCTTGCAAAGCCTATCCTGCAAAGCTGTCTTAATGTTTCACACAACTATCAGACAATTCAGATGAAATAAGTCATAGTTCTTTTCAGAAACTGGCATGACCCCTAGACTCAGGAGTGGACTTCAAAAATTTAGGAAGAGGTTCTCTTCCTGGTTTCTGGGTGGGTGTGGCCATAGTGGGTGTGGCCTAATCAGCCTCCTGCACCATGGTGGGGGGGGGGTGTTTTTGCCCTCCCTGGCCTCTGGAAGCTTTGCTCCAGCCTCCCCAGGCTTTGGAGGCCCTCTGGAGGCCAAAAAATGGACCCATCTTGAACTTCCGGTAGGCCCGTTTTTCGCCCTCCCCAAGCCTCCATGTGCGCCTTGCACTTATCTGAATTCAAAATAGATCATGTGGGGACTCCTAGGAGGGGAGGGGCAGGGGGCGAGGCCAACCAGGAGTGGGATTTGGGGGTTGTCCAAACTGCCCAGAATCTTAGCTAGAATCCTGAACCCCTGAGAGCCCCCAGCAGCCCACTCCTGCCTAGACTTCTGGTTCCATCCCTTCCCCTTTGCAAAGGAGGGAAAGTCTGGGGCAGGGCAGTTTGTGATTCAGCTTGAAAGATTGTTAAATTTGTGTGTGTGTTTTCTCTATACACAGATTATATGCCATTAAGCAATTTTCAGTTAGCTACCACGTCAATCCATGATGATGTATCTCTAGCCTGTTCTTTTGTGTTTCTCAATGATGTGCTCATCACCACCGTAATTGAGTTCATTCCCCTTGCTGCTGGTTACCCTTCTTCCTTTCCTTCCACTTTTCTAACATTGGAGCCTTTTCCAGGGAGATGGGACTTAGCATAACCTGTCCCAAGTAGGATAATTTGTCATTTATGCATCAAGTGAGAACTCTGGGTTGATTTGTTTGATGATCTACTAGTTTCAATCAATCAGAATAGAGCTGGGAGAGACCTTGGAGGTCTTCTAGTTCAGCCTCCTACTTGAGCAGGAGAGCTTATACCATTTCAGACAAGTGACTGCCCAGTCTGTTCCTAAAAACCTATAGTGATGAAGCACCCACAATTTCTGAAGGCCAGCTGTTCCATTGGTTAATTGTCCTCAATGTTAGGAAGTTTCTCCTTAATTCCAGGTTGCTTCTCTACTTGATTAGTTTCCTTCCACTGCTTCTTGTCCTACCTTCTGATGGTTTGGAGAATAGGTAGACCCCTTTTTCTTTGGGACAGCCCCTCATATATAGTAGAACACTGCTATCATGTTGCCCCATGTCCTTCTATTCTCTAGACTGGCCAAACTCAGTTCCTGCAACCATTCTTCAAATGTTTTCGTTTCCAGGCCTTTAATCACCTTAGTTGCTCTTCTTTGCATTTTTTCCCCAAAGTCTCAACATCTTCTTTGTGCTGTGGTGATCAAAACTGGATGCGGTATTCCAGGTGTGGCCTTATTAAGGCTTTATAAAATGGTACTAATACTTCATGTGATTTTAATTCTATGCCTCTGTTTATACAACCAACGATTATATTAGCTTTTTTGGCTGCTGCAGCACACAGCTGACCTAATTTGTTTTCTTGATTGTCCATGGTATTGTCTGCAACCTTCTGCAACATCAGAGTTCAAAGGTGTTGGGTTTTGTTTTTGTTTTTTGGCTTTTTTGATTATAATTTTAATTCACTGTATGTTACCGTGAAGCCATTGTTGATAAGGCAAAATCTATATTATCGTCATTATCAACACTGGAAATTGTCTATTCCTTATTGATTTTCTGATTTTCATTTTATCCAAACCCAGGTGGCTGCCATTTGTACAAACCACTGTTAGATAAAACCAAGGCATGAAATCAAAATGAGTTTGTGAACCAAGTTGTTGATGAAATACCATTTTCGATTTATTTCTGATAAGTCGGCTGTTAAAAATATTTTTTTTTTAATATTGAAAAAGTTTTATTGGTTTTTACAAATTTTTTAAGGTAGGGGAGGGGTAGGGTAAAATACAAAAATATTTTGAGAACTTTCACATCGAGGTCGTTGGCCCCTCCGGGGCTTCATAATAAGACATTGATAATACATTTTCCAATAATACTGCAAGGTGAAAACAAATGCATACATCATAAATTCTAAATTCTATGCTGGCAATCGTGTACAAACATCCAGATAAAAAGTTATACTGTATTAATAAAAAGCAAAGTCATTTTTTAGACCTAAGTCTCTTGGCAATTGTATCTTCTTGTTCTCCTTCCTGGCCCCCAGCGGGCGGGCCGTGGCCCCCTCCGTCCCCCCTGGATCTTCCCCCAGGATAGAGGAATGTTTTTTAAGAAAGGCTTCCGCCTCAACAACTGTTTTAATCCTTACTCTTCCTTCATCCCAGAACACCAACATCCCTTCTGGCATCGCCCACTTAAACCAAATCCCGTGGTTAAATAATTTTTTAGATAAGAAGGAATACTTCCTCCTCACCTCTCTAATCTTTTTTGGGATCTGTTTCAAGATGGCGACTTCCTTTTGTTGGTAAATTAAAGGCCTGTCTCTTTGCGCCTTCAAAATTCCCTCCCTGGTCGACCTTCTAACAAATTTAATATGTATCTCTCTGGGTACTTCATTTAACCTGGCATATGTTGAATTAATTCTATAGACTAGGTCAATGTCCCCCCTGATCTCCTCTTTAGGTTTATGTAAATAGTCTGCTAAAATTGTACTCATGAGATCAGGAAGGCATTCACCAGTTTCCTCCAAAATATTCTGAAATCTTAAAAAATATGACATTCTTTCAAAATCCATCCTAGACATATGACCAGACAAATCTGCAATTTCAGTGTTGACATTTTTAAGTTCTCCCTTCGCCCCAGCCAACCCCACTTCCAGCTCCTCGGTCTTCTGCATGTTCTCCATCAATTTTTTTTGTGTTTCCAAAAGTTCAAGCTTAGAGCTACACTGGTCTCTCCTCATCGCTTTAATTTCCAGCACCAAGGAGTTTAATGCTTCCTCCATCGCCATCATTCTTTGTTCCAGTCCCGAATTCTCTGGTTGTTTTGAAGCCATGATAAGCTATTATAATCAGTGCCACTAAAATGGCGTTTTTTGGGTGCGGCTGCTGGAGCCAGTCAGGAGAAAAAAGTTCAGCTCAGAGTTGTAACAAGCTGTAGAGCCCAGAGAAGAAACAGTTCCACAGTCAATTGTTAAAAAAAGAGAAGGTATTCCAGGGAAGGAACCAGTTATTCCAAAAAAAAATTTTCCATTAGTAAAGAGAGACAGTCCAAATTACAAAGAAATGTTGGTGATTTTCCATAAAAAAATAGTCATTCGGGAACAAAGAGGAGCCATCTTCCACCGCCCAGCCAGGCAGCCAGCAGGAGAGAGTAAAAAAAGAAATTGTTTCAATAAAGCCGGACTTAGATACATTGTATAGAAACAAGCCGCAAATCACTATCACTCGTTCCGCAAAAGTCCGGATGAGAAATATCCGCTTCCTCGCAACGAGGAGCCATTTCTAAACGCCGCTGTTATAAATCCGAGGGGGGGTTTGACAAACACCCCCCTCCATGTCTCTTCCAGTCCAAGCCGCCAGCAAGAAAAAGTTTTAAAGTCACTTACTCTCCGCCTTGCATCTCAAGCCCCGGCAAAGCCATCCGACCCGAGCGCTCCGTTCTCTCCGAATCCATTATTTACTGCCGTCCTCCGTTGGCGAAGGGAACCAAGCCCCCCGCAGCATGTCTTCTTCCACCTGGACCGAAGACAAGGACCGTTCCTCCAGCTGCCGCCAGCAGAACCAGTCCAGGCAAGCCAGCCCTACGGAAGGTCCCTCCCAAAAAGAAAAAGGGGGGGCACCCCGCCCCGTTAGGGGCAGGAAAAAGAGCAAAACGGCGGACGAACCCCAAGGTTCATCCGTCGCCGCCAGAAGCCGGAACAGGAAGTGGCTGTTAAAAATATTGTCCCCTTGTATGATGCAAAGCTATTCCATCCTTTTATTGTGACATCTGATGTTATGTCTGATCACAGGAATTTAAAAAGCTTTCATGGTGCTTTCATGGCCTGCACTAAAGACCTGTCTGATTCAAAATCTTACCACTGAATGAGATGCCTTGGAATGGCTCCAAACAGCCTATAAATATCATGGGGTCCCCCCCCCCTGCTGCTGATAGAGTAGCTATCAGGAGATCCAAATTCAGATCAGCTATTGAGGTCTTGTGAGTGAATTTAGGTCAATCACTCTTTCTCAGTCCAACTTATCCCCAGATGTTTGCTGTGGGGAAAACACACAGAAGAAAGATCCGGTAAAAACTTTTCTTTTGGTTCCGTAGGGAATTCAGGGAGATACATATCAAAGAACTCTCTAAGTTAAGGTGACCAGACGTCCCGAATTTGGCGGGACAGACCCGCTTCTCCATTAGATATCCCGCCACCCGCCTTTTCTTCAAAATGTCCCGCTTCGGGCGCTCTGTACGTGCTCAGAGGCAGGCGCCTCTGAGCGCCGGCTCGGGCGGGGAGGGCCTCGGAGGGGAGTCGCGTGCGCTCCGGCACATCACGCGCCTGCAGAGGGCGTCGGAGCACGCTCCCACCCACCCCTGTGGGGCACTTTTTAAAGGCAGCGGCGGCGGCTCTCAGCGCGTGAGGGACGGCCTTTGGCCCAATGGTCAGGCGCACGGCTGCTGGGTCTGGCAGCGGCGCAGGAGGTGTCGGGCGAGCAGTGCAATGGCTCCAAGTGTGGAAGGCAAGAGTGATACACTGGGACGTGGGGCTCACAAAGGCCTGGCCCGCTCACCTGAGTGCCCTTCCCTGCACCGGGCAGCCCCTTGCGGGCCCCGCGTCCCAGCGTATCACTCTTGCCTTCCACGCTCGGAGCAATCGCGCTGCTCGGCCGGCACCTCCTGCGCTGCCGCCAGACCCAGCAGCCACGCGCCAGACCCAGCAGCCGCCCCAAAGGCCGTCCCTCACGCACTGAGAGCCACCGGATCGGTCCGTCGCTGTTGCCTTTAAAGTGGCCCCTGCGGCGGCTGTTGGGAGCGCGCCCCTGCCCCGACGCTCTCTGCGCAGGCGCACGCAGGCACGCGCACACTCCCCCCCCCATCGACGGTGTCCCGCTTTGGGATTTCGAAAATCCGGTCACTTTACTCTAAGTAGACATCATGTGTCTTTTTAGCTCTTCAGAATATGGAGCCTGCAGTCTTCTATCACAGTTCTAAATGTTCCATAACTGGAAGAGGCACCAAAAACATTTTATAATAAGGCATGACAGCCATAATTCTATATTCTACCTCCATGATGACGAACCTATGCCATGTGTGCCACAGGTGGCACACGGAGCCATATTTGCCAGCATGCAAGCTGTCAGCCCCCTGATTTTTGGCCTTCCGGAGTGCCCGTTGGGCCTGTTTTTCACCTCTCCAGGCTTCAAGAAAGCCTCCAAAAACAGCATCCCCCAGTCCCCTGGAGACCCTCTGAAAGCCGGAAACGGATAGTTTCCGAACTTCCGGTTGGCTTGTTGGGCCCATTGGGCCAATCCTGCTAGCACCAAAAGGGAGGCTGGGAGGGATGCACTGCCCCCCTCCCTGTTTTGGTGCTAGCAGGCCTCCTTTAGGCCTCCTGGGACCAAAAACGGCCTCACCCCATTTTTGGTGCATTATCTCGCATGCACACATTTTTGGCACCCGAGGAAAAAAAGGTTCGCCATCAGTGATGTATGGAATAAGTTCATCATAAGCCCTAGGACAAGCAAAATAGCAAATGTATAAATTATAGGTCATGTGCTATTTTTTGTTTAATGCTGCTAGTGGTAATCTTCAATAAATTGTGTAGAATACAGAAAGAAAGAAATAAGTCTTTCTCTATCCTTGAACTGCTGGCATTTTGCGGAAATCAATATCCTGACCTCTCTCTTCTCGCTGACTGTATAAATAACTTAGCAGAAGGCTTTATAACATGGCTTTAACCTTTGAGATGGATGGCCATCTTAGGGTTGGGCTTCTATTAAAGGACAACTTTTCTAATTTATTTCTACAGAACCAGTTAGGAGCTGCTTATTGAGTGGAAAACATTAACACTTTTTTTTTAAAAAAAAGAAAGAAATCATTTTGCCAGCAGGTTTCCAGTTTCACTGCTGACTAGATAGAGAATCGCACAGACCAAGGGATGATGTAAATTGGACCTTCATTAAAGGATTGCTGAAATATTGCCAATATTTTGGGTGCAGCCCCCTGGCGAGGAAGAATGAGTTCAACTAATTCTTACCCCAGTTGCTCCTCAAACCCACATGTGCCTTCGTGGACACAGAAAGAGGTTGTAGCCACTGGTGGGATTCAAATAATTTAACAACTGGTTCTCTGCCCTAATGACTAGGCGGGTTGGTAGTCATGTGACTGGGTGGGCGTGGCCAACTCAATGTCACTCATGTCGATGGGCGCTTTGCCTTAGCTGTTACAATATAATAAGGGTTAACCAGAGAGGCAGTTTCTGTAAGCAGGCAATAAAGATTAGGCTAGAAACAACACCAGAATGTTTCCTTCCTGCCTTCCTTACAGGATTAGCCCTGTAAAGTGGAAAAAAACAAAATGAGATTTCTTCCAACAACCGGTTCTCCCAACTGCTTAGAAAGTTAATAACCAGTTCTCCCGGATAGGTGCGAGCTGGCTGAATCCCACCACTGATTGTAGCTCAAAAGTAACTGCACAGGCAGCTTGCAGTCAAAGTAGAAAGCTTAGACTAATATCTGTGTAGATCAGGGTTTCTTAAGCTTGGCAGGTTTAAGATATTTGGACTTCAATTCCCAGAATTCCCCAGACAGCTCATCTTAAGGTTGCCATCTTTAAAAAAAAAACATTGGTATGGATAGCACTGAGGAATTGGTCCTTCCCATGACATTACTACACCTCTGCTGCTACTGTGACATCCCCATTCATTGCACGATGCTGATTGGAAAGTAATAATAGTAATAAAGAGCCATGGTGACATAGTAGTTAGAATGCAGTATGTCAGGCTAACTGCCCACAGTCAGGAGTTTGATCCTGACCAGCTCAAGGTTGACTCAGCCTTCTACCCTTCTGAGGTTGGTAAAATGTGGACCCTGATTGTTGGGGCCAATAGGCTCACTCTAGAAACTGCTTAGAAAAGGCTGCAAAGCACTGTGGAGAGGCATATAAGCTAAGGGCTATTGCTATAATGACTGGGGGGGGAAACTATATAAAAATGTATATTAGAAAAAATGCTTCATATGTTACAGAATGTAACACATGACAATTTCCAGCTTTTTATGATTCATCTAAAGATAGATAGAATATTTTAGCACCTCTCACAGACTTCTCATCTCTGCAATAATGCTATATGAAAGATGTGTATGTTGATGAACAGGGAGAATTGTGGTTGATGCACTTAGATTTCTCACAACCTTGAGGTTTCCTCTGCATATACAGTATTCCTCATCTGCATATATTCCTCATCCTTTATGTCGGATTCCTGATGTTTTACTTTTCTAAACATTTGTCATTCTACCTTCTCTCTATATTAGCTGAAACCTCTCTAACGCAACACCTGTAATCTGCTAAATTCCTCATCCAATATTGCAGCTTGTAGTGTAAGAACACAAGCAGACTCAAAAGAAAGATCAAAAGGAATCAAATCAAAAGCAGTGGGGTTTTTAAAGCATTTTCAGTTTGTGTCATTGGTGTTTTTTAAAAAAAAATTCTTTCACAGTTTCTATGTCATGCTTATAGCTCAGCTAGGGGTGATTTTTGTTTTGTTTTCTTTTGTTTTGCAACAACAACAACAAAAGGACAGTTGGGTTTGTAACAGCATTATCTTTTTGTAGAAAAGCTGCTATTAACAGATTGTGGCAGAAAGCGAGCAACGAATTGGAGGTGGGAATTTGACTTTCTTCCTACTTGAGATTGCATTGCAAAGTAGGGAGAAAAGAGGGAGGGCATGAGAAGGGAAAAGGAAGAAGCCAGAATCACAATCCTTGTGTTGATTGTTAGGGATGAGGTAGCAGTTTCAGGAAGGTAGAATTTTGAGGCAGAGATCCAGATCTCTTCCATCAGCATTAAGACTTCCAAATGCAGAGTTCTGAAGCTAGTAAAATGTGATATGTGGCCATTTGCAGGGAAAGATAAAAGATAAATCCACTGTTTCAGATTACCTCATTTGTTAGCACAAATTACACAATGACCCTCCCTCTACAGTGTGGGAAACAAATGGTGGTAACAGAACCATTCCAAAATGGGCTTCAGAAGCATTACTTTCTAGGAGATTCCAGACAAAGTTTGCAAATGAAGGGGTGCTCATATAGGTCAGTGGAAGGGGAAAGTGATTTTGCCTCCCTCCCAACTCAAGGCCTAATAATAATAATAATCTTTATTGCTATTGTACTAAAATTACAATGAAATTGGATAAGAAATAAGAAATAATAATAAGACAGAGTGGTAAGAATGTCGAAAAGGGAATGTGCGCATCCATGCGCACTGTGCTTGCTCACCCACATGCTGGTCGGGGCCTGTGACGTGGAAGAGAAGCTGCCCAGTAGGTATTTGCATACTGGGAAATGAACTTCCAGTTTTTGGCACACACATGCGCACCAGCCAGGTAGTCTTCAGGTTACTGGCGTGCACGAAGATCAGCTGGCTGGTGTGCATGTGCACGCTGGAAACTGGAAGACCAGCTCTTCCAGTTTCCAGCACTGCTGCATGCACAAAGGACAGCTGATCATCATGCATGGGTGCATGCAAGAAACCCAGAAAAGGAATGGGTGATGCCATGCGTGCCAGGCAACATGTCTCTGCGTGCCACTTTGGGTACTCATGCTATAGGTTCACCATCATGGGCCTATGCCTTTCAGTTGAATGTGAATAGGTTCCCTCCAATCTTCCGTCCAGCCGATTAAGATGTCAGGTGGGATCAGAACAGATTTGCAGTCCTGTTCCTCTTCGTGAATTCTTTGAATCATTCTTTTCTGCAGAAGGCACCAGCATTTTGGCTGATTATTCCCAAGCTACTGACACTTGCACACCAACACTGTTTCCACTCACCTACATTTTAAAGCAATTCAAAGCCAAAGGTGACCATCTTTAATTCTACCAACCTTGAAACAAGGGGGGGGGAAAAACCACAGAAATAACCCCAAACCATCTCCTCTATTCAGCTGACTAGAAGCAGAACGAAGATGATAGCCCTGACTCAGCACCCCATCTCCTGGGTTGCTGCACCATTGGAAATAATCTACCCACGCCCCCATACTGTATAAAAAGAAAATATAATAAATTGCCAACCCCACTACCCAACCTTTCATGCACGATGTATGCATTTAAGACAGAAAACGTTAGTAAGGATCAAGAGGGAAAATGACAAAAGTCTCCTCAATAGCTCATGTAAGCTGTAACTTGGCATGTTTCTCAATAGTTGTCATCATGGTCAGCTGTGTCTACGAAGGCTGGACAGAGGTTATTCTAAACCAACTTAGGTTTAGGTTGCCTTGGAAAAATAAGGTTATGGAATGAAGTAGCAATAGCAACAGCATTTAGACTTATATACCACTTCACAGAGCATTACAGATTTCTCTAAGCGGTTTACAGAGTCAGCATAATGCCCTCAAAAATCTGGGTCCTCATTTTACCTACCTTGGAAGGATGGGAGGCTGAGTCAACCTTGAGCCTGGTGAGATTCGAACTGCCAAATTGCAGGCAGTGAGCAGTCAGCAGAATTAGCCTGCAGTACTGCATTCTAACCACTGCACAACCACGGCTCTAATGAGAATCCTGCTTGCAGAGGTTTCATTACCCAATTAGGTAACATTATCAGAGCTAGTGAGTGTGGAGTTTGCTCCCTGATTATATACAGTTATATATAATTCTACCATTAAGAAGGAGAGAGCTTTGCTCCATTTTGAAATCAACCGCAGCAGAGTCTAAACAAAGTTCCTCAAGAGTTGAGGGGTCAATGTTATAACCTGTTTGTCATAATGTCAAGTCACAGCTGCCCATTCTGCAGCTGGTGCCTGCCTTCATAAGCATCGAGTTGTTCCCAAGAACTTAGGATGTCATAATGTTATAATAGTTAGAACAATTAACCTCTGGAACAGCTTGCCTCCAGAAGTTGTGAATGCCCCAACCCTGGAAGTCTTTAAGAAGATGTTAGATAGCCATTTGTCTGAAATGGTATAAGGTTCCTGCCCACTCAGGGGGTTGGACTAGAAGACCTACAAGGTCCCTTCCAACTCTGCTATTGTATTGTATTGTATTGTATTGTATTGTATTGTATTGTATTGTATTGTATTGTATTGTATTGTATTGTATTGTATTGTATGTATCAGCATAGCATATGTGCAGATCAGTGGTGGGATTCAAAAATTTTTACTATTGGTTCTGTGGGTGTGGCTTGGTGGGTGTGGCTTGGTGAGCATGGCAGGGGAAGGATACTGTAAAATCCCCATTCCCTCCCCACTCCAGGGGAAGGTTATTGCAAAATCCCCATTTCCTCCAGATCAGCTGGGACTAAGGAGGCAGAGAATAGATGCGGGTGGGGCCAGTCAGAAGTGGCATCTATTGATTCTCAAAATTTCCGCTATTGGTTCTCCAGAACTGGTCAGAATCTGCTGAATACCACTTTTGCTTTGCTGCAGATTGAAGCAGTGTGGCCTTCTGCGATTGACAGATAGAGAGTTGTCCAAAATGGTTCGGTATGGCACTCACACCCTGTATGCTGATAACCACTGAGGCTTCCGTGGCTGATTCATGCTATAATCTTTCGGTTTCAATTTTCAGGTCTTGATACTTTGTAATAGTCTCCAGTTCTTTGTTTTCTATTCTACTATGCCACATCAATTATCTACACTTGCTTCTTGTCAGCCACAGTTATATCTGGTGTGTTATGAGCCAAGAGTTTATCAGTCTGTATTTGGAAATCCTACAATATTTTAAACTGCTTTTTTTTTTTGGCTATTTTTTTCAACTGTACTGTATGTTTCCACTAATTTTCCATTACTGTTACATGGTAATTTTTACAGATATCTCAGTGAATCATTTTGGCAATTATGCAATGTTGTTGTTTATAATCAGTTTGTGTGATCTTCTTGCACAAGCTGAATATATGACCTACTGTTTCTTCTGCTGCTTCGCACAATCTACACTTTGATCAATTGATGATTTTTCAATTCTATGCTTGTTTGCATTAGTTTGAATAGCTTGAGTAGCCAAAATATTGTTATATTGCTAAAGTGGTATTTATTACATTTTTCTATATAATAAATGTTTGGAAGTCGATGAACAATCTGAAAGTTCATAAAGGGGTTGTGAGTTAAAGCAGGGGTCCCCAACCTTTGCAACTTTAAGTCTGAAGGACTTCAGCTCTCAGAATTCTCCAGCCAGCAAAGCTGGCTGGAGAATTCTGGAAGCTGAAGTCCTTCAGACTTAAAGTTGCAAAGGTTGGAGACCCCTGAGTTAAAGAGCTTGGGACCCATGATCTATTCTAAACAAACTAACTCAGATGACAAAGTTACCCATTGCACAAGGACACGAGTCCAGAGCTGGGTTCCTGGTATATGCTACTAAAATGCTGGTGTCCCTAAGGCTCAGAATGCTGTTTAAAATCTTCAAATGTGTTTATTCAGCTGTGTGGTTGGCTCAAACTTACTATGCAATCCTTTGCATGTACTTGTTGTGAGTTACAAACACTAATCAGAGTTTTGCAAGTCACTCTCAAGATCTGGCAGACTGAAAATCTTTCATTCTAAATTCTGCCAGAGAGATCTGGTTAGTTCTATCCAATAGATTTCCTGGCTCCCTTATGAATCCTCCTCTTTTTCAGCAACGCCTTAGTTGAGATCCTAACCACATCCCTCCCTGTTTCCTGTTCTTTCACTGTCTGTGTGTCTGCCTTTCCTTTTTTAGTAGCATTGTTGTCAATACACTTTGTTGTTTAATTAATTCCATCCAAATTATACATCTGCAACTGAGGGCAGACTGATGAGGGTTTATAGTTTTGTGTAGGAGGACCACTCCAAAAAAAAAAGTGCTACTGAAATCAGTAGAATTTATTTTTGAATGTATACAATCATTTTAAACTGGAATATTGTAGCTTTGAATTTATTAATGAAGATTATTGGTATGCTCAAGAAGAGAAATGAAAGTCAGGGCTCATGCTAATTTTGATTGAATGCATAGGCAAAAATCACTGATATTTGAACATATCAAAATGATAACCTCGTAGTAAATAAGACACAATAAAGCAATTTCTGTAAACAATGTTCCTATTTATCCATCATTTTAATTCCATTATGCAGAAAATACACACACATCATTCAAGAAATATTTTTAGTCAGAAAATGACTGGTTCAGCTTGTCTTATATTTTATCTTCTACAAGTGAAAAAAACTCATAGAACCAGTTGGTTTAAAAACTGCACAGACGTAATATGGATAATTGCAAGTTAGAATGATCAATGACTTTCGCTTGAAAAGTAGGCATACAAAAATAATTGGCCTTTAAAACTCATTAGTCAGTTTTGTTCCAATAATTGCATTTGCATATTTTGTAACTTCATGTCTTTTCAAGCAAAAGGAAAACGCTATCACTTAATCAGCAAAGCTGTAGCCAAAAAGAGAACGTGAATTGTGAATTCTGAATGTAGCACATGCAGAAAAAAAGGGAAAGCCAAAACTGGAAGGGCTAAGTACAGCATGGGAAGGAAAGTATGGAAATGACTGTAGACATGTCTTCTCCTTCAAACTGCTTGGAGTTAGTAGCACCAACCGTCTGAACATGGCAGGGTGTCAGCTAGAGAGAACATTTTTTTAAATTTGTATTGTACCCAATGATTCAGAAAAGTTTGATAATAGCCCTCTTCAGTATAAAAACATGGGCAGTCTTAGCAGTCTCTGAGTGCATGTATATAAAAGCTTTAGAGAACATGATCAAAGGTAGGAAGGGAATGTCTGGCATTCTTCTCAAAACAACATCATCTCTGATCTTAGTCCAACCAACATATCTTCACAAGCTGGTTTCTCAAGCACGGGGTGATTGGTGTGGAGATCGCTTTATTATTTCAAATTCTTCTAAGGCAGAGTGGACAACTTTTCTATTGGGGAGTCATATTTTGGTTGTTTTATTGCTTAGTTTTGCTTTTGCAGCTGGGATTTTTGAAGTGTAAGGTAGATGACTTACGATTTGTAGGAATTTAAGCCAACTCTCCACACATATTGATTGGGGAGGGGAAAAAACAGAGAATTACTCACTTGAAAAGGCACCATTTTGCTTCTGAATTTCAATGGTGTGATCCAGGGGTGTAATGCTCTGAAGCCTGCTACCAGTTCGTTTTGTTACCAGTTTGCTTTGTGCACAGGTGCTACCGCTCAGTGCTGAAAAAGGAGGATTGAGAAGCCTTTTCTGAGTCTGCAAAGGTAAGTAGAACAGCGAGGGGGAAGAACAGCTGTGCCGCATGATTTAAATTCACTAGAAAGCAGAATTTCCTGCTTTCTAGGGAACAGACATCAAGTGGCACAGCTGATGGTCGCACAGCTGATCGTTGGAACTATGGTTCAGACGAACTGTTAGTTCTGACAATCAGCTGTGCGACAATCAGCTGTGCCGTGTGCTTTCTAAATTGCGCAACACAGCTGATTGTTGATCTGATTGTTACACAGTTGATTGTTACACAGCTGAGCGACAATCAGCTGTGCGACAATCAGCTGTGCCGCGTGCTTTCTAAATTGCGCAACACAGCTGATTGTTGATCTGATTGTTACACAGCTGATTGTTACACAGCTGATCGTCGGAACTACTGGTTCTCCTGAATCGGTAGCATTTTTTGTACTACTGGTTCGGGCGAACCGGTCCAAACCGGTAACATTTCACTCCTTATTTATTTATTCAGGACTCAGGGCAGTGATCAGCCACAATAAAAAGAGGAAATACAAAAGTTAAAATAGCAAATTAGTAAATATTAAATAGTTTGGCCTATTATTATAAAACCCAATACTTAAACCCAATTAAAAGACTATGACAGGCCAGCTGCACGAAATAGATGTGTCTTCAGGACCCGACGGAAGAGACGCAGGTCTGCGATCATGCGTAATTCAGGGGGGAGGTCATTCCAGAGGGTAGGAGCTGCCACAGAGAAGGCTCTCCCCCTGGGGGTCGCCAGCCGACATTGTCTGGCCGACGGCACCCTGAAGAGGCCCTCTCTGTGGGAGCGGACTGGTCGGTGGGAGGTATTTGGCAGCAGGAGGCAGTCTTGCAGATAACCAGGTCCCTTGCCATGGAGCACTTTAAAGGTGGTCACTAGTATCTTGAAGCGCACCCGGAAAGCCACAGGCAGCTCACGCAGGAGAGGTGTCACATGGGAGCATCTAGAAGCTCCCAAAATCCCCCATGCGGCCACATTCTGAACTAACTGGAGTCTCCGGGTGCATCTCAAGGGAAGCCCCATGTAGAGAGCATTACAGTAGTCCAGGCGGGAGGTGATGAGAGCTTGAGTGACAGTGCGTAAGGCATTACGATCCAGAAAGGGACACAACTGGCATATCAGGCGAACCTGATAGAAGGCCCCCCTGGCCACAGCCATCATGTGCTCTTCTAAAGACAGCCGAGAATCCAGGAGGACACCCAAGTTGCGAGCCCTCTCTGTGGGGTGCCAATGACTCACCCCCAATAGCCAGAGATGGCGTCAGCTGGCTATACCGTAACGCCAGAAGCCACAGCCACTCGGTCTTGGATGGGTTGAGTCGAAGCCTGTTCCTCCCCATCCAGACTCACACGGCCTCCAGACATCGGGACAACACTTCCACGGCATCGTTGGGATGGTCCGGGGTAGAGATGTACAGCTGAGTATCATCAGCGTACTGATGGAACTCTACCCCAAAACCACAGATGATCTCACCCAATGGCTTCACATAGATGTTGAACAGGAGGGGTGAGAGGACTGACCCCTGTGGAACCCCACAAGTGAGGCGCCTCGAAGTCGACCTCTGCCCCCCTGCCAACACAAACTGTGTCCGATCAAAGAGATAGAAGGAGAACCACCATAGAACGGTGCCCCCCACCCCTAACCCCTCCAACCGGTGCAGCATGATACCATGGTCGATGGTATCAAAAGCCGCTTAGAGATCTAACAGGACCAGGATAGAGAAACAGCCCCTATCCCGAGCCCTCCAGAGATCATCGGATGCCGTATCCGTGCTGTGTCCGGGCCGGAAGCCGGACTGGTGCGAGTCCAGATAGACAGCTTCATCCAGGTGCTGAGGGAGCTGCAGTGCCACCACACTCTCAACAACCTTCGCAATTAACCGAAGGTGGGAGACAGGACGATAGTTGGCCAGAACAGCCGGATCCAGAGATGGCTTCTTGAGAAGGGGTCTCACCACCGCCTCTTTCAAGGCGGCCGGCAAAAACCCCTCACTCAGAGAAGCGTTGACAATTCCCTGGAGCCAGCCTTGTGTAACCTCCTGGTGTGATCCATAGATGCTCAGTGGATTATAAAATTGTGTGTTGGCCATGGACTGCTTGGCTTCCCACTGCTGTTCTAATGCAAGAAACAGGCCTATGACTTCTGGAGAAAGGATAGAATGAAGAGGGAATATTTTCTACATACCCAAATTATTTACTTATTTACAACTACATTTGCAAAATTCGGGCATTTGGCACGCTAACCATAATTTTCAAGAACAACCTTCCCTACGCCTGAAAAAAAAATGTTTTTGATCAGTGTGTGCTATCTGCTTTAACATATGCTGGTGAAACTTGGACACTAATCTTACAATCAATGCAAAAGCTACAAGTGGCACAAAGAGCCATGGAAAGGTACATGCTCGGCATCACAAGACAAGATAGAAAGCCCTGCATATGGGAACAAATGAAAGTATACGATAACATCAAGAGAGTAAAAGAATTGAAATGCAAATGGACTGGCGACATAGCAAGAAGAACTGATGCCTGCTGGATAAGGCAGCCATAGAATGGGTCCCACTTTATAAAAATGTTAACAAAAATGACCTAAAACAAGATGGATCAATGACATCAGCAAGTACTGTGGGCCCAATTGGCAAAAGAATAGTGCGGCCGTGGGAGCCTTAGATCGGGTCGCGCCCCTGCGGCCTCTCTCGCGGCGGCGAACCACCCTGGCTCCTTGGTTCACTGTGGAGCTGCGGGTGATGAAACGCCGCAAGAGATGCCTAGAGAGAAGATGGAGGGCTAGCCGCTCTGAATCTGACCGGACACAGGTAAGAGCCCATTTACGGACTTACATTGTGGCGCTGAGAGTGGCCAAACGTCATCATTGTGCCACTCTCATAGCATCCGCAGAAAACCGCCCTGCCGCCCTGTTTAGGGTGACCCGCGACCTCCTTCAACAGAGGGAACGGGAAGCCCCGCTACAGGGTAGAGCAGAGGAATTTGTGATTTTTCTGCAGGAGAAAACCGCCCAGATACAGAGTGAGCTAACCCCCATTCATGACCCAGTGGGATGCCACGAGAGAGATCTTGTTTGGGAGGAGTTTGACTCCGTTACTTCCGAGGATATGGACAGGCTACGTGGGCGACTGCGAGCCACCACATGTTTATTGGACCCGTGCCCCTCCTGGCTTGTACTGGCATCCTGGGAGGTGACACGAGGCTGGCTCCAAGAGGTTGTCAACGCATCCTTGAGTGAGGGTTCCTTGCCTGCCTCCCTAAAAGAGGCCATGGTGAGGCCCCTCCTCAAGAAGCCCTCTTTGGACCCAGCTCTTTTGAACAACTACCGTCCAGTCTCGAACCTTCCCTTCTTGGCGAAGGTTGTTGAGAGTGTGGTGGCACAACAGTTTCCCCGTCACCTGGAGGAAGTTGACTATCTAGATCCGCGCCAGTCCGGCTTTCGGCCCGGGCATAGCACCGAGACGGCATTGGTCGCGTTGGTAGATGATCTCTGGAGGGCCAGAGATGGGGGATGTTCCTCCATCCTGGTCCTATTAGACCTCTCGGCGGCTTTCGATACCATCGACCATGGTATCCTATTGCATCGGCTGGGGGGGTTGGGGGTGGGAGGCACCGTTTTACGGTGGTTCTCCTCCTACCTCTCTGGCCGATCGCAATTTGTGCGTGCAGGAGAGCAGAGGTCGACCCCGAGACCCCTCACATGCGGGGTGCCTCAGGGGTCGGTCCTCTCGCCTCTCCTGTTTAACGCATACATGAAGCCGCTGGGCGAGATCATCCGTGGTTTTGGGGTAGAGTACCACCTGTACGCTGATGACACCCAGCTGTACATATCTACCCCAAACCACCCCAACGATGCCGTAGCGGTGATGTGCCAGTGCTTGGAAGCCGTGCGGATCTGGATGGGAAGTAACGGACTTAGGCTCAACCCGACCAAGACCGAGTGGCTGTGGTTTCCGGCTGCCCGGTTCAACCAGCTCTCTCCAACGCTGGCCATAGGGGGCGAACATCTTGCCCCTGTGGATGGGGCGCGCAACTTGGGTGTCCTCCTGGATACCCGGCTGTCCATGGAAGATCAAGTGACAGCCGTGGCCAGGAGGGCGTTTTACCAGGTTCGCCTGGTACGCCAGTTGCGCCCCCTATTGGATCGGGACGCCCTTCGCACAGTCACTCATGCTCTCGTGACATCCCGACTGGATTATTGCAACTCTCTCTACATGGGGCTCCCCTTGAGGTGTACCCGGAGGCTTCAGTTGGTCCAGAATGCAGCCGCGCGAGCAATTATGGGCACCTCTAGGTTTGCCCATGTAACACCGCTCTTGCGCGAGCTGCACTGGCTACCTGTCGTCTTCCGGGTGCGCTTCAAGGTGTTAATTACCATCTTCAAAGCGCTCCATGGCTCGGGACCTAGTTACCTGCGGGATCGGATCCTGCCCCATACATCCTCACGGCCGATTCGCTCCCACAGAGAGGGACTTCTCCGGGTGCCGTCCACTAGACTTTGTCAGCGGGCGACGCCCAGGGGAAGGGCCTTCTCTGTGGCGGGCCCAGCCCTCTGGAATGACCTTCCCCCCGATATCAGGACAACTACGGACCTCCGCTCCTTCCGCTTAAAATTAAAGACTCACTTTTTTCGTCTGGCCGGCCTTGGGTAGTCTCTTTTTAGGTTAGGGTTTTTTAGGGGTAATTTTTAGTTTATAGGTTTTAGCGCAGGATTTATTTAATTTATTTTTAATTCTGTATTTTGTACCTGTCTGTGTTTATTTGTATTTTTAATTGCCTGTGCCCCGCCTCGAGTCCCCTCGGGGAGAGAGAGCGGGATATAAATTAAATTATTATTATTATTATTATTATCAGGATGGAAGAGACCTTCATCCTGCGGTAGATAGACAATGACTAGAATGATGATGATAATGATGAAGACGATGATGATGCTGAAGTACATTTGATCGACATGCTGACTTTCTGTTTAGAAAAACCAGTTGATTACAATTTTAAAAACAGAAAGTAAAGTTTAAAAATAACAGCTGGATGAAATTATAAGTAGGTGTGTATTTATTGATTGCAATTACTTTCATTCTGCTTTTCAGAGTAACAAAGCTCTCAAACTAGCGTTAAAGCATTATAAATAATTGTAATACAGAATCCAATAAATATTATATAAACAAATAAATCCTCATAATTGCTGACAAAAAATGATTTTATCCTCCTGCTACTCAATATCTTCCAAAAGGTTGCAGGGTTAAATCCCTGAGGCCACCAGGTGTCCTATATATGTTCTAACCCTAAATTCAGCACAGAAGTGCTTTGGACTAAGCTCCTAAAAGCAATGAACTTTGTTTGAGAACTTGCTAAAGAGGGATAAAAATAGTACGGTGACTTCTACATGAGGCAAAACTTCTTTTTGCCCTTTTTGCTGCTTATTTATTTATTTATTATTTATATTCGATTTATATACCGCTCCCTCTCCATCGAGATGGACTCAGGGCGGTGTGCAATAAATACCATAATAATATCTAAAATGAATTAAACTAAGAACCTGTGCTAAAATATTCCCATTAAAATTCTAAAATCCATTTACTTGTTGGCTAAGATTGTGTCGCGTCTGAGCTCTAAGCTCTAAGCTAGACCGGCTTGCTGGAAAAGATACGTCTTGAGTGAGCGGCGAAAGAGGGGAAGGTCTGTGATAGTACGAAGTTCGGGGGGAAGGTCGTTCCAGAGGGATGGCCCTGCCACAGAGAAGGCCCTTCCCCTGGGCACCGCCAGCTGGCATTGACCGGCGGTTGGCACCCTGAGGAGGCCCTCCCTATGGGAGCGGATCGGTCGGTGGGAGGTAAGCTAATAATAGCAGTTGTTGCCATGCTAAACCACTTTGACGAAAGATAATAGGCAAATGAGGAAATTACAATCTTGGTGGTAAATATTATTTATATCATCTCAACCATGAAACACATTATAGTTTGATTTTTAGTCTATCTAGTTGTTTTGCCTGTATTGTAGCATCTTTTTTTTATAGGTACTACATCAATGTTTTTCACCATGTCCCAATTTGTGCAGTGACTGAGCCTGAAAAAAAATCCATTAGCTCTTCTATAGAGAACAAATGACCTTAAAAAGTTTTTTCAGCTGTAATCCCAATAAAACAGGAAATATAGTATAACTGCTAATGCAAGCAGCAGTTCAAAAAGATCTTGCCTTTTTTTAGCAACCACTAAATTAAAAGCATCACATAAAGGATTATAGGTGTAGAATCTATAAGTAGACTACAGGAGAGGAAAGTCCTTGAAGTCTGCAAAAAAGATAAAATAAAATAAATAAAAGCTGATGCTATTTGAAATAAATAAATAAGCTGGATCCAAATTAGTCATATCTAGAGTTGATCTAGTGAAAACAATGGAAATTAAGCTTGTCGTGACTAATACGTATCCAGTGTAACTCACTGGATCCATTCTGACTCAGTCTGGATAAAACTGTTTGAGTTGGATACAAGAGATGATTTGTTCCAGATTATTCATATTTACACTAGCTACATCAAAGTTAATGGGGATTATTTTATGTGACTAATTTATTCTCCTTGATTTCAGCAGATCTGTCCAAACATGGCTATATAGAGCTGGGTAAATTCTTCTGTTACTTGAACTAAGTTTCTGTTGAAATAAAAAGGAAATAACAATTTTGTCCCACTGATTTTCATAGACCCTCAAATCAAGTAACTTAGTTTGGAATCCATTTACTTATTTGTGAAATGTATTTGACCACCTAAATCCAGCCAGACTGGAAATTTACAGAGGCTACATGTTAAAAGCAGGGTACAAATAAAAATAAAATTATAATAATAAGTATAGTTAAGTTACATAAAGCTCAGTAATGGTAGAGTTTTACTAATTGGTGGTGTTAAGATAATTTACTGCTAATTAATTATTATAATTTGTATGAGGAAGCAGAAAAAAAATCCATTGTCAGATAGTTTTCTGAAAAGAAAATGGTCACATAATGCAATAACAAAAAGTATTTCTCAACTACAACAAGCAAATGCCTGAGCAATCTTCTGATTGATTGACTCATTCATTCATTCATTGCCAAATAGAGAGACTGACTGCCTTCTAAAATGTAAACCAGATCTATTTAGTTTTCCTTGATTTATTTTATTTTTATTTATTTTTTCGATTTATATACCGCCCTATTCTCCCTGGTGGGACTCAGGGCGGTGCACAGAAAGATAAAAACCCACAACACATACAAAATATAAAATAGCATTAAATTATTAGATCTGTGATAAAGTTAATATCCAAAGCATTAGGATATATTGTGGAAACGAAAAACATAATTGGGGAAGAAATTAAAAGGGCATTTTTCCTGGTTTGCCAGCTAAAGGTGATGAGCGCAAGGGCTGTACAAAGATGCAAAGCATTTTCGGGTTAATAATAATAATAATTTTTAATTTATAATCCGCTCTCTCTCCCCGAAGGGACTCGAGGCGGGGCACAGGGAATTAAAAATACAATTAAAAACCACAAACAAAGTACAATGTTAAAACTAATTAAACTAACCCTGCGCTAAAAGCCCATATAAAACTAAAACTAAACCCTAAAAACCCCTAAAAACAGTTTAATTACCCTAGGCCGGGTTGCCTTTCAGTTTGGAAAGAGCTGCTCCGTGAAATGGATCACCACACTGCCTTCTACTATTTCTTCTTCCTCCAATCAGCAGCTTCAGATGCTAAGCTAGTGATGCTTGCATAAAATGATAAACCCATACCCTTGCACAGGAAATACGATAATGGAGTTTCTTCTTCTATTTAAGACTTGTTTGTGTACTATATTTCCTTTCCTGACTCGTTGCTTCAGTCCTCCGTTCTGCCTCTTGGTTTGTCCCTTTACTCGTCAATGATTTGTGAACCACATTTTTGTGTCCAATGAGTCTTGAGCTGTGACTGTGGCTCAGTGACCGAGCATATGCATTTCGTATCCTAGGCTCAGTCTGTGGTACCTCCTGGTATGGCTGTCTATGGAGATTCTCAGTCATCCAGGTCAAGGTTTTCCCAAAGGTGCTTTTTCAAAAGGCAACTAGACTTGTTTTGTTTTTCCTTGAAGAAGCTTCTTGGATGAGAAGCGAAACATCTTCAAGGAGAAACAAAACAAGCCCAGTTGCCTTTTGAAAAAGCAACTTTGAGACTCCTGGTATGGAAGCATGCTATCTGAAAGGCCTGGATTCCCACTGCCAGTCAATGTTGACAAAATTTAGTTGGCTTGAAATTCTAACTCCTCATTTAGCCCTCTATTCAATCAAGGTTGCTGGTTCTGTCCAGGGTCTTTGTGTTTGCTGAATTCCATGCTACTACTAACAGAGGAACAAGGCGGCTAACGAAGAAAATTTGAGCAGAGTAAAGAGTGGATTTAGGAGATCAGAGCAGCATAAAAAAACCTGTGTGCTTGAGTTCCAGTTCTTTCATCCAGGAAAGGTCTGATATGGTTATTAGCAGTCCATCAAGTGGAATCCAGATCTGGGAAGAGAAGACTTTAAAAAAAAAAATCACAATCTAGGATGTGAGACTGAGCAAAAATGCCCAACAACTCAGCCTTCTGGGTTCCATGGTACAACCAAAAATCAGTGAGTGGGTCATTTTTGTGCAGCACAATTCTTCCTCCCCTTTCTCAAGTGTGTGACCTGCAGTTTATCAATGCCAGCTGTCTTTCACTGAAGCTCAGCTCCTAAGTCAGAACGGGAATTGTGTTGATTTATCAGCCATAATGCTGCTTCATGCTTTTCCTGCCACAGCTGATGAAAATGGTACCTGAAATGTTCGTGTTGTTTGCTGATGAAAGTGTGATTAGTGGTGATTGCTTGTGTTCATGGGAATAAGCACCTTAGTGGAAAGGCCTTGCTGACTGTGGAATTAGAACTGGATGGCGTCCATCTCCCGCTGTTACACTCAACAACAGACCATCTTTCTATAATCAGATGATGATTTGCAGCAGAAAGAAATGCTTGGAAAAAGAAACCCAAACTGTTTGGTTTTTAAGAGACTGCAATTTTGCTGGCTGCAATTTGTTTTGGAAAATGACTCGACAAATGGTTGTTTAAAACATTCTTCCCATGCCGCTCCAATAGCACTGCATCCAGAAAATGGATGTAGCCTCTTCTCCAAAATTAATGGTTTCCTTGGGCATGCCATAGTGCTATTGTAATCCGGAGATGACCATTTTTGTTTTTCTTACCCTGTACAAAAATAGACAAAGACACGCAAACATATTTTTAAAAAACCCAGGCTCTTGATTTTAAATGACTGGAACATATGCTATATATTGCATTCTACCAGAAAAATATGATAAAAAGTATCTGGTTCTACGTATACTAACCACAACCAGAATTGTATTTGCACAGCAATGGAAAAAGGATGAGACTCTGACAGAGGAGAAAGTAATTAAGAAAACATTGGGATGTGCAGAAATGGATAGATTAACACTCACTATTAGGGGAAAGAAGAAACTGAATATTTTTTATATGGGACGTATTTTATGAATGGCTAGACAATAGAAACAGGAGTCAGAAAGAAGGAGATATAAAAAGAGGAAATATCAATGTGAAGAGTTGTTAAAGAAGTTGTTAAGTATTATTATTATATTATTATAAATGTGATATTATGATAAATACAACAACAAATATGTGGATTATGATTGTTCAAAAATAACTGTAATCAGTGTTGTTGTCCACTGGCAGCCTGCAGAGCACGCAGCAGAGTCAGAAAACAAGGAGGTTGGAGAGGAACATGGGCCAGTCCTGGAGTCTGGGGAAGGCTCGGATAAGGGCTCTGCGTTGGAGGCAGAGGGGCCAGGGCCATCGGGGAGTTATGTGCTGCCTCCGGAACATCCAGATTCGGACAGCAGTGAGGCAGAGGAACAGGCTCCCCCTGTTCTCAGTGCGTACATGCGGAGAGCTGCCAGAAGGTAAGAACAGTTAAGACAGAAGGGATGACTCGGTAGTAAGGTTTGGAGGGGATTGGACCCTCCCATAGGACATAAAGGAGGAGCAAAGGCACATGAGCCTTTGCAGGAAGCAACTTGGTTCATGCTGGTCAGTTTACCTTCTGAAGGTCTGTTTGGACTCTTTGTTCTGTGTGGCTTTGCCAAGCTAATTGCCAACTAAGTGTGTGTGTATGTGTATGTGTGTGTGTTGCATTTGTGCTTATAAATAAATAAAGGTAGACTAGTATAGATCTATTTCAAGCTATTTAGCTCTCATCAGCTTACTGGGATTCGAACCTGGGCTGTTTTACATGTTAGGCAGTTGTATTAACCACTAAGCCACAAGCTTTCCGCTCTGTCAGCTGACATAAGTGTTATGGCAAAGCACCTGGTATGCCCAAATATGGGAGGGAGCATACTGCTTCCTTTTTGCCTTTCAGCTCCACCCTAGGAGCCCTCCAGGCAGAAAACCATTTTTTCTGGTTTCAGGTTCGAATCCCAGTAAAGGTATGGTTAGCTGATGAGAGCTAAATACCTTGAAATAGATCTATACTAGTCTACCTTGTTTATTTATTTATCAGCAAAACATAAACACAAATGGAAATAAAAGACAACGAAACAAATAGCTTTCTGTCTGCATGATCTCTTGTGATCAGCCGAAAGACAGAAAAGGAAAGCAGTATGCTTCCTCCCTTAATTGGGGCTTAACAGGGTGTTGTGAAACAACCATATACTTATCCTCCTGTCTCAGCTGATCAGGAAGAGAACCTGGTGGCATAATGGCTAAGGCTTCTGCCTAACATGTAATACAGCCCCGGTTCAAATCCCAGTAAGGGTATGGCTAGCTGATGAGAGCTAAAAAGCTTGAAATAGATCTATACTAGTCTCCCTGATTTATTTATTGATCAGCTCAAAAAACATAACACACATATAAAAAAGTACACAACCGAACTAGTAGCTTTATGTCTAGATGGTCTCTGGTGAGGAGCCGAAAGGCAGGAAAGGAAAGCAGTATGCTTCTTCCCTTAATTGGGGCTTAACAGGGTGTTGTCACACACACACACACATATGTATGTATGTATGTTAGGTTTTAATTGGGGCTTACCAGGGTGTACACACACACACACACACACACACACACACACACACATATATGTCTTTGGTTGTTCGGGTTTTCTCCTGCGTAGAATTGGAAATATCTTCACAACGTTTCGATGAAGTCGTGAAGATACTTCCAATTCTACGCGGGAGAAAACCCGAACAACCAAAGACCTACATACAAACACCCGCGAAAAATCTTTAGCAACAGGAATAGTGTCTCCTTTCACAGGGCCTTACAGACATACCCAGAAGAGATCCTATCTTGCTCTAGCTGCAACAATTTATTTGGAGAGAGCTGAGGAGTATGTTAGTCGTCTTTTGGTATTACATATTTGACTGTATTTATGTATGTGGAAAAGTATATAAATTCCCAGGGCAGAGTATTGAATAAGAAATCTAGCCTTAAGTAACGCAAGTAAAGCTAGCCATAAAATTCATATATCAGATAAATAAATCATCCCACGCTGGAATGCAAATCCGTAGAAAAGAGAAAAGGATGCGTGCCAGCGGTTCCACTTAGAAATGCAAGGTGCCATAATTGGCATCCAGTTTCCACTCACCTAAGATCAGTGTATGAGCAACATTTGGTGGCCATTGAGATGCAACAAAAGTGCGGTAGGTTGCTTAAAATAGGTAGTATTCCAGTTAATTACTTTTTGAAACGTATCTATTATGGAACGATGTCATTTTTACATACTTGAGGCTTAAAATGTCATTTTCATCTTCCTCAAAGTATGAATCCCTTTTCCAGTTTACTTTCTCTCCAAGAGTTTAAACCTATCAAGAGGTTTACTTCACTTACTTTTATACTCTCAATTTCCGCAATCAGTTATAAAAAGTTTTCCCAGCTGCTCCTAAAGACTGCCAGGCGTGCTGTCAAATTGTACAATATGATTTTGTCCTCAGGATGAAAAATATGGCCACTGTGCCTTCAAGCAGGCCATTTTCCCTGACTAAATAAAACCCTGCCATGTGTTACATTCCCAGCAACTTAGCCCATAACATTAGCAGATGTTCCTATATAAGTGCTCAGCCTTTGCCCCCGTTACTATATTTGGGTTGAAGATGGCAGCTGCCAGAAAATCAGATTAGCTACTACAGGTGATCTGTCTGTCACCACCAAGAGCAACTTGATACTTTCAGGGAATAACATTCCCCAGATTTCACCACCACCATCACCTTGTTTAGGAGAAAAAGAGACATTCAGTGGAGATGACCAGGAATATAACGCCGGATTCTTGAAAGCTGCAAGAAAACCATAGGTGAGGAAGAAGGCACCTGCTTGCCAGGTTAATTTCCTGAAGGTGATGAAAGCAGTGGTTGGATTAAGAACTGGTTCAGTGATCACGTGCATCGTGTGTATGTGCTCTGCATGCGCCCGCACCTGATGCATGCTCTGTGCATGTGCACAGTTTTAACAAAACGTACCTTCCACATTATTTCTGGGCAGTAACACAGCTGAGGTGCAGCAATCCTCTCTGCCACATGAATCAGCTGAGAGGATATAGGTAAGTAAAGCACAGGGGCGGATAGACAGGCCAACCTGATCTTCGGAGGAAACCAGTTCGCTCCCAGCTGATCATCGGAGCTATCGGTTCGTCTTAACCAGTCCGAACCGGCTGAATCCCACCCCTGGTTCGAGGGTTCCCAGCTCAAGCAGTTAGAAACAATAAAAATCAAACTCATCCGCAAAACAGTTATAGTGTCCCATAAGGTTTCGCCTTTCGAACGATTAAGTCTTCCTTCTTCTTTTCCCACTTTAGTTATACAAATCGGGCTCGACTTACAACAGTTTGTTTAGCGGACCATTCAAAGTTACAACGGCATTGAAAAAAGTGACTTATGACCATTTTCTATTCTTATGAGCATTGTAGCATCTCCCTGGTCACATGACTTACATTCAGATGCTTGACAATGGACTCACATTTACAACAGTTGCAGTGTCCTGGGCAGTTGTGGGATTCACCTACCTTCCCTATCGGTTTGCAAATGTGAGTGCATGTGCCACGTCTGCACATGCGCACCGCCTTTTGCGCATGCGCAGTTCTTACCCATTATGTTGGGGTGGGTGGGCGGGGCCTCCCACAGCCACCGTTACCAGTTCACCTGAACTGGAGAGAAAAGGCTGAATACCCCCTCTGGTCCTGGGGTCATGTGATGACCATTTGCAACCTTCTGACAAGCAAAGGCAATGGGGAAACCAGATTCACTTAACAACCATGTTACTAATTTAACAACTACAGTGACTCACTTAACAAATGTGACAAGGAAAGTTGTAAAATGTGGCAAAACTCCATTAACAAATTTTTCACTTAACAATATAAATTTTGGGCTCGATTGTGGTGTAGGACTACCTATAAATTGCAAGCAGTCCCTAAATGAAGAATGAGTTCTGTTCTCTGTCTTTAACTCAAATTTATATATAAGTCAGAGCTTGTGTGTACTTACAAATGGGCTGCCTCTTACTAACAATGGTGCTGTCATTCCTCAAGCCAACAAACCCTTAAAGCTGCACTAGGTTGACATGAACTGCTGAAAACAAGCTGTATATTAAAACCATTCAACTGTCAACCCTGAAATGAACATGGCTGAGGCTACCTTGGAGGCTTCAGAGGGAGGGGGGAAATAGATGGAGCTTTGTAGCCTAAGCAATAAAGCTTTCCTGTGGGAACCAAGAACATTCTCACAGGTGGCTGGCCAGAGGAGGAGTACAGTAACCAAGCAACCGGCTAAGTACCTGGATTGGACAGCATGACCAGTGACTTGGGGGAAACTTTTACTTTTAATTAGGTGAAAGCTGTGGAAACTTTTAGAGTAAGCTTTCACCAATATGATGTATTCAGTAAAACTGCCTTGGGCTTCTATTTTTTATGGATGCATTACTTGGAACCCTGACAACAGCTTCACCAGTTTATAACAATATTGTGCAGCTTCAGTGGTTTGTCAGCTCAAAGAAAGACAATTCTGTCTGCCATTTTTACTAATAGGCAGCCCTATTGGTAACTAGGGGTTGTCTTTAAGTTTTTAACCAAGGTTGTTCCAAAAGCGTTTTATCAAGAGGCAACTAGACTTTCTGTTTTTTCTTTGAAGACATTTTGCTTCTCATCCAAGGAGCATCTTCAGCTCTGTTCCTGAGAAGCTTCTTTGGATGAGAAGTGAAACATCTTCAAAGAAAAAACAGAATGTCCAGTTACTTCCTGAAAAAGCACCTTTGGGACAACCATGACCTGGATGACAGAGAATCTCCATAGACACAATAGCTGCCAGTTATTGGAGAATTCTGGGAATTGAAGTCCACCCCTCTTAAAGTTACCAAGGTTGAGAGACACTGCTCTAGATGCATCAGAGATTCTTTCATAAACATGTTGCAATAATCTCAACAGGGTGTAACCACGATAACTGTGCCAGATCAGAGTGACTCAGAAAAAGTCACTGCTGGCTTTAGGAATACTATTGTTCCAATTCCTTCCTTGATACTACAGCAAAATAGGGAAGAACAAAGAGATATGAAGTGCTCTCATGTGGTAAGGCTGATCTTCCTGGCCTAGATAACAACTTCCAAAACAGGCTGAAGCCCAATCTGATTTCTCAAATGCTTTTGATCACAGGATTTATTTACTGTCTATTAAAAATACCAGCCTTATTGTTGCTTCCTTCAAAAAAAGGAAATAAACCTCTCCTTAAGGCCATGTCATAACTGTCTTAATTGTAAGGCCTGCTCTGTTATATCTGCATTATAGAGAGATATAATTAAAAAAAGCAACAAGGGAGAGTCAGATGAAATAATCTCACACTGTCTGTCTCCATAAAGGCCTGAAGGATTCTCCGAGAATTGTTAAGTCCAGTGGTGGGTTCCTACTGGTTCAGACCGGTTTGGCTGAACAGGTAGTGGTTTAGCCGCCTGGGTCGCTAGAACCGACAGCAACCGACAGCACCCGAACTGATTACCTGGGCGGCGCTGTAGGTGCCACCATCTTGTTTTTCAGTTCTGCGCATGCGCAGAACAATTTTAATTAAACTGTGCATGCATGTGTAGCGCATATACAAGCAAACCGGTAGTAGTGCCTGCCGGAACCCACTCCTGGTTCTGTCTGATTTGACGGTCAAGGAAAACTCCTGGAGGAAGCCCCAGCACTTCTTGAGATGAAGTGATCATGAAAGCTCTGGGGTTTAAGGCCATTGAATGCTACCCAGCAGGAAGGCTGCACAGTGCTGGTACGGGGCCTTTGTCTTGTCTGGCGAGGGAGGGAGGCAGAGGGAGAGCATTCAGCATCTTACAGATGGCATGAGCTGGAGGAGGGTTGCAATGAAGAGCCACACAGGAAGATTGTGGTCCAGACAATCTTCCCTATTAGGAAGATGGCATTTGCTGGCATTCAAGAGGTTCTGCAGACCAAGGGAAGGTTCCTCTCAAAGCAGCCAACATTTTCAGAAGAGGAATTTTGCCAGGATCCTTCTTAAGAAAGGAAAAGATTCAATGTCCTCCTCCTTCCTGCTGTGGTTGTCAGTTCGCTCCTAACTAAAATGTGTCATACTTTGGTCCTGAGAATATGGGCACCTGCCTGTAAGCTTGGCTGATGATTTCAAAATATGTAAAATGGGTTACTGTTTAGATAATGTCAACTCGCCCTGAGAATGTCTACCCAGCCCAGCAGCAGGCGCACCCACAGGTACATTCTCTTAAACACCGGCATCTTGCAAGTCTTCAGGAGTGTACCTTTTCTATTGCAACACCTGCCCTCTGGAACACCTTCCCCCTGAAGATTAGACAGCCCTCCCCACCATCCCTTTAACTTTCCAGAAGTTACTTAAGAGCTGACTTCCCTTCCCCAAACATTGCGATAGGGCCATGATGGCAAACCTATGGCACGTGTGCCACAGGTGGCACGCAGAGCCATCTCTGCAGGCATGCGAGCTATCACCCAGGTCAGCTCCACTGTGCATGCACACATGCCTCCCACCGGTCAGCTGATTTTGCCTCCCACCGGCCATCTCTCTTTCTGGGAGATGCATGTGCATGCATGGGGGGGGGGGTCTTGCGCACACATGCGCAGTGGTGGGTGGGGGCATCCAGGCACCCCGTTTTTGGTCCCAGGAAGTTTCAGGGAACCCTACACTTGCTGTTTTTGATTCCAAGAGGCTTCAGGGAGGCCTGCTACAGTGGCGGGTTGCAGGCGGTACACCCTGGTATGGGCCTGCCCAGACCACTGGATACCGTTCCGGAGGGCCCACCCACCCACCTGAGCTCCTTACCTGCATTTTAAGGCTTCCGTGCTTCTGAGCACGCACATGGTATGTACAGCACCTGTGCGACACTCCGCTGAGGAGCTGAAGCATTGCGGAGGCTCGCGGAGGTGGTAAGATGCATGTACGTGCTGCACTCATCCATGTGGACGCCGCCGGGCCCAGAACCTACCACTTGCCTTCTAGCATCAAAATGGGGATCACCTGCACATGTGCATGGGGTGGGGGAGTTGTGTGGGGTCACATGCGCGTGCAGGGGCCCCTGCAGGAGGCATTGCATTATGGGTGTCGGCAAGCATGTGGTATTAAACGTGCACTTTCGGCACCCAAGGAAAAAAAGGTTCGCTACCACTGAGATAGGGTGAAAGTTGGCCAAATGGAAGAGAGTGTTGCAGGCTGCCTCAGAAATGTGATTGTAGAGCCAGGACTCATTCTCTCTCTCTCTCTCTCCTCTCTCTCTCTCTCTCTCTCTCTCTCTCTCTCTCTCTCTCTCTCTCTCTCTCTCTCTCTCTCTCTCTCTCTCTCTCTCTCTGTGTGTGTGTGTGTGCGCGCGCGCACATGTGTGTGTGTGTTATTTTGTTGTGACCTGCTCGGAGTTTGATTTTAGATTGGAAGTCATATAAATGTTTTAAATAAAGAAATAAACCACTTTCTTGAAGGTAAATCATTGGACCTATGTAATAAAAATGGCTAAGGAAATATGCATAGCTGGATGGACCCATTATGTTAAACTTTATTGTGATTTTTTTTTTTGCCTAATTTGTGCGACCCCAATCCTGTGATCCGAAGCAATGGTTTATGTCAGTGGTCGGCAAACCACGGCTCGCGAGCCACAAGCGGCTCTTTGGCCCCTCGACTCCGTCTGCAGCATAGGCAGCTGCTGCTACCCCCGAGCACTGTGATGCACAGCTCCCGCCGCCCGAAGTCACCCAGCAGGGGCATCGGGCAGGGCAGCCGGGCACGTCTCTACCGGCTCCCTCCGACGGCCACCACGGCGAACGTTCTGGGGCTGCCCACCAGGTGGGGCTGGGAGGGAGGTGGCGCGCAGCCCCTGGACAGCCTCGGCAGCGCTTAAGGTGGCCATAGCCTTGGGTGCTCGCCCCGCCCGCCCGCTCACCTGCTGCAGGAGGAGGCATCCATAGCCTCCCCAGCCGGCATGCCAGCCCTTCCACTGCTTCCCGGCTGTAGCCTCGGGTGCTCACCCTGCGCCCCCCCGCCCGCTGCGGGAGGAGGCATCCATAGCCTCCCCAGCCGGCATGCCAGCCCTTCCGCTGCTTCCTGGAGGGGGAGGGAGGGAGAGTGGGAATCAGAGAGACTGACAGACACAGAGTACAGAGAGAGAGACAGAGAGGGGGAGGGAGGGGGGGAGGGAGAGAGACGGAGAGAGGCATGGAGAGAGAATGACAGAGGGAGGGATTGAATCAGAGACAGATGGGGGAAAGAGGAGGAGACAGACAGACAGAGACAGAGAGAGAGGGAGGGAGGGAATCAGAGAGAGTGACACACAGAGAGACAGGGAGAGACAGAGGGGGGAGGGAGAGACAGATAGACAGAGACAGAGTGATTGAGTGAGAGACAGACAGACACACACACACACACACAGTGACAGAGATGGGTGGAGGGCGGAGAGAGAGACTGATACAGAGAGAGAGAGAGAGAAGGAGAAAGAAAGAAAAAGGAAAGAAAAAGAAAGAGGGGGAGAGAGAGAGATAAAGAAAGAAGTTGACCACAATTGAGCCCAAAATTTTGGTTGCTAAGCAGGTCCATCGTTAAGTGAGTTTAACCACATTTTCCAAATTGGCCACGCCCACCTGGTCACATGACCGCTATGCCACTCCCACAAAACAGGCCACACCTTCTTTTGGCTCTCAAAAGAAATTTCAATCGTTGTACTGTTGATATTTGGCTCTCTTGACTAATGAGTTTGCCCACCACTGGTTTATGTTTTAGTTCTTGTATGAACCTAGCCAATTCTGGTTTATTTATTAAACCATGGTTAAATAAATGAAACCTTAGTTTAAGATCTGAAACCAGCCTAAAATCATAGCTCTCCAGTCAAAATCAGATTGTGACTGAATATAGCAAAATTCATAATAATAATTCAAAAATAATTTGAAGATCACTTCCTGATCAGAGCAAACATTTGGTGTGCGAATTAGAAAACTTAAAAGAATATATCATTTAAAAAAAAGCATTTTTCAGAGAATGCTGCTAATGATAGTTTTAGCAATTTCTTTAATTTTCTGTTTTGTTCCTCATTATTGGGAATAACAGGTTGGAAAGCATCAGTGTTTTCTGAGTTCCCTACATTTCTTTTATTAAAACATCAAGTGTTGTTCAAAATATATTCGTTCAAATATATGCATTTCCATTCACTATTCCCCTATGGCTGCAAAACTGCTTTTTCCCCCTTGACAAAAATGTATTCTTTTCCCCTTTCCCGTCACAACGCATCAAATGATCACTGCTTTCTAAATTGATCCAAATAGATTTACAGAAAATAAACGTGCTGTTCCTCTCACTGGAACATCAGGCAGCCCACATGGGTGATGAACCATTATTACTTTGATGAGATCACCAGTCTATTTGTTTCACTGGCCTTCTCCCATGTAGCAATTATGCTTCCAAAAACAAAGGCAAAAAAAAAAAAAGAGCCCTGTGTACAAAATCTTACATTATTTGCAAATGCACCTTATGTGGGCTTCATTCTTCCCCCCTGGCCCAGCCTTTGTTAACTCTTTCAATATTCCTTTTTTTGGGGGAAGGGGGAGTGGGGGAAACAGAATATTTATTACAATACTGGTTATGGAAGAACTTTTTCTGCAGTTCAAATGAACCTTTAGCTTTTGTGAACTGTGGCAGCAATATGTTTCTTTTCTTGGCAGGGAGGGCAAGAGAAGAGAAAGAAATGGAAGAAATTTGGAGTAGCACCTCCAAATATAGATGTATCCCAACCGTGTTTTTTTCAAAAGGCAACTGGGCCTTCTTTGTTTTTCCTTGAAGATGTTTCACTTCTCATCCAAGAAGCTTTTTCAGTTCTGCCTGAATGGTGGAAAATGGAAAGATTTATACTCCTTGCAGTCATCTGGTCATTAATACTCTTTCTGAGAATCGTTGGGGCCATTTGGAGGTTTATCTGTGCCCTCAGGCTCACCTCAATAGTGCATGCACCAGAGGGGGTATTCAGCAGGTTCTGACCAGTTCTGGAGAACCGGTAGTGGAAGTTTGAGTAGTTCAGAGAATCGGTAAATGCCACCTCTGACTGGCTCCGCCCCCATCTATTCTCTGCCTCCCGAGTCCCAGCTGATCAGGAGGGAATGGGGACTTTGCAGTAACCTTTCCCTGGAGTCGGGAGGGAATGGAGATTTTACAGTATCCTTCCCCTGGCACGCCCATCAAGCCACACCCACAGAACCAGTAGTAATAAATGTTGACTCCCACCACTGGCATGCAACCTCTGTGTTCCAAAAAGATTCCACACCCATTTGCACTATTCAAGTGACTGAGGGTACAGATAAACCTCCAAATGACCTCAACAGCTCCCCGAAAGAGTGCTAACCACCAGGTGACTGCAAGGAATATAAATCCTTCCACTCTCAGTCAGAACTGAAGAAGCTTCAGTCAGAACTGAAGAAGCTTCTTGGGTGAGAAGCAGAAAGTCTATAAAGAAAAATAAGGAAAGTCCAATTGCTTTTTGAAAAAGCAGCTCTCAGACAGCCATGACCTGGATGACTGAGAATCTCCATGGATAATATAGATGTATGTTATTTTTTCTTTTGGAGAAACGTATGTCTTCCCTTCTTTTGTTCTTCTGTTATTTCTCAAACACTGTTTATCCAGGACCTTGGTGGATATAGTTGGGATGTGCATTTATTGTAAGGCTGCCTTCTCCAATTTGATGGTCTCCAGATATATTGGATTCCAGCTCCCATAATCCCAGCTAACAGCGAGGGTGCTAGCTATGTACTGAAGGCACATTAAAGGTTAGTAAAGGCTGTTTTGGGAAATGGCATATTACTTTACCTGGTTTCATTATACCACAACAATTTCTTAAAATATAAAGTTAGCAAAGCTTGGGTCTTACACTAGCAGTCTGCCTTCCTCAGCTCTGCTTGTGCTTTTGCAAAACATGCTGTGTGGTATTTCTTCTATTTAAGGCCAAAAGAATTGTTATCTGCATTTGCTCAGCCTTTATCTATACAAACTTCCACATCTCTGATGGCAAATATCAGTGGTTACTATGCTCCAAGGTCACCTTAACTCTTTTTCCAAGGTCAATATTTTTTCCCTATAGTTGCATAGCCACCTTTGGCTATGAATAAGACAGATTTAAGGAAGTCATTCTCTCTCCAGCAAAGCTGAAGTGCTTTCTTTGATTCACTTATGCCTTGCTCTGTTACTCTCGGTTAAACCTAATAGAAAATAATCCCCGTGAAACAATACTCTGTAAAAATAACAGAGTCCTTACTCTGAAAATATAGATTAGTCATGCTTTAATCTTTATTTTCTATCTAGTTTTATAGTGTGGAGTCCACATTATTATGTACAGATTGGTTGACGTAAGTCTGGCACCAGCCGTACTATCTTGAATTGTCAGTGACTTCTAATTAAGATTTTATCTTTTCTTAATGCCTGACCCCATTCCTAGCCACTTCTGTGAGATAACAGGTTGATAGGTATATCAGCAAAGCTATTTCCTAGCTTCCCCTCCTTATATGTTTCTAGTGGGTGACAGTTAAATAATATGCCATGCCCCTATTTATGGGCTTAGTCTAATTTCAGTGGAAAATAGTAGGGTCAAAGCAAGATGGAAGTGGTTGAAGGCAGAATTTTGTTTCTAATGACCATGGCAATGTTTTAAGCCAGTGCTTCTCAAATAGTGGGGCTCCGTAAAGGGGGGCCCGTTTGACCTCGGCAAACACTGTCATAACAAGCCAAGCTCCATGTTTATGTCTCTGTATCCAGTCAGATGCTGACAAGGACCTTCTCCTGTGAAACATAACGCTGCCCCAATTAATCAAACTTGCTAAAGAAATCGGGCTACCGCTGCTGACATTTGCATCGATAGTGAGCATTAAGCCAGTACATGTGACTGCGCATGCTCCTCCCTTTCGAGGAGAACAGACCCGATTGGATAGACATGATGCTCTATCCTGATTAGCCAAACCCGCCCGTGTGACTTTTAGACCCGGATGATACTATTTACAGTCGCGCGGGGGGCGCGAAATGTTTTCTTCTTCCTAGGGGGGCATGACAGAAAATAATTGAGAAGCACTGTTTTAAGCCAAGTGTGAGCTAAGTGCCATTTTAAGATATGTGAAACTGGATTGCCCACTTTCTCGGCTTTCTAACCCAGTTGGCTGAAATTTGGTTCAGAAGAAATGTTACATTGGGAGAAACACCCCACCCCATCCTAACTCCAAATATATTTATTTCTAGATGTTAGAAGACTTTTTTTTCCAGATAACATAATGATTGATGCAGGGTGCTGGAACATCTTCATGTCAGACCTTATACATATATATATATATATCCTTCTAAAATAGGCATCCATAATGTATACATTGAGTTACTAAGGCAACCCAAAAGATATCAAAAGATCTGATCTAGTGAGAGACACTGCTAGAATCGTAAGCACTGAAACCAAAGAGGCTGTGGCTGAATTCATGGACCGCCTGATCTGTCAGTTGCCATTTCCATCTGTAGGAATTTAAAACCCACCCCTCTCCTAGAAAAATGAAATATCCTGGGAAATATTGAAAAGGTAGAATATTACATTTCCCTAGATCAGAAATGGAAAAACATGTTTTTAGGCAGGAAGTAGACTCACTCTTAATAGCTCCCACCTTTGTCAATGGACCATTAAAAAGCCTGGGTGGTCTATTCTACATAACAAAGATTCCCCCTTCAGCTCCAGGGTGATGGGATTGAGGCATGATAGTATTAGCCCTTTACCCATCTCACCGCAAGACACCCGGGAAGTGCTCAACCAAACATGGACTCACAGCCTACAGAGTTGCCCCTGCATGTCCTCATCAGAGTCTGACAACCAATCAGAATACAAACTCAAGATCAAAGGCCAGAGGGGGAATAAAACCAGGAACTTTCAGCATCTCACTCTTTTTTCTTCTTCACCCAACATCTGGAAGCATGTGATCCCCCTTTTCTGTTCAGGAGCTCACGACATATGATCCTGTCCACCATTAAACCATCTTTCCACGCAGCCTCCATGTTTCCAGTGTCTTTCCCCCCACTTGGAGCTGAACCCAGAAGGACATTTCTTCCAATACATCTAAGATATTTCTTTGGGCCATTGGAATACACACACACACACCCAAGACATTCTGTACACTCAAGATTTTAAAGAACAGGATTCATACTTCAGTGGTCTTTACCCTTCTTTAAACAGGGAAGAGAAAAAGAAAAGCTAGAGTTTGGCACCGTTTATATTATCATGCTGAGTTAAACAAAAGAAATGGTGATGGTGTAAATCAGATTATTAACACAAGGGTATAGCTTATTTCCCTATCCTTGGTAATGGAATCCACCCAACTCCCTTTAACTTGCTATCCATAGGCTTTTCCTTATATGACTACAATCCCTATCAATTCCCTTTATTATTACATGCAATAATCAAAAAGTTTGCTATACCCTTCCTACATTTTAAATCATAATTTAATTTGTCCAGAGTCTTCAGGAAGCCTCTACATTGTATAAATAAACTAAAATAAATATTGTTTGAAATTGGCCAGCATGCATAGCTATGTTGCCTCTCCTTCATTAATCTACTATCCAGGTTTTATGTTGAAATAAAGCTAAGCTCTCCCAACTATCCGAACAGATTTGCCTACTGTGTGAACATATCTTCATTGTGATGTGTATACATCCCCAGAGAAACAGCAATTGTAAGCTTCATGCAAATTGTGTGGTCCGCATGGTAGAATTTACACCATCCAAGATGACATAACAAAGAAAAAAATAAGCTATGAAATCAGTTTTCCACTGTAGAGTAACACCTCTGCTTTTCCTGTGATACACTGGTATAAATTTATATTTGTCGGGTTTAAAGCTGCCCAATCATCTTTGAAGACTCTGGGAAAAAAAGCAGCTTTAAAAAAAGTTGCTTTTCTAAGAAACCAGTATGTAGTATATTAACAGCCTGTAGGAATGAAAATGCCTTGAAGGTGAAAAAGTGTTCCAAGCAAGTGTTTTCACAGATAAGTCTTTAATTAAAGCAGACTGTCAGGGTATCCAAGAGAATGGAGCATGAGCTATGCATTTGGCACTTGGTTTTTACACATTACACAACATTGTCAGCTAGTTTAGATTAGAAGCATACTTTTGCTATGCTGGTGTAATTACCTCATTTTATTTCTGAAAGGTATTCTGGGTCATGTGGCCCAATGTGACCTTCAGATAAAATAACTCAGGGCATTGCCAGATTTGTTTTCAGATTTCAACGGGAAAAGAAATTAATCTTCTCCCGATCAATCAACAGCATTGCTAGGGACTTCCCTTCACAGGTTCTGGCTCCTTCCTATGGTGATTTTGCGCTGTTGGAGGAAATGTCCTTCTGGGTTCAGTTCCAAGTGGGGGAAAAGACACTGGAAACATGGGGGCTGCTTGGAAAGATGGTTTAATGGTGGACAGGATCACATGGCTTGAGTTCCCGAGGAGAAAAGGTGATCACATGCTTCAAGATCTTTGGTGAAGAAGGAAAAAAAAGGCAGAGAGGCTGAAAGTCCCTGGTTGTATGCCCTCTCTGGGCTTTGAACCTTAGTTTGTATTCTGATTGGTTGTCAGACTCCCATGGGGCCATGCAGGGGAAACTCTGGAGGCTGCATTTTAAGTCCACGTTTGTTGAGCATTGCTTCATCCCAGGTGCCATGTAGTGAGATGAGTAAAGGGCTAAATGCTTTGATCCCATCACCCGGAAGGGGGAGATCTTTGTTATGTAGAATAGACTGGCTCAGGCTTTTAATGACCCATTGACAAAGGTGGGAGCTAATACGAGTGAGCTTGCTTCCTGTCTAAAAACATGTTTCTCCATTTCTTATCCATGGAAATTTAATATTCTGCCTTTTCAATATTTCCCAGCATATTTCATTTTTCTAGGAGAGGGATGGGTTTTAACTTCCTACAGTGCAGAAGGGAAATTGGGGGTTACTTCAGTACTTGTGAAGATTTTGAAGTCATGTCATAGAGCATTTAAACTTTATTTTCCTCCTCCTCCTCCAGAATATGTAGACCAGGGGTCCTCAACCCCTAAGCCATGGACCAGTATCAATCCATGGTATGTAAGCAGGGGTGGTAATCCCTTACCTTCCCTACCGATTCGCATGTGCTCCGTCTTCCGTGCACGCACTTTGCCTAAAAAAAAGGGCCCAAATGGGATGCCGTAGAGCCGGGGCAGGTGGGTGGGGCCACCCGCAATTTCTGCTACCAGTTCAGGTGAACCAATCCACCATATCCACCAATCCACCATATTCTTAAGAAATATGGTGGCACAGAGGTTAGAATGTAGTATTGCAGGCTAACTGTGCTCACTGCCAGGAATTTGATTCCTTCGATCCTAACTGGCTTAAGGTTGACGCAGCCTTCCATCCTTCCGAAGTGGGCAAAATGAAAACCCAGATTGTTGGGGCAATATGCTGACTCTGTAAACCGCTTAGAGAGGGCTGCGAAGCACTGTGAAGCGGTATATAAGTCTAAGTGCTATTGCTATCGCAGTTAGGAACCCAATCAGGAGGTTGTGAGTTCATTCCTAGGTAGAGGCAGATGTAGGGTCTCCTGCTTGGGCAGGGGGTTGGACTAGATGACCTGCAAGGTCCCTTCCAACTCTGTTAATCTGTTAAGTGAGTGAAGCTTCATCTGCATGTGCCCAGGATCTAGGTACCTACAAACCCACTGGTCTGTAGAAAAATTGTCTTCCATGAAACCAGTCCCTGGTGCGCGAAAGGTTTGGGACTGACTACTTCTAGCTAAGCTGAAAGGGAAGTAGCATTTCATTTTTCCTCCCTCTTGGTATGCTTTTGACCAGCTGGGTGTCCAAACTTGGCAACTTTAAGACTTGTGGACTTCAACTCCCAGAATTCCCCAGCCAGCCATGCTGGCTGGGGAATTCTGGGAGTTGAAGTCCACAAGTCTTAAAGTTCTGAAGTTCGGACATCCCTGCTTTAGACCCTCATCTGCACAGAAATTGGAATAATAAAAAAGAACTTCTAAACAACAATAACCCCCCTTTCCCCAATGAGGCACTCCCTTAAGGTGGTTATGGGGCTTGCATGCCCTGAAGAAGATGAGATTGAACCATACTGGACAGATCCAGGGGTGGGTTCTAGCAGGCACTACTGCCAGTTTGCTTCGTGTGCGCATGCTTGATGCACACTGCGTGTGCATGTACAGTGCAATTAAAAATGTTCTGTGCATTGTTTTCCCAGCTGTAGGTGCCACCGGGAGCACCAGTTCGGGGGCGTGGTAGGCCTGGATTGCTGTTGATTCCAGCAACCCAGGCCGCCAAACCACTACTGGTTCGCCCAAACTGGTCTGAACCAGTAGGAACCCTGGATAGGTCTCATCAGAAAAGCCGGAGAAATAGTGCCTCTCCCATAAACAATATGGTGAAGAAAAATTATATAGAAACCCGTATTGGCTCAGTTGTTGCCTGGGTCAGCAAGGACCACGCTAGGTTGTTTTAGCTCCTGGACATCTGATAACAAGTAGGTTACAGGATTCAGGACTGTTGGCAGATCAACCAGCTATTGCAGGACTACTGGAAAAAACATTGTTTACCCATTGCACATATACAAAGACTGAAAACAAACAAATAATGATCTGTTACAAGTAGTCTTCGACTTACAACCACAATTGTGTACAAAGTTTTTGTTGCTAAGCAAGAGATTTTTGCCCCATTTTAACTGTGACAACTTTCTTGTCATAGTTGTTAAGTGAATTACTGCAGTTGTTAAGTTAATAACGTGGTTGTTAAGTGAATCTGGCTTCCCCAATGACTCTGCTTGTCAGAAGGTCTCAAAAGGTGATCACATTACTCCAGGATGCCTGCAACTTTCATAAATATGAGTCAATTGCTAAGTGTCTGAATTTTGATCACATGACCATGGGGATGATACAATGATCGTAGAGGTGAAAAATGGTCATGAGTCACTTCTTTCAGTGCCATTTCAAATGGTCACTAAGTCAACTGTTGTAAGTCAAGGACTACCTCCATTTTCTCCACAACAACAACCCTGTGCGGTGAGTTGGGCAGAGAGAGAACAACCAAGTTAATCCACTTTGCTGTCTTGCTTAAGGCAGGACTGGAACTCATAATCCCCCAGTTTCTAGTCTGTTGCCTTAACCACTAGACCAATCCTTGCATTTACGACCATCACAGCATCCCACGATCCCACAATTGCCATTTGCTAAACAAAAGTAAAATGGCAATTCTCAGTCAGATTATGTTTCACTTAATGACCTTAGCAACTTGCTTAGTGACCAAATGACATCCTAAGGCATGTGATTTTTTTTTCCCACTTAGCGATTGCAGCGCTTAGGGACAGAGTGGCTGCTCCCAATTAGAGTTGCTAAGCAAGGACTTTCTGTAAATCACTTTTTAAATGATAGCTGTTTGGGGAGGGGGACGACGACAGGATAGTGAACTACTTTTTTTTAAAAAGTGGTACGGCTGAATGGACAAGTTCAACCCAGCAGCCCTGTTAGATTAGTTGTTATCCTTTCCTCCTCCTCCTCCTCCTTCTACACTTCAGTGAATCAGGGAAGGGACGCATGGCAATCCTTTGTGTTCTTGGCTCTGAAATGCCATCGATATATCACCCTCCCTGTCAAGGGCACTTCTTCAGCCAAGAAAAACCCCTATTTGGAGAGGGAGCTATTGTATGTGTATATAGATGTGGGGTTCCTCTTCCACCCACTTTGTCCACAGATGTCAGAGAGCTTGCTTTGAAAAATCCCCTTTTGGCAGCCTGTTGCTGTTTCCACAATTAGCTGAGGCAAGTGTAACCTTGTCAACAGCTGCCAGGACTGCACAGAGGAAAGCAGCATTTTGTGACGGCCGCATCGTTCCTCCATTGAGACACTCCTCTTCACAGCATCGAGGCTCATCAGAGACCAATGTGTGGCCCACTGCAAGTGAGGAGGCTGGAAGTTAGCTAACTGAATCTTTGCCTAGCACAGCAGTCCCTCCTCCTGGACTGAGGTCAATGGCGCCGCCGGTGGCTCTGATCAGGAGGAAGATTGTCTTGAATTTTCCGTGTGACAGTTGGAGCCTACAAAGACCCAGGCTAGCAGCTTAACACGATGGCTGACCTGGTGCTAAGTTGCTGCAGTGCCCAGGGAGGCAAGACCAGGGAAAAGACAGGCTTTTTCCTCTGTCTCTTCCTTCAGACATTACATTTTGCATTGTGAGTTACCATGACAATGCTCAGTTCATTCATTTATTGTTATTTATAGAAAGGAACCAGCTAGAGATATTGCAGGTTTAAGATGTTATGACCTAGCCGCACAATTTTATCTTTTTTAAAATAACAACAGTATTTTCAGCACACTTTTTTTTTTTTACTAGAGCAGACAAATAGCCTCAAAGACTCCTCACAGAAATTGAGGGGGCTGGTTCTATTTTTCTATCAGTCTAGAGTAGTCCAGTCCAGCCAGGTCCCGTCCTGTCCAACATCTATCTATCTATCTATCTATCTATCTATCTATCTATCTATCTATCTATCTATCTATCTATCTATCTATCTATCTATCTATCTATCTATCTATCTATCTATCTATCTATCTATCTATCTATCTATCTATCTACCTACCTACCTACCTACCCACCCACCCACCCACCCACCCATCTATCTATCTATCTATCTATCTATCTGTGTCTAACTATCTATCTATCTATCTATCTATCTATCTATCTATCTATCTATCTATCTATCATCTATCTATCTATCTATCTATCTATCATCTATCTATCTATCTATCTATCTATCTATCTATCTGTGTCTATCTATCTATCTATCTATCTATCTATCTATCTATCTATCTGTGTCTATCATCTATCTATCTATCTATCTATCTATCATCTATCTATCTATCTATCTATCTATCTATCTATCAATCATCTATCTATCTATCTATCTATCTATCTATCTATCTGTGTCTATCATCTATCTATCTATCTATCTATCTATCTATCTATCTGTGTCTATCTATCTATCTATCTATCTATCTATCTATCTATCTATCTATCTATCTGTGTCTATCATCTATCTATCTATCTATCTATCTATCTATCATCTATCTATCTATCTATCTATCTATCTATCTATCTATCTATCTATCATCTATCTATCTATCTATCTATCTATCTATCTGTGTCTATCATCTATCTATCTATCTATCTATCTATCTATCTGTGTCTATCTATCTATCTATCTATCTATCTATCTATCTATCTATCTATCTATCAATCATCTATCTATCTATCATCTATCTATTATCTATCTATCTATCATCTATCTATCTATCTATCTATCTATCTGTGTCTATCATCTATCTATCTATCTATCTATCTATCTATCTATCTATCTATCTATCTATCTATCTATCTATCTATCTATCTATCTATCTATCTATCTATCTATCTGTGTCTATCTATCTATCTATCTATCTATCTATCTATCTATCTATCTATCTATCTATCTATCTATCTATCTATCTATCATGAAAGAGAAGAGTTCTAAAAGTTTTTTGAATTTGGGGCTCATCATAAATGGGCCCCTCATCCACTATGGTTGGATGCTACCATTATAATTAACCTGTTCCTGTTGTAGTTAACCCGGTTGCCACAATTGAAGAAATGCGTGGGAGGCTCAGCCACCATTTTATGTTTCCCAATCTTCTGACGGTTTTCTTGTTCTGACATAATCTGTATGGAAGAAAATGCCTGCTGTCTTGAACAACAAAGAATGCAAAATATTCTCGCTCTTCCTTCCTCCCTCTCTCCCCCTAGGTGAAGAGAAAAAGGGGGAAAATTTTCTGAGAAAAAAATTTTCTCAGAAAAAAATTCTGAGAAATGTTTGACTTCGCTCTACTCAAAATAACAGTGAAATAGCACATTTTTTTAAAAAAAAAAGCAAAAATCAAGGACTAACACATGCATTATATTTTACTTAACCAGCTAGCTACATATCCCTTTATATCCTCTATAATGCTTTTATTACATTATAAATAACTCAAGGCACAGAATGTACTTAATATTTCTTCCTCCCCACAACAGCAACCCTATGAGAGAGTGAGTGGGCCAAAGTCACCCAGTCAGCTTTCATGCCTAAAGCAGGACTAGAACTCACAATCTCCTGGTTTCTAGCCAGGTGCCTTAACTACTAGACCAAAGTGACTAAAAAGCCATTTTCAACCTGGACTGCTGAAGGTCTTCCTAAACAAGTATGTTTCAATATGTTTTCTAGGATGAGGAGAACCAGTCAGTCAAGCTATACAGAGTTGTTTTTTTTAAAGGCAGAGAGCAGCCATGATGAAAACCAACCAACCAAAGTGTCACTCCGCTATCTAAGTACAAGCCCCACACATAGATTTTAGAAGGCAGGAAGGGAAAATATCTTAAGTATTGATTTTTCTGTCCTGAACACTCCAAACGCATTTGGAATCAACTGGGCCATAGATAATTTGCGGCTTTCAGCATGTTTTCTCCTTGCTGTTTGGTGTAAATCTCTTGCTCCTATTTACGGCCACAGACAGCATATTGTAATGGAAGAGGAATGGGCCTAAATCATATAAGCATTTGCTAGGCCGCTGTTTTTTATGGTTCAGATCAAAATACCCCAGGAATTCTATCACATTCTATCACCATTTTGTCAGAAATAGTTGTGTGAGATAAGCACACTCCTATCTCTCTCCCACCACATCTCTTGCCCTTATTTTAAAACGCTACACCAGTTGCTCTGTTTGGTGTCCATATACATTAGTATCCAATTTCTCTGTAAGGAAATCTCCCTTCAATTCCTTGAATGCCATCTCTTTTCTCTGTTTTTATCTAGTGACAGGCGCTTCTTGTGGCCTCGGATTTGATACATCTTTGCAAAAGGCTTTGAGGCTCCAGCTGTGAGACAGCAAGGAAGGGTATGATGTACGCAACAAGCAGAAGGATCAAACGAGCATTCCCTGTGATCTAGGAAGGAGAGGTGGTCAACACCAATACCTTATGCAAAAGAGTGGCAATGTTTTCATTGAATGAGAGAACTGAGTGATTTGAAACAAAGAATACAAGCATGGGCAAAGGGTGAGGTTAGCATCACACACACTTTTCCTGCTGTCTTCTAGGAGTTTTCTGCACTTGCATGATATCAGGATCTAGCTTGTTACAGAGGATCTGAGGTTTACTTTGCTGCAGTGCGGAGTTCTAATCTAGACTCTGATGAGCTGATGACATTGGTGCAACCATCTGCCCCACAGATTACCCCTCTGTTTACCCCCCTTGGATTCTTATTAGCAAGCTCTTAAAGTGTGGGAATGGTTTGGGAAAGGTGAGTGTGCATACTTCCATTGGTCACCCTTCCATATTTTCATAAACACTGCTCATTCCAATAGGTCAGGGGTCTGCAAAGTCGGCTCTTTTAAGACTGGTGGACCAACTCCCAGAATTCTGGGAGTTGAAGTCCACCAGTCTTAAAAGAGCCGACTTTGAAGACCCCTGCAATAGGTAATTGATAACAAGGCTTTTTTTAAAGTTCAAAACGGACTTATCCTACTAGGATAGTGATGGCGAACCTTTTGTGGTTCGCGTGCCAAAAGTGGGGGGAGTGCAGGGCGGGTGTGTGCGGACATACATAATACTATGTGTGTGCCCCCGTGTGCATGCATGAGCAACCAGTGCCCCTCCCCCCCCCGCACTTTTGGCACTGTTTTTTCGCCCTCCCCAGGCTCCAGAGGCTTTCAAGGAGCTTGGGGAGGGCAAAAACAGCCTCGTCCGCTGCCCCTCTGGAGGTTTCAGGAGCTTCCCTGAAGCCTCCGGAGCACAAAAAACCGGCCCTATGGGCAAACTGGAAGTTCAGGAACAGTCACTTCTGGTTTGTTTGTAGCAGTGGTGGGTTTCTGCAGGCTCGCACCTACTCGCGAGAGCCGGTTGGTGAAATTTAAAGAACCGGTGAGAGGGGGTTCCACCAGCGTACCTGGAAGTAAATCTGGCCCGCCGCTGCCAGTGACCCAACGGGAAGGGAAGGAAGGAAGGAAGGAAGGAAGGAAGGAAGGAAGGAAAGAAAGAAAGAAAGAAAGAAAGAAAGAAAGAAAGAAAGAAAGAAAGAAAGAAAGAAAGAAAGAATTTATCATCACAATTGAGTCCAAAATTTTGGTTGCTAAGCAAGAGCGTTGTTAAATGAGTTTCACTACATTTTAAAAGGTGGCCACTCCCACCCTGTCACATGACTGCCAAGCCACGGCCACAAAATAGGCCACACCTACAGAGTAGGTTCTAAAAAATTTGAAAGCCACCACTGGTTTGTAGTGACGTTTTTTGCCCTCCAAAACCTTCAGGGAAGCCTCCTGAAGCCTCCTGAAAGCTCCGGAGGGCTAAAACCATCCCTATGAGCAAACTGGAAGTCCATTCCTGAACTGTAGGGCCAGTTTTTCGTGCTCCAGGGACTTCGGGGAAGCTCCTAAAGCCTCCGGAGGGTGAAAAATGGCCTCAAAAAAAAGCTGAAGTCAGCTGACCTGTGCGCACATGCGCGCTGGCCAGCTGACAGGGCAAGCCTTGTGTGCCCTGACAAATGGCTCAGCCTGCCACCTGTGGCATGCGTGCCATAGGTTCACCATCATGGCACTAGGACTTTCTTTTTTAGGTTTAGGACAATTAACTACTGTTTGAAACAAAGTTGGCTTAAAGGAACTGCTGAAATAGCTTTAGTTATTGTTATTGTTAGTTGCATAGTCAGCCAGTTGTTCAGATTGGGTTTAGCATTTTTATTCATCTATTGGGTCCTTCCCAAAGACCTGGAATAGCATCTGTTGTTGTTTAATAATATTAAAGGTACTGTCCCATGATGTAAGCTGAATTATTTCAATTGACTGAAACGGATTTTGTCACTGTCAATGGTGTTTGAGTAGTGCTTCAGTTTTAGGATTGCACCCAAGGCACCTATTACTATTGGTACCATCTTTACTTTGTTTTGCAACAGTTGTTCTGTTGGGTCTTTTTTATATTTTTATTTTCTCCAGTTCTTTGCCCACTATTACACTTTCTTCAGATATTGTAATATCTACTATTCAGACTTTTTTTGTCTTTCTTATTAACAATTGTTATTAAATCTGGGATTTTGTCTGGCAGATGCTTGTCTGTTTGAATTCCAAAGTCCTGGAGCACTTTAGCATCTTCATTTTCTATTCTTTCTTTGTCTCTTTTGTGGTTCCACCAGTTCTTGCTTGCAGTCTAATGTTTTGGTTTTTTTTACAGATCTTCCAATGCACCATTGTTGCTACTTTATTATTTATAGTACTAGCACTAGAGCACTTAGACTTATATATCACCCCATAGCGACATCCCTCTCTAGGCAGTTTACCATGTCAGCATATTGCTCCCAATAATCTGGGTCCTCATTTTACTGACCTTGGAAGGATGGAAGGCTGAGTCAACTTTGAGCCCCGTCAAGATCGAACTTCAGGTTGTAAGCAGAGTTAGCCTGTAATACTTCGTTTTAACCATCTCACTGTTATCATCTCACTGTTTATAATCAGACTGGGTAATCTTTTTGCAACAGCTAACTAGGTTTTGTTACTACTAGACTTTTGTCCTGCCTTTTATATACATTGACATATGCATCTATATTGTTCAACTTCCATTTTCCCCACAACAACAACTCTTTAAAGTGGTTTGGGATGAAAGAGAGACTGGTTGGCCCAAAATCACCAAGTGACTTCTATGCCTAAGGGAGGCCTAGACTTCATGGTTTCCAGGCCAGCATCTTAACTACTATACAAACTGTAGGGGAGGCTCCCCTAATTGCTGTTACATTATAGTGTAAGCATGTTCTCCATGAGCTATAGCATGACCTTCACATCAGTACTTCGGAACACATATTATTCAATATGGGAGTGATGATCGATGTCCAAATGTCGTTTTATACAGACCAAATGATCTTACCCCATTATACAGGTGAAACCTCGAAAAATTAGAATATCATCCAGGATCAACACAGCCGTCTACCAGGAGATTTTGGAGCACTTCATGCTTCCTTCCGCACAGGAGCTTTATGGGGATGCTGACTTCATTTTCCAGCAGGACTTGGCACCTGTCCACACTGCCAAAAGCACCAAAACCTGGTTCAATGACCATGGGATTACTATGCTTGATTGGCCAGCAAACTGGCCTGACCTGAACCCCATAGAGAATCTATGGGGCATTGCCAAGAGAAAGATGAGAGACATGTGACCAAACAATGCAGAAGAGCTGAAGGCCGCTATGGAAACATCCTGGTCTTCCATAACTCCTCAGCAGTGCCACAGGCTGATAGCTTCCATTCCACGCCACATTGAGGCAGTAATTGCTGCAAAAGGAGCCCAAACCAAGTACTGAGTACATACGCATGCTTATACTTTTCAGAGGTCGGATATTGTTCTATGTACAATCCTTGTTTTATTGATTGCATGTAATATTCTAATTTTCTGAGATTGTGGATTTGGGGTTTTCATGAGCTGTACGCCATAATCATCACAATTATGACAAATCACAGCTTGAACTATCTTGCTTTGCATGTAATGAGTCTTATCTCATATATTAGTTTCAGCTTTTAAGTTGCATTACTGAAATAAATGAACTTTTGCACAATATTCTAATTTTTCGAGTTGCACCTGTAGTTTTTGACACTAGAGTGAAGCATATGGCATCTGCACTTTTATAAAAGCTTAGATGTGTTCAAAATTTTGCTTAGGATAGGCTTAAAGATAAATTACCAAGAAGGTCTTTTTAGTTGCGGTATGATTCTTAAGTGAGATCTTTCCCCTAGCACACTAAGCTCTTATTCAAACCAGAATATTTCCATGCACAGAGAAGGAAACAGTGTTCAGTCTTATTTTATTTCCTCTTTCACCAGTGTTGGCAAATTCATAGGACTTCTAAATGCATCTTTGTAAAAAATAGCTCACATTTATAGCAAGGGTAGGTGGAATAAAATGACGCAGCAGGAAGACTTCTTATACCAAAACCCATGAGCATTTCTGAATCCTACTGGAGGCTTCTTTGAAGCCTCTGGTTAGATCACCTATTTAAATTTGGATACAAAAATAAAGCACAAAGCTGCTTTGAAGAAGTGCCTGCTAGGTTTTTTTTTTAGTCAATACTAAATTGAGTTTTCCCCATGTCTGTTGGCAATATAATTTTAGGTTTTCAGGCAAAGTATTTTGTTATGTAGTGCTTCATTATTATGTTTTTGCATTACTTGTATTATTTGACACCTGATTAAATGGAGATGCTAGGGATTTAATTCATAATGCCATTAAGAGTAGACAGTACTTTTTTGAAGGGAGAACTCTTCCTTCATATCATTAGTATCTGTCTGGAAAAACTAAGTCAGTAAACGCAACCATTGGAACTATAGCAAATTCAGCTCCTTTCAGGACCACAGGCAGAGGTGGATGTCACATACTGTAACAACTGGCTACAGCCCAGAACCAAAAATGTGAGCATGTGTGTGGCACTGAAAAACAGCAATTATGTAGGACAGGATAGCGCCACGGTGGGTGGGTGGCCCCAGCTGCTGGTCAGAACTACCGGTTCGCCTGAACTGGTTCAAACCAGCAGCAGCCCACTTCTGGATACAGGAAAGAGTTAATGGGGACGAGGAGTCAGAAACTACAACAGTGACGAGAACAATGGAGGAATAACAGAATATCCTAATAATGGAACACATTAGCATTTTGCCTAGAACACCTCAGCACAGGCAATATGGCACAGGCCCTGGTTACCTGAGGGCTGTATATCTTCTATGGTCAGCCAGGCTAGTTCACTGAGGCAGAGTTGGCTCTCTTCAGATCCTTTCACTGTAACAATGACATCATCAGGATCGAACTCTAATCCAGTGGCACAATTCAGCCAGTTCTATCCGGTTCGGGCGAACCAGTAGAGGTGGCGGCAGGAGGCTCCACCCACCCACCAAGATGTCATCACGTCCTATTTTTGATGCTCTGTGCATGCGCGAAAGGTCCTGCGCATGCACAGAGGTGGCATGTGTGAGCATAGCAAGCATGCATGCACACATGCTCACATTTGCGAAACGTTAGTGAAGGTAAATTGATTTCACCCCTGCTCTACTCCCAATTTTGCTGATTATCTGACAGGACACCTACTAGTTCTTAGTACAGTACTATAGGTTTTACACCTATGGCATGGTGTATCCTTTCATAATGCTTCAATACAACATTCTCTATGTGCACAAACGTCATTCTGTAGCATTGCCTGAAATAAGCTTTTGCCTTTATTTTATTTTATTTATTATTCTGCATAGCTATCTGAACAGACACACCCTTTTAAGTAAAAATGAACAAGTCATCCAGGTCATAGAGAGAAAGAGAGAGTGACTCAACTACTAATCCAGTGGAGGGTCCCTAGGTATCAAGTCTTGGGGCATCAGTTGCTTGGAAACATGGGGACCATTTGCTGGCCACTATTGTTCCCTACCAGAGAGGCCTTTGGTCTAGTGTTCTGGACACTAGTGTTCTGGTGTTCATTGATGGTCAGAATTTCTTTCTCACTTCTTGAGATATTTGCATAAGTTCCAGCAGTTGGTAAAATAACACGTGTAAAAGGAGACCCATCAAGAAATGGAAATTTCGTCAGATATCCACATGACTGTTGATAAAGTACAATAATAAATATTAGCTTTTAATATATAAAAATAGATTGGAGCATCTGGACCTCATTATGACCTGATAGCATTTGAAAGCTTGCAAGACTTTAACCAACTTGGTGTTCCGACGGAAGGTTCCATTTCTATCTTCTCTACGTCTCCAAATATCTGCCAAATATAAGCAGGCAGTCTATATCCAGGCTGTCTAGAAGTTTTATAGCTGTTATTTATCCTCTAGGGTTACATCTTAATACAGAACGCCAACTCCATTTTCTAAATCAGATGGCTTTTGCCACACCTGTTTCACATTCTTGTGTCATGACTATATTAAACTGCTCTCCAAGGTCAGAAGAGGGATGGGTGCAGGGGCATCACTATTAGAAACAGTTGTGTGTTATTTTCAGCCAGCAAGATTTGTTTTGTTAACTCAATTCTGGACAAAGGAAATATTCAATGGGCTCCAACAGCTTCAAAGAACAAAGGTTAGAACACGTTGGGTAAGAAGCATGACCGAAAGCTGCTGTGTGAAAGTTGGTCTTTTACGACTATTTAAAATGTAATGCAAATCATACTATTTTTGCCAGGAACTTGAGAGGTTGTTTTTTTTTTAAAATAAATGCTGAGAAGACAGCAGGAGCTATCTTATAAATAATATAGTGAGGTTTGTAGTAGGTTTATGCAAGTACCTTGGGTTTGCTTCAACGAGAACATTTGTGGCACAGAAATAATGCAATTTTAAATGAACATGCAAGGTGTTTTTTTTAAAGGGTTTACCATATTCTGGGTTCTACTGTAATGAGATGATTCATTCAAATCACTATTAAATCAGTCCATCAAATCTTTGGGCAGCCCTAATCTGTAAACTATTAAGAAAGAGTCTAAAAGAAGACTAAGTTGAAAAAAATGTTGCATATAGATCAGAGGAGGGTTCCGGCAGTCACTACTGCCAGTTTGCTCATGGCCGTGCTGCGCCCTGTGCTTTGCGCACATGCACAGTGCAATAAAAATTGCTTTGCGCATACGCAGAAGCAAAAGACAAGATGGTATTGCCGTAAGCGCTGCCTGGAGAACTGATTCAGGGGGCGTGGCAGGCCTGGGTCATTGCCAGTTCCAGCCACCCAGAGCGCCAAACCACTACCAGTTCAGCCGAACCAGTCCGAACCGGTAGGAACCCACCACTGATATAGATAGACATGCAGTCCAATGTTCAAAATAACTGACACCTTTAGAATTGTACATTTTTAATCACAAAAACGTCATTCCAGATAAATTATGCCATATCTTCTTTCCCTATTCAATCATGTCCAAGTATTGCCGGCACAATTCCCTTGGTTTTGTTGGCAAGGTTTTTCAGAAATGGTTTGCCATTGCCTCCTTCCTAGGGTTTAGAGGCTTATAGAACATAAGTCACAATCAAGCAAATAAGCTTTCATTTAGAATGATGAAAATGTGTTTCCAGCATATAGAAAAGTAGTTTAGAAGTATTTTTTAGCTGATGTCTGTTTATTTGTTTATCTCTATCCACACAGCTATTGTGCTATTTCCAAAACATACTGTATGTTACAAAGTCTTTCTGATTCAGGAGGCAGATTTTATGCCAATTAAAGCAGTCATGGGAAGATGCATATACTCATGTTTGCTATAATTGGCTTACAGGTTGTAGTCTAAGAGTGCCTAAAGTTTTAATAGGTTTTTCAAGCAATCTACATTATTCCTTAAATAATTTTTTTTGTCCATGTTCTAATGAGATGTTTATGAGAATAGAAATTACAAATCAGAATGAAGATGATGGTTTGTTTGCCTTTTATAAAAATGCAAATATTTACTGAATTATTTAGGAAAATAAGAATGTCATTGTAGGTTTTGTCGAATATGAAGATACATGAAGAAACTGATTCCTTGTATTTATTAAAATTGTGTTTATTATTTATGGATACTATGATATGTATTTGATTTGATAACAATACATCCACATCAAATGCATTAATTAACAATAGAGACCATTTATTTTATTTTATTTTATTAAATTTATACCCCGCCCTTCTCCAAACGGACCCAGGATGTGTGTGTGTGTGGACAGAGAGAGAGAGAGAGAGAGAGAGAGAGAGAGAGAGAGAGAGAGAGAGAATATGTGTATGATATATTTACACAAACATAACATAATAGTATGTATACTTAACATATAATATAGCATATATATAGGCACTATAGGTAGTGTGCACATAGTAGATATTTTTATTGGAAACACTAGTAGATATTTTTATTGGAAACACTAGATTTTGAAATAAATAATAAAAGAGTTTGCATTGTTTTTTATTCTTTTATATTGTATACAATACATTTATTTTATTTTATTTTTTTTCAAATTCAGATGGTAACCTCTCCTGGCATCTGCTTCTTTGATTTACAAGTAATACACAGCACATCGTATAACTTTTAAAGCTACTACCCAATTTAATCTTTTGGGGATTCCAGACTTGAAACAACCCGGAAAGATATGTATGTGTAATTGTTTTCCATCCACAAGGACACCAAAACGAGACCAGCAAGGGCAGAAAGAACAACCCAACCATTTGTGGTACATGATTGTGGCACATATGTGTAGGCAACTGAAACATTGTAACTACAGTGATTCAACATGGATCTGTATTCATACTGATACAAGAAATATCTTTCCAAGAATAATAGTGAATGTCACATCTGAAAACCTGACCTAATTCAATGTTTATTGTTTCAATGTTCTTAAGATTTAGAAATGAAGGCAGTGCTTAGAAGTAAAAAAGCAAAAATGTTAGTAGGCTATATTTTTTTTTACAAGAAGGTTGTGTTCTTTAATCATCCTCTTCAGCAGTTTTAAATGTCTCATGCAACAGTTCTCATTACTTCCTTTCTTAAATAACCAACAGCTTGATTTGATTTTATCTTCCTTTTTACTAAGACAGTTATAATAGAAGGCTGACCTCCAGTTAACTACCTATTTCCTCTGAATGAGGCAAACAAGGACTTTAAATTTATTTTTAGTTTTTCTGTTTTGCTTTTAATATGAGCCTTCATCTTTGCAGTGATAATATTCAGCTCGTTTATAACAATGACATCTGTTTACCATTCCAGCTACATTATTGCAGTATAACATTTTTTTAAAAATTGATATTTGGCTATTTTTCCAATAACTATTTAGTTTAAGTAGATTACACTGAAACATGAAATAAAATATTTAGATGTTTGTTTGTTTGTTTTTAAAATGGCATAATCACGACACGGACTTGCTGCAGAATTTCACAAGGAATTTAACAAAACATTCAAAACAAATGTCAAAAGCAGTCATTTTGACCTTCCATTATCTAAAATGAAGTTATTCACAATAGCATCTTAAAAGAAGTTGCCTACAATACAGTCTATAAGTACCTAACTACCATCAAATTACAACCAAATTGTTCTGTTGCCTGGCTAATGCTTACAAATCTGATATATGTCTGTATTTCTGTGTTTATTATTTTATATTCTCTTTTCTGCCATAGATGTGAGCAGATTTCTTGGCTCAAAACTAAAAAATGGAAATACAGATGGATGCACTCTGGGCAACAAACAGTTTAGTAGACATAAGAGGATAGTGCAAATGTAAGTGGATTTGTGTTATATATTACATTCTGTAGCATTGTAGCTCTGAAATCTGGTAAATTATAAGATAATTAAGAAAATGGATAGATTAATATAGCTAGTGCATCAAATATAATCAATCAAAGGCCCCCAAAAGCAGAGGTGCTATCTGGTAATCTGGGAGTAGACAGATATGTGAGGCCATAGAAACAAATATTTTGGGGATATTTACAAAGCGCATACTAGGAAAACAAATAAGAGGAAGATCTTTAAACAGCAAATGAATCAAGTAGAATTTTGGATAGAATTTTTTGACCAAGTATGATTAGATACACAAGGAATTTGTCTCCGGTGCATAAGGTCTCAGTGTACATACAAAGAACAAAGTGACAAGTCATGGATCATAAATCATAAGCTATAAACAACAATGGATAAATCATAGTGGACAACCATTTAAATATGAGCCGGCAGTCTGCAAAAAGCTGCCAAAAAAGCCAACACAGTTCTAGGCTGCATAAACAGAGGGATAGAATCAAGATCACATGAAGTGTTAATACCACTTTATAATGCCTTGGTAAGGCCACACTTGGAATACGGCATCCAATTTCTGTTGCCACAACGTAAAAAAGATGTTAATACTCTAGAAAAGGTGCTCTCGGGTGCTTTGGAGAATAGTTTGACTCTCTCTTCTTTGTGGCAACCCCTGAGATATTGGAACACTGCTATTATACCTCCCCTAGTCCTTCTTTTCATTAAACCCCGTTCCTGACAGTTAAAACAATTAATCAGTGGAACAGCTTGCCTCCAGAAATTGTGAATGCCCCAACACTGCAAGTCTTTAAGAAGATGTTGGATAGCCATTTGTCTGAAGTGTTGTAGGGTTTCCTGCCTAGGCAGGGGGTTGGACTAGAAGATCTCAAGGGCCCTTCCAACTCTGTTATTCTATTATATCATATCATATCATATCATATCATATCATATACCAATAGGGGAATGTAGTAGGAAAGATGAGAGGTAAGAAAGGTGAGAAGATGACAAGGATAAAAGCAATGATTTGGGAAAATATCTTTGAATAAATGTGGGTAAACATGGGTGAATAGCGAGTGCTAAGTTTTGAAGAATGAAAGCATCCACATTTTAGAATGTATGGGAGTGGGGGGAACCTGCTATGTTACTTTAATCTTTATCACAGATGATCGAACAAACTCACACAACCTAGAAAATAGGTTGTCTCTACAGGATTGTTCTGAACTAGTGTTTCCCAACTTGTTATCTGTCAAATGTATTAGATTGCAGCTCCCATGATTCCCACTTCATACGGCTTTGCTTACTTCAAATTAAACTTGTGATCCAACTTATCCAGAGGATACATCTTAGGAAAAATTGATTGATAGGCCTCTTGTGCACTGGCACCTAAGAACACCTTAGTTTCCACTTATCTCTAGCAAGATCATAAATGATAGTTATATTTTTTTATTTTTATGCTCTGGAAATTTTTTTTCCAGAGAATGGAACAGTATTTACTTTAAATAAGAATTTTAATCTAAAAATCAGCAATACATTAAACAATTGTTCATTTCATTTCAAACCTAATTATACATTTTCATGGCGTGATATAATTTCCTTCTAAAGTGACTGAAGATCAGACTCATGCAAACTTTTTATATGATTGAACGATCCTTAATAATATATATCCATTGCATTTAACAGGCCTTTTAAAATATTGCTCTCAGAGATGAATATATTTTATCTTGTAACAATCCTAACATCTAATTTGCACCTAAATTCTATATTATATTATGAAAAGAACTTGAAGAACAACTTCAAGGAACTATAATGTGTAGTGAGAAGCAGTTGAGGAAATAAAAAATTGCTTTCTCCACTGGCTGGTTTTTATTTTTTGTTTAAAAAAACCAACAACATAGGGCAAAATATATGTCCATTTCTCTCCCATTCCTTCCCTACACAAGATCCCACACCAAGTGTAGCCAAACTATTTTTAACATCTTCTACCTATGAAACTCTGGAACATCAAATGGCATTATAAAACTGTGTAAGTCTCCTCATCATATTTCAATAATTAAACACTGATTACCACAGCTCCCCAGGAAATGAAGCAAGATAAACCAGCCTGTGCAAATAGAGAAGAAATTCATTCATATTGATAGAGCTGAAGAAACTAATTATTATTAAGAAGGTTTTTGTGTGAAATTGCAGTATGTGCATGCTGAATAGTTTTCTCAAACTTGCCCTACCTTGAAGCTTTTTAAAAATGACATAATCTCCAGGCTGAGACTTGCAAATTTACGTTAGGAAAAATGTATTATGGAATAGGAAAAGATACATTTATCATGCAACCAAAAAAGTGGTATTGTGCACAAGTCTGATCGTAGCACCAAAGAACGAACAACATAAGTTTGGAAAGCCAACTTGGGGTTGTGTAGTGTTTCTCAATCTGGACAAGGTTAACATGAGCGGACTTCAACTCCCAGAATTCCCCAGCCAATTTCCCAGCTGGCTGGGGAATTCTGGGCGCTGAAGTCCACCCATCTTAAACCTGCTCAGATTGAGAAACACTGGTCTAGTGGTTAAGATATAAGGCTAGAAACCAGGAGGCCATGAATTCTAGTCCCACCTTAGGCACAAAGCCAATTGTGTGACCTTGGGCCAGTCACTGTCCCTCAGCTCTATGAAGAAGGCAATGACAAACCACTTCTGAAATCTTGCCAAGAAACCTGTAGGGACAAATCCAGGGAGTTGCCAGGACTCAACGCTACGTCAAAGACATAAAAACAAACCAAACAAAAAAAGCATTGGCAAAAGTGTAGAAACACGTAAAGGAAGAAATAGCTACAACCATCTGTATTTAGATTGTTTTTAGCCTAGGAAAAAAGGTTAAAGGAAACTTTATAAATTGCAAAATGCTGAGAAAGCAGCTAAAAAAAGAAATAGAATAGTAATCCCTCATAATAACACCGTAGCATCTGCAACCATCCAATGAGACAGGACAAATTACATGAGCTCTACATCCACCTGTGATTCTTTCCTTGTTGCGGAGTTAAAGCCTTCAGCTGACAGAAAACTATCCCACCATGAAATCAGCCGTCCCTACCCTGTCCCTTTTGCTTTTCGTTCCTAATCACATCAATCACCTAATTTCTCTCCAAGTTAATCAGTGACAAACCCAAACAAGTTTTATTTATGTTTGTTGGTTTGCTAGCAGAATGGCCATAAGCCAAACAACATCAAAGACCAATAGAAATTGCAAAATAATTTGAAAGCCAGTTACAAATCCATCTAGTGGTGTGATGCTGTCTTTCCCACATTTTTATTTACTTTTACTTTTAGTAAATAACTTAAAAAATGTTTGCTTTTAGTTATTTAGTTATTTACTTGTACGGTGGGTTGCCCTCTTCTCCCAATTATGGATATGATGCGGCAACTTCACTTGTCCTTGGATTGTTCGTATGGTTAGGAATTGGGATCAGCTTCTATTGGCTACATTAGATCAGGTGACACACCATCCTTTCCTCCCAACACTGCCTTTCATGGCTATTTTGACTTGGGCTACTGGAGAGGTTGAGCATCCAACACATATTGGCAGACCTATCTCTAACTGGCCCTTACTATTTGTTTCTTAGGTTTTCCATGGGCTCCTTTTATAAATAGTTCAGCTCTTCTAAGAATGCTGGTCATACATCGTTCAGCACACTGATTTAACCTGGGGAAAAGCAAGGTTATTTGTTCATTTGTTTGTTTGTCAACAAGTACAAGGAAACAAGCATGAAAACACAGGAAAAATGGCATAAATACATGGCTATAAATAGGCAGAACATAAAACACATAAAAAGGGTACATATAAATGGGACAGTGGGACAGGGATAGTAGGCATGCTGGTGAGCTTATGCACATCCCCTTAGGGATCTCTTAAGAAATGCTTAAGGTCCACGGTAGAAAGCTTAAGGTAAAAGGTATGGGGATTAGAGGAACTAACAACAGGATCAGGTAGGATGTTCCACACATTTACTACTCTATTACTGAAATAGTTTTTCCTGCAATCAAGATTAGAAGGGATTATATTTAGTTTGTTTCTATTGCTAGCCCTTGTGTTATTGCAGTTGAAGTAAAAAATAGTCATTAACAGGTAGGACGTTATGGCAGATTATCTTGTGCTCTAAGCTCAGGTCGGAACGTAGATGGTGAAGTTCAAGGTTATCTAAGCCTAAAATTTCAAGCCTGGTGGTATATGGAATTTTATTACGAGCAGAGGAGTTGAGTACTCTTCTTGTAAAATACCTCTGGACCCTATCTAGTGTTTTAATATCTGAAATGCAGTGTGGGTTCCAGGCAGGTGAGCAATATTCAAATATAGGTCCGGCAAAGGTTTTGTATGCCCTAGTTAGCAGCATAGTGTCACCAGAGTGAAAACTACATAAAATAAGGTTGACAACTCTGAATGCCATTTTGGCAAGCAAAAAATGCCAGCATTGTGTGGCTAGTTCAGTCACCACTGGATACATTGCAGGTTTTCTACTGTCCCAGTTCCCAAGAGATTTTTTTTGTGGCTATAGGTTTTACTTTTCCATCACTTTGGCATTGCAGCAGTGATATTCCGACTACGTCATTCCCACTCTGGGGCTGTTGACCCACAAGGTCAGAACTGGGCTCCTTGGTTACTTAGCGCCAGCTGGTATCACCAGTCAAGGATAGAGGTTGCTTATTATCATTAATACTTGCTTCATCCTGTGCTCCTCCACTGTGCCTGTTATCTCTTAACCATGCTATTTTAAAACAAGGGTTTAGCATTCTTTCAAAAACAGGCTAGCTAGAAGCACATTCAGAAATAGCCGAGGTGACAAATCATAAGCATGGAGGAGGAGTTGTTCTGACCAGGAGCTGCCCCTGCAATGTGTAAAACATGCATCTTGATAGACAGCTGGAATCATGTTCTAAGGATCCACCCACATTAGATGGTTTCCTGCTGGCTGGTGGGACAAAGAATTAAGCCTTCATCTTTAATTTTGCCCATAATAGATGCATAAGGAGAACCCCTTTGCAAATTCCATTGCTTTGCTCGTTACTGTGTGATGAGCAGTGGAGAAGAACATTGTATGCCATCAGTAGGGTGTTCTGCCAACCAAAAGGCTGATACTTCAGAGAGTTCCCTGAAGATGGGCTCCAACACCCAGTGGTGGGATTCAGCCAGTTTGCACCACTTCGGGAGAACCGGTTTGTTAACTTTCTAAGCAGTTTGGTGAATTGATTATTGGAAGAAACCATTAGGGCAGAGAACTGGTTGTTAAATTATTTGAATCCAACCACTGTCAACACCAGTCCTAAAGCTTGGAAGACAAAAACTCTGGTCCCAGTGTCTGACCCAAATTGGCCTTCATTCATTGATAGTAGTGATGAATCATGTTTGCATTTAATTGCAAGGATAGGTTGAAATGTGGAAGCAGACAATTAAAAGAGGTAGACTCCATGGATTCAATATTCCCCCATGTACTTTTTAATAACGACGCTATAACGACGCTGTGCGAAGGGCTGCCCTTCGCACAGTCACTCAGGCACTCTTGACATCCTGACTTGACTACTGTAACGCTCTCTACATGGGACTTCCCTTGAGGTGCATTCGAAAGCTACAGCTAGTCCAGAATGCGGCCGCGCAGGTGATTATGGGAGCCTCTAGGTTCTCCCACATAACACCTCTCCTGCGCAAGCTGCGCTGGCTGCCTATGGCCTTTCGAGTGCGCTTCAAGGTTTTGACGACCATCTTCAAAGCGCTCCGTGGCTCGGGGCCTAGTTATATGCGAGACTGTCTTCTGCCCCATACATCCCTCCGTCCGATCCGCTCCCAGAGAGGGCCTTGTCAGGGTGCCGTCGGCCAGGCAATGCCGGTTGGCGACACCCAGGGGAAGGGCCTTCTCTGTGGCGGGCCCTACCCTCTGGAACGACTTACCCCCCAAACTACGTACCATCTCAGACCTCCGCCTCTTCCGCCAGCGTCTTAAGATGCACCTTTTCCAACAAGCCGGCCTAGCATAACCTCCCGTTCTGACCATTTTTAGATAGTTTTAATTTGGGGGATTTTATACAATTTTAGCACAGGGTATATTTAATATTTAATAGTTTTTTAAAATTTTGTACCTTTGTTATATTTGTTATGTTTTTTAAATTTCCTGTGCGCCGCCCTGGGTCTTTTTTGGAGAAGGTGCGGGGTATAAATCTGAATAAAGTAAAGTAAAGTAAAGTTATAGAACACTGCACATCAAGACAACTAGACACAAGAACAGTTTTTTCCTGAACGCCATAACTCTGCTAAACAAATAATTTCCTCACCACTGTCAAACCATTCATTAAGGCTGCATTACTATTATTATAAGTCTTCTCATCATTCCTATCATCCACTTATAATGGCAGGACTGTAGCTTTTTTGCTTGTATCCTTATGATTTATATTGATATCGATTGTTTCCTGATTGCTTATTTCTACCCTATGACCATCGTTAAGTATTGTACGTTATGATTCTTGACCAATGTATCTTGTCTTTTTATGTACACTGAAAGCATACGTATGCACCAAAGACAAATTCCTTATGTGTCCAATCACACTTGGCCAATAAAGAATTCTATTCTATTCTATAAATTTTGATGAAATATGCTGGAGAAGCTGAAATTATGTGCACCCTACTATATAACCATAGAGTTGGCCCAACAAGAGGATTTTCTTAATATGGATTTTTAGAATTTTGACAATGGCCAATCTTCTCTAACTTGTATACTGGTTTGTTTGTTTAATATTTTTTTTAAATCAAATATATTGTTCTGGGGATTGTACATAATCCAGCGGAATCATCCTCTACTAAACTAAAGTGGGTAAGAGACAACTATTAGTGTATAGTAATCACATCAGAGAAAAGAACTCCTATTGGGAAACCCAATGAAACAATTTTTAACGCCTCCCCTCCTTCCCCTACAGGCCTGCTGAAAAATGTTTCAAAAGGAGAAGGCAAAAATAAATCTAGCTTCCAGTTTTCTCTTTCATGGAATTAATTGTATTTTCCTCCCTTCTGAATTTTTTTTTTTACATTGGGAAATGTCACTTATGCAACCATTTGGTGGAGGCTTAAAAAAAAAAGATGAAAGGTGCATAAGAATTGGCAGACCATAAAAAATACATGCTCCTTTGATAGGCAGTTCACTTTAACAGACGGATTCTGTTCCCGAGTAATCAGGAAAAGGTCCCATGCCATCTGCTAGGATTCCAATGAACTTTTATGGAGACAATTGCATTTCTGGGTGAATACATTCCATTGAGGTAAAGAGAAATGTACTTGGCAAAGTGTGTGTGTGTATATAGCAAAATATATTTGCTATATTTTCTCCCAAATTCTTAAATTAAGACTTTGAACAATAATAGAATTTTGCATTATGCATCTAATTATAAATATAAACAAGGGCACAGATAGCGAGAACTTGTCGATTGGCTAATGCAAAGGCCCAACGGGAAAAAAAGTCAGCTACAAATTTAAGGCTAGCGTGAGAGCCACTAACTGGAGTCTTCAGTTGCTCTTTTCTTTTAGAATAGAATAGAATAGAATAGAATAGAATAGAATAGAATAGAATAGAATAGAATAGCAGAGTTGGAAGGGACCACTTCAGATAAATGGTTATCCAACATCTTCTTAAAAACTTCCAGTGTTGGAGCATTCACTCGCCGCCCTGGGTCCTCTGTGGAGAAGGGCGGGATACAAATTTAAATAAATAAATAAATTCTGGAGGTAAATTGTTCCACTGATTAATTGTTCTAACTGTCAGGAAATTTCTCCTCAGTTCTAAGGTGCTTCTCTCCTTGATTAGTTTCCACCCATTGCTTCTTGTTCTTCCCTCAGGTGCTTTGGAGAATAGCTTGACTCCCTCTTCCTTGTGGCAGCCTCTGAGATACTGGAACACTGCTATCATGTCTCCCCTAGTCCTTCTTTTCATTAAACCCCGTTCCTGCAACTGTTAATCGTATGTTTTAGCCTCCAGCCCCCTAATCATCTTTTTTGCTCTTCTCTGCACTCTTTCTAGAGTCTCCACATCTTTTTTATATTGTGGCGACCAAAACTGAATACAGTATTCCAAGTGTGGCCTTGATAGCCTTTGTTGTATTTTGAGAAATTACTATGCAACAGAAGAAACAAAACCATTGAAGAGTCGTTCTAAGGTCATTGAAACAACTTTATCTTTTATTATATAGTTTGTATAGAGCAGGGCTGTCCAAACTTGGGAACTTTTAAGACTTGTAGACTTCAACTCCCAGAATTCCCCAGCCAGCTAAGCTGCCTGGGGAATTCTGGGAGTTGAAGTCCACAAGTCTTAAAGTTCCCAAGTTAGGACATCCCTGGTATAGAGACCATATTTCTGAAATTTAAAGCCTACTACTGCTCTGTTTTATTCATTAGGACTTTACAATGCTTCGTTTCAAAAGTGGAAATCAAATTTCCAGATGAAATTGATAAATTGATTTGAGACACTGAAAGGGATCACTTCATTTTGTGAAGTGATTCTAATCGATTTGACGATTCAGTGGACTTTTTAAAGTGCACACATATACGTTATCCAAATGACTCTTCAGATCAAGCTAATTCAATGATTCTCTTTATTAATTCAGATCACACTGATTCAAATCAAACAGTCACATCAAATTGCACATTTAAATTGGCTCTAAGCTAATTTACTCCTTCGTTTTAGTCATTATCTAAGGAAATCTACTATTTCTCATCCCTCTGGACACTTCTGTAAAAATAGATATGGGAACCTGCCTCAGGGAGCAGCTGGGATGCTGAATGAAGATTTACAATTCTCTGCCTATGAAATGCTAATAAAACCAACCAATGTCACTAGGATCCTTATCCTTTTATTTTATTACTAAGATGACACTTCCTGTTATTGGATTGCTGACATAGTCACTAATGCCATGGGCAACAGTAATGCATTCATTATTGGAAGAACATGGCTCACTCCACAAAGGATGCGTATGTACTAAATGCCCCTGTGGAAAAATCTTCACCAAGAGTACTGAGAATTAGGGGAGAAGGATGTTTTGGGGTTTTTTTTATTTCGGCACTCCCCTACATCACAGTCAGAAAGTTGTGTCAATGGTATAGTGCAGCGGTGGGATTCACTTACCTTCCCTACTGGTTCGCAAATGTGAGCGTGTGTGCCAGTGGTGGGTTTCTGCAGGCTCGCACCTACTCGCGAGAGCCGGTTGGTGAAATTTAGAGAACCGGTGAGAGGGGGTTCCACCGGTGTACCTGGAAGTAAATCTGACCTGCCGCTGCCAGTGACCCAACAAGAAGGAAAGGAAAGGAAAGGAAAGGAAAGAAGGAAGGAAGGAAGGAAGGAAGGAAGGAAGGAAGGAAGGAAGGAAAGAAAGAAAGAAAGAAAGAAAGAAAGAAAGAAAGAAAGAAAGAAAGAAAGAAAGAAAGAAAGAATTTATCATCACAATTGAGTCCAAAATTTTGGTTGCTAAGCAAGAGCAAGAGTTGTTAAATGAGTTTCACCACATTTTAATAATAATAATAATTTAATAATAATTTATTATATTTATAAACCGCCCCCTCTCCCCAAAGGGACTCGGGGCGGTGTACAGGAAAATTAAAAGCCATCTAAAAACATACAATACACACAAATTAAAAACGAATTAAACTACCCTGTACAAAATGTAAAAACCATTAAAATTACCACCCATTAAAACCTAATAAACAATTTGAGAAAACAGACTGGGGCAAGAAGCGTAGATTAGACCAAGCCGGCCTGATGAAACAAATAGGTTTTTACTTTTTGGCGGAAGGCGTGGAGGTCCGTAGTCGTTCTAATATCTGGGGGTAGGTCGTTCCAGAGGGTCGGGCCCATCACAGAGAAGGCCCTTCCTCTGGGCGTCGCCCGCTGGCACTGCCTGGTGGACGGCACCCGGAGAAGTCCCTCTCTGTGTGAGCGAATCGGCCGAAGGGATGTATGGGGCAGAATACGATCCCGCAAATAAAGGTGGCCACTCCCACCCTGTCACATGACTACCAAGCCACGCCCACAAAATAGGCCACACCTACAGAGTAGGTTCTAAAAAATTTGAAACCCACCACTTGTTTCTGCACACCACCTTCTGCGCATGCACAGTGCTCATGCATTATGTCAGGGTGGGTGGGTGGAGCCTCCTGCAGCCGCCACTACCAGTTCTCATGAACTGGGGAGAACCAGCTGAGTACCACCTCTGATATTGTGTATGTGTTGAATCTTAGGCTCATCGAAAACCTGACCTTGTGTTTTGCAATGCAAACATTGCAAAACAACTATTGACGTAGCTGTAAATGAAGGCAGGTGGTATTGCTAAACATATCACTTTGGTGTGGAATTTACTATTATGTTGCAATTCCGACAATACACAGGCATTTGGAGAAGGTGGGGATCCACTGTCTGGCATTAAATCTATTATGCAGTTGTATAGAAATGTGTTGATTTACAGGTCGGGACATGAGAAAAAGTATGGCTTTTGCAAATTTGATTGAGAATAATTTTGTCCACCTTTTCTGATGTGTAGGCTAATGTAGAAACCTTCATGGACATATAGAATTAAAGTGCACATTATCTTGATCTTTTTGACTATTTCCATTTGGCAATCCAGTCTTAAACTAATTTCTCACATGAGTCTTTTCATAGTTCTTCTATTGTAGGACTGAATAAGGTGATTGTGAACATTTTTGGCAGATGAAAACTCTGGACTCTACGGGAAGTTGCCATTTTACCAGCACCCTTATTGCATATTGCAAAAGAGGGATGGGCACTCACTAGACGAAAGCACTTTTTCAAATGTGAGTAAGTCTTCTGATGTATTTCCCCAGCTGCAGAAAATATATTAAGCAATCTGTTCTTTCAGTATAATATCACAGCCTGAATTATATCATGGTGAATACTACAAGATAGACAGCAGCTTTTGCGTTTAGTTGACTAATGTTATACTGCAAGTAAAAACCATAGTGATAAATGAACTTTAGGAAATAAATAGAAGACAAGAACCTGGCAATACTACAGCTTTAAGAATCTGTCAAATTAACCCTTTACATCTCATCATCTGAGCTTATGCTAGATATCACAGTGTGAATATCTGAATTAGCATTGAATTGTTAACATCTTTAATCACCATTATGGCATTTGTGTATTATGGTTGGTTGCACAGTCAGCCAGATGCTGAGAGTGGCATTTTTATCTACCTATCAAATCTTTTTCAAGGACCTGGAACAGCCAGATACTGCTGTTTGGTGGTGTTTAAAGGTACCATTGCAGGATGTTACCTGTTCCTTTTTCAATTGACTGGGAGTGATTTTGTTAATGCTGATGGTGTTCCAGATGTTTTGGGATTGCACCAAAAGTGCCAAAATTTACACTTCTTGCAGACGGTGGGTCATTTGCATTCTTTTAGCAGGTCATTAAGGTCATCTGGAGGTTTGTCTGTGTCCTCAGGGTCACCTATGTAATGCAAATTGAGTGCGGAGCCTTCTTGGAACTGCTGAGAAGACTGTGTTGTACAGCTGTGCTTTCTATGAGACATTTTCTGTCCTGTGCCCTTTCACTGTTGAACACAGGTGCAGGCTGTTGGGGCTGAGTCTGTGTTGTCTGCATCTCAAACTGAAGCACAAATGGTTCCTGTAGTGTGCAATTTTTCAGGAAATCCGTTCATACTCCCACTCCATTTGAAGGGCATTCATCCCAAAGTGCACAGCTAAATGTCTATGGAGAATCTCAGTCATCCAGGTCATGGTTGTCTCAAAGGTGCTTTTTCAAGAGGCAAAGCCTTCTAAGAAAAACAAGAAAGTCTAATTGCCTCTTGAAAAAGCACCTTTGGGACAACCATGACCTGGATGACTGAAAACCTCCATAGACATTGTGTTTTGTGAGTTTCTCCAGTTTTTTTCTCCTCTCTTCTGCTGTCTCCAGGTACTGCCTCATCTACTCTCCAGACTTTCTTGTCTTATTGGCAGTTGTCAATTCTGGGATGCTTCATGGCAGATGCTTGTGTAAATTCCAAAATCTCAGACCAGTATTATTATTATTGGGTTTGGATGAATGGATCAATGGGTTTTTGCCAACCTTGCTAGTCTGTCCTTGCAGCCATCTTGGATACTCTTAGCTAATCAGGGTTCTCATCTCTACTAGGGCTTGTAAATGTGTTTATATGGGTCTGCAAATCTGGTTAGGAGATTATACTATTTCTCAAAGGTACAGAAAGCAATTAACACTAGAGTCTAAGGTGGAAAAGAGAAGGGAGACAAGAGATAAATTCATGGTAGAAAAGGGAGAATGGAAGGAGAGAAAAAAATCACTCCAGTTATCTCTTGGTTTGCAAGCTCAGATTGGTTGAAAACCTATATTTTATGTCAATCGTATTCTCAGTGCTTCTGGCAGATTATGACATTTGGATTTTAGAGGTATGTTCCAGATTATGTGTTGTATTCATGCAGGGCATTAGTTAGGTTTGCTGGACCTCAGAGTTATCCCATTTCAGTTCCAAAATCCAGTTGTGGTATTTTGTGTAGAATATACGAAGAAATCCATAGTAACAGATAAATAACTTAGGAGACTTTATTTGTTTTTTCTGATTGATGTTTCCCTTAAAACAGGGGTCTGCAAAGTTGGCTCTTTTAAGACAGGTGGACTTCAACTCCTAGAATTCCCCAGCTAGCCAGGCTGCCTGGGGAATTCTGGGAGTTGAAGTCCACCCGTCTTAAAAGAGCCAACTTTGCAGACCCCTGCCTTAAAAGAAAACCCTTTAAGAAATGCCAGAATCCTTGGGATAACAGTCTCAAAAAACATGCCTTACAGAAATTCTATTTCATTAGAATTTTCATATTACTGATAAATTGGTTTCAGTATTGTATGTGTATCAATTTCTAGGCAATCAAACGGAGTCATTTGTAATTTGGTCTGCCCACACAGCAGAACCACTGTCCTTGGGTTGTTCGATGTTTTTTTTTAATGGTTTGCATCATTGCTTGGAAGGTTGCTCTGACAGCAAATCTCAGTTGAATTAAATATACATCTTTGCATTCAGCTTTTGCAGCTCCCACATATTGCACTTTTACAGTTCAGGAGAGATGACTGAGCAGATGGGAGAGCAAGCCAGTGGAGGTTTGCAATTTTCTGCCAAACCAGACATTTTTACTCTCTCAAGGGACGTGGATGCACTGGCTGAAAGGTTGCAGTTTGGTTATTTTTGTATAGAGGGAAGTTGCTTTATTTTCACATCGCTGCATTCCTGTAACCTACAAATTTAAATATAAGGTATCACCAAGAAGAGCGTGGGAGGCCAAGGGCCGTGATGTAGCACAGCGTCAAGGGGGAAAACTCATTGGGCAGCAAATTTACCTTTTCAAGCAACTGCATAGCCCCTTTTAAATAGCCAGGAACAAAAATGGGGGTTTCCCCCCTACAATTTAATGATCTGAATAAAGCACATCACAATGGAAAGTCTAACAACCACAGTGAAGGAAATATGGTGGTTGTCAGAATAAAAGCATATGTTTTGTGTTAAGGCTTACCTGAGGGTAAGTTACAATCAATGACTCACTGAGTAAATGGTTCGTGGCTGGTGCTTTTCATTGTTTAGCAGGCTGCTGCTCAGAGCATTTTATAGGTTGGAAGTAAAATGTTATTCTCTAATATTATCCCCAGCATATAGGCAGAAGGATGCAATCAGCAAGGCAACATATCAAACTGATTTCAGGGCAGGTGGTTAGCACCTAGCCCAGATTGGTTAAAATCAAAGGCTGTAAACTAGACTAGAATGTGGGGGAAAGTCCCAGAAGAAGATAATAAGAAATACTTCTAAGCTGTTGCAAAGAAAACTATAAACCAATATTCACAAAGCCACCTGTTGACTTGCGACCGGTCCTCGACTTGCGACCGGTCCTCGACTTGCGACCGGTCCTCGACTTGCGACCGGTCCTCGACATACGACCGGCTGCAAGTCTTCCACTCTTCCCTTTAGGACCATAGCAACAGACTGTAACAAGTCTGTAACTGCCAGTCGCATCTGATTGGCTCAGACGCGGCTGGCGGGAAACTAGGTCCTGGAGCGTCCTGATTGGTTTCCCGTTTGACAGCTCGCGTATAAGTAGCTGTCAAACAGGGAGGCCCCTGTCTACCGCAGTTCTTTCGTCTGTAAATAGTTTTCCGCGCCTTTTACCTTTTTGCCAATAAACGGCTTGTATTTCGACTAGCCTGTGTCCGGACTCCCTCTCTTCACGGAATCTAACACCACCCAAACTTATGCCTGAATGAAGGGAATTTTTACTTTGATATAAAGAGATAGAGAGAAATTATTCCAGTCAATATTTACTCCTAGGGACTGCTTGGACTAGCCCCTGCAATTTTCTTGGCAAGGTTGTTTTGCCCTTGCCTTTCCTAGGGCTGAGAGAAAGCGACTGGCCCAGAGTCACCCACTTGCCTTTGTGGCTAAGGTAAGACTAGCACTCACGGCTTTCTAGCCTAGGCTAAAAGAATGATTAAAGGAATGATTTTAAGTTAGAAGAATGGCCTATCAAAGTAATTCTGACATATTAAAATGCGTTTTTTAAAAAAAATCAAAAAGAGGCATTAACATAAGTACACCCAAGAAAATCAAAAACATCCAGATCATAACAGTGGTCTTCTGTGTTAGTATTGCTCTGATGAACCTGAAGCCCTATTAGTTACAGACCAACAAAACAAGAGCGAGGAAGGAGTAGTATTTGCTGTTCTTCCTTTGGTTTTCTCTCATTCTTCAAATTGGAAAACAGGGGTGTTTAAAATAGTCCAAGGAGTAATTCAATTCTTTGCACCCTTTCAGTATGTAAGAGAGATGTAGAGGTTTTCCAAATTCTTCCAATACCTGCTGAACTCCCAAAATATCTTCAGTTGTGGTCTTTCCAGTTTCAGTTTCCCAATATGGATAAATAAATAAATTTAAATAGATAAATGCCATACTTTGGTAACCACAGTGACAGAATGTTTCCCCCTGAAAAATAATTCTTCTTCTTCTTCTTCTTCTTCTTCTTCTTCTTCTTCTTCTTCTTCTTCTTCTTCTTCTTCTTCTTCTTCTTCTTCTTCTTCTTCCTCCTTCTCCTCCTCCTCCTCCCTCTTCTTCCTCCTCCTTCTTCATCCCTCTTCTTCTCCTCCTTCTTCCTCCTCCTTCTTCCTCCTCCTTCTCCTCCCCCTCCTCCTCCCTCTTCTTCCTCCTTCTTCTTCCTCCTTCTTCTCCTCCTTCTCTTCCTCCTCCTCCTTCCTCCTCCTCCTTCTTCTTCTCCTCCCCCTCCCTCTTCTTCCTCCTTCTTCTTCCCCCTTCTACTCCTCCTCCTCTTTCTTCTTTCTTCTTCTTTCTTCTTCTGGAGGTTGTTTATTTTGTAAGGTGTACAAAAATCCACAATAATGTTGAATAATAAATCATGGTTATTACTTATGTCTTCACTTCCTCATTGAATGATTATTTAGGCACTGAACACTGTACATTTATATAGTTGCGTGTTCATTCTACCACAGAAAGAAATACTTCCTGCTGCCATAAGCATGGGAATGTTATTTTTTTTAAGTATTAAAAGAGGGAGGGGTCAAATGGAGGGTTGGCTTTTTTTTTAGACAGGAAAAACAGATAAACAATGTAAGGAGGTTTCCCATTTTCTTTCCCCCACCTTCAAATCTTGAATCAGATTTAAGCCCACTCTTTATATTCATTCTACTTCTATTTGCCAAACCCCCCCCCCCCCAACTTCAAGGAAAGGGTGAATTTAAAATGAAGTGAATAATACAGCACACTATGAAGTAAATCGATTTTGTTTGCACATATATTTATTTGCAGAAGGAAGCTCTAGTTTAAATGGGTTTCCAAAGAAGATTCTATTCAAAGTGAAGATTTAAGCTTTTAAAGCAACAGGATTCAATTTCAACAAATTTGAGATTCAATGTCCAATCTGACCAAAGATTCAGTTGCCATGGGGAAGCATCAAATGATTGCAGTCCTTTTTGTTAGAAAGGAAAGTGCATAGCAGTCTTGATGGGCCTTCAGAGCCCATTAACTCTACAGAGCTTCAACAAAAGAGCAATATTTTTTTCGATTTCCTATATAGAGGACTTCAGGCAGGAATAGCACAGATGAGGCAAAGATGGCCCAACAGTCACAAACAGCCTGTGGACAAGATCAGCTCGAACCAAAATGCAGAAAATGTCCTACTCCACATTAAAAAAAGCAATGTTCAAACGGTGCTTAACAAGCAAACTCTTATAAACGCAAAGAAACCTTGTCCTCTGGCCACTTAAATTTTCTGGATGACACAGTTGTTAGCAGAACTAAAGTTAGCCTTCTCTGGTTTGCTGGCTGGCTTTTGAGAAGCAGTGGGAGAAACCAGATTCCCTTAACAACCACAACAACCAAATAACAATTGCAGTGATCACTTAACAACTGTTCAGTTGTTAACAAAAAAGGTCGTAAATTGAAGCATAACTAACTCAATGGCTGCCTTGCTGTGCAATGGGAACGTTGGGCTTAATTGTGGCCATCAATTCAGAACTCTGTGTGTGTGTGTGTGCGCGCGCACACACACACACACACACCTCTTTAGTACATATTGTGAGTCCAATATAGTAAGATATCTATTTCATAGCTTTGGATTAATTATATTGATGACTCATAGGGACTTTGTTTAAATTATGGGATAGTTGTTATCAACTTCTGCATTTACGCAGCACAATCACATGCCAACTTCCCAGGTCTGTTGTGCCAAAGAAGGAAGAATTGGTAAGGGCAAAGGATCATTTTCTCTCTAAAGACCGATACAAAGACACATAATTGATTCACAGTAATGTGGAAACATTTCAAAGGTCTGCGACAATAGGACAGATAAAAAAGTGCCATAACCCCCAGCCAAAGGGACTTAATGGTCAATAGATGAATTTGAAATTCTGAGAGCCATGTCTTCCTTTTAGGGGGGACAGAAAGCTTGCCCACTCATCAAAAACCTCTCATAGTGGCATGGCTAGTCCAAAGCAAAAAATAAATAAAAATCAGATAAAAACATTGAACTGGGAAGCTATCACTGCAGAGGGCCAAGGATGTGAGTGTTTAATATGCTTTTTTCAATTGAAGACATTTTAAACAAGCTAAAAGCGGTATGAATATTAGAAAAGAAACTCATAAGAAAGAATAGTGAAAAAGTAAGACAGAAAACAGAAGACAAAGACAAAGAAAACATTATAAAAAGTAGCTTCCGATCTTTTTGACAGCTGGTATAAATTCATTCATATTTTGTTCTCTCCAAGGTTGCATCATAGTTTTCTTCTTTCCCATAAGCTACCCTTTCTAATCTTCAAACCCAAGAGTTCATTTTTCACTCTTTTTCAGCACAATGTTTATAAGGCGTTTCCAATCATGGATGCCCTATTGCTAATCTTTCTTAAATCATAAAAGTTAATTTTGCCATCTCTGATATTTCTGTTCTCTTCACCAACTATTCCTCCGTTGTGGGTATTTCAAGATGCCTAAAGGTGTAGGGATCACCGCAGCTGTATGCAGTTCTGCAGCCTTAGTGTGAAGTTTCCCGATCAGATAAATTGTGATCTCTCTCCATATCCATAGACTTGAAGTGTTTTGCAGCACTTTATATGACATTTAAATGCTTCAATATATTTAAATGTATTAACGTTGCAAATATTGGAACCACCTGAGCTTAACTTGCTTCGTTAGTAAATTCCAATTTACTGACAAAATTTCACAGATACTACTTTGGGGACATCGGTGCCATTTAATTTGGGGCACACTTCAATAAAAACAAATAAACACACATGCTAAGAGTAGCAAACCACCTTGTTATTTCATAATGGAAGGCAATCTATGAACAAACAAATACTTTTCTCAGAAATGAAATTAAAATAGTGTTTAAAAAAAAATCCATTTGGTTCCGCCATGCCTGCGATGTGTTCCTGACCAAAGTCACAAGACAAGGCTCTTAATAATAATAATAATAATAATAATAATAATAATAATAATAATAATAATAATAATAATAATAATAATAATAATAATAATAATAATAATAATAATAATAATAATAATTTTATTTATAGACCGCCTCCTCTCCCCAAAGGGACTCGGAGCGGTGCACAGGGAAATTAAAAATGCAAATATAAAATACATAAATAGGTAAAATAAGAATTAAACAAAATTATCCCTGCGCTAAAACCCACTATACTAAAATTAAACTACAATCCCCTAAAAACCCAGTTAAAAAACAGAAGACTAACCTAGGCCAGCCAAGCAGAAGAAGTGTGTTTTCAATTTTTGACGGAAGGAGCGGAGGTCCGTAGTTGTTCTAATTTCGGGGGGAAGGTCGTTCCAGAGGGCTGGGCCCGAAACAGAGAAGGCCCTTCCCCTGGGCGTCGCCCGCTGGCATAGCCTAGTGAACGGCACCCGGACAAGTCCCTCTCTGTGGGAGCGAATCGGCCGCAGGGATGTATGGGGCAGAATCCAATCCCGCAGATAGCTAGGTCCCGTGCCATGGAGCGCTTTAAAGATGATAACTAACACCTTGAAGCGCACCCGAAACATGACAGGCAGCCAATGCAGCTCGCGCAAGAGCGGTGTTACATGGGTAAACCTCGAGGTTCCCATAATTGCTCGCGCGGCTGCATTCTGGACAAGCTGAAGTCTTCGGGTGCACCTCAAGGGGAGCCCCATGTAGAGAGAATTGCAGTAGTCCAGTCGGGATGTCACGAGGGCATGAGTGACTGTGCAAAGGGCATCCCGATCCAATAGGGGACGCAACTGGCGTACCAGGCGAACCTGGTAGAATGCCCTCCTGGCCACGGCTGTCACTTGATCTTCCATAGACAGCCGGGTATCCAGGAGGACGCCCAAGTTGTCTTCCCCAGGAAGGAGAAGATCCCCAGGGGTGGGATCCAAACAATTTAACAACTGGTTTGCCAAGGGTCAGGTTGGCTGTTGTAGGAGGCGTGGCCCGTCCGCATCCTCCAGCTCTGCCATACATGCAGGATGAGCCTCCCATGATGGCCAACCTGACTGGATGAACTGATTGTTAAATTACACACACACCAGTGATGGGTTTCTGCAGGCTCGCACCTACTCGCGAGAGCCGGTTGGTGAAATTTAGAGAACCGGTAAGAGGGGGTTCCACCGGCGTACCTGGAAGTAAATCTGGCCCGCCACTGCCAGTGACCCAACAGGAAGGAAAGGAAAGGAAAGGAAGAAAGGAAAGGAAAGGAAAGGAAGAAAGAAAGAAAGAAAGAAAGAAAGAAAGAAAGAAAGAAAGAAAGAAAGAAAGAAAGAAAGAAAGAAAGAAAGAAAGAAAGAAAGAAAGAATTTATCATCACAATTGAGCCCAAAATTTTGGTTGCTAAGCAAGAGCATTGTTAAATGAGTTTCACCACATTTTAAAAGGTGGCCACTGCCACCCTGTCACATGACTGCCAAGCCACACCCACAAAATAGGCCACACCTACAGAGTAGGTTCTAAAAACTTTGAAACCCACCAATGACACACACACCCTCCGCTATCAAAGTGGATCATGGGCACTGTGCTGAAATTGAGAAAAGGGCAACAGAGCAACTGGCACAAGGGAAGCAGGAGGAGCAGGGAGAAGAAAGAGGAAAAGCGGCCATCTCCTTCCCTCGCGCTGGCTGCTCCATTACCTGTTTCTCCATTGCAGTGCAGCACCCAAGATCCACTTTGATCGTGTGTGTGTGTGGGGGGGGGGGATAATTTAACAACCGGTTCACACAAACCGGCACAAACAGGCTGAATCCCACCACTGCTTTTCCCCCAATTCTGTACCGTAGTTGCACTTAACACAGTGAAAAATGACAAGTGAGGCCAATAAAATTTAACAAAATGGACAGTACTAAGCATAGATGCCATTTGCTTAAATATACTAAAACCCAAAAATAAATTACCTATTGGTACCAAGTATTTTCCATTAAACAAGCTGAACGTGATGAATCACACAGTGCGCAAAGCTAACACATGGGCTGGTTTCGTAAAGCCATGTTTGTTTAGTTTACAAGAGCCAGCTTTTTTCCTGACTTTGATAAACAGTGCAAGTGATTCATTATTTTAGCATCATATACATTTCCTGTTTATAAGGCGATGGTTCAAGTAATTTTTTTTTCTCTTACAGACAGGTTTTTCTAATTCCAATATAGAACTTTTTGTGTGTGCCAGAGTTCCCAAGTCAATCCCATTTTTCTTAAAGCTGAATCGCATTGCTTTTCTTTAAAAAATGGAATTTACTCACTTATCAAAACATTTTGGCTTGGGAACTGGTGCAGTTCAAATCAGTCCCAAATAAGAAGAGGAAAGAGACGGCCAAATATACATAGTTGCTTTCCCGAGTACTACTTTATTTGTTCAATTTACTGTATCTGTCAGTCACAATTATAAGAACCCAGTGAAAGTTTTACTATGCCTTCTTCTCTTCCAGAACCCACCATTCCCTTACTTTCTGATTAATCCCTTCTTAAGACAGACCAGTACATTTTACCTCCTGGCAGAAAAGACTTCCATTTGGTTTTGTAATCTCTTCTGCACTATTTAATCCAGCAAAAAACTGACCCCTTGTCAGGCATGTCTACGTGGTGGTTTGAGAGATTCCACGGATGCTTGAAAGACAACAAATTCATATTTTTGCTGCTTTGTAACACAAGATCTAGTTTCCATTGCATCATTTGTACTCTTGCAGCTGCAGGCTTTAGGGTATTTGGCTGTATTTTGAGCAAAAAAAGCCAACAAAACCAGAACGCAAACTGTGTCCACTGCACACAGGACCCAGTTATCACAATTGGAATCCCTTGTGCAATAAGTAGCCACCTCACATGAAGCTGCCCAGGGCAAGCAGTGTTCTGCTGAGATTGTACAACTAGGCCTGGCTATTATTTGTTCTTGTTATTACTGCCATGTGCAATTAGTTAATGTTTCTCAGAGTCTACGTCTGAGATGCATGGTAGATTCCGGTAAGGCACATGATTGTAATACAGAAACTTCTGTATTACATAAAATCTTAGGTTCCTTAATCTTGTGAAAACCTCTAAATTTAATCCTGTAAAGTTGATTACTCTCAATATCAAAAAGTAAAGAAACCAAGCTGTGACTGCACCCTTAAACTAGTTTAGTCCCACTAACAGGAAAATTCTACACTGAAATATTTTGGGATCTTAGAAAGCAAGAGTGTCTTCAAAGATCTCTCCCTCCCCGCCTTCCCCTCTCCTTGTCTTCCTGCCTCTCCATCTCTCTCTCTCTCTCTTTTTCTCTCTCTCCCTCCCTGTCTCTTCATCTCTCTCTGTCTCTGTTTCTCTCCCTCCCTTTCCCTCTCACTCCCTGTCTCCCCGTCTCTCCCTCTGTCTCTCTCCCTGTTTCTCTCCCTCTCTCTCCCTCTCCGTCTCTGTCTCCCTCCCTCCCTTTTCCTCTCCCTCTCTCCCTCTCCGTCTCTGTCTCCCTCCCTCCCTTTTCCTCTCCCTGTCTCTCCCTCTCCCTCCCTCCCTATCCCTCTCTGCTTGTCTCTTCATCTCTCTCTTTGTTTCTCCCTCTCCCTTCCTGTCTCTTCATCTCTCTCTCTGTATGTCTCTGTTTCTCTACCTCCCTTTCCCTCCCTCTCTCTCTCTGTCACTCTGTCCCTGTTTCTGTCTCTCTCTCCCCTCCCTCTTTCTCTCTCCCTCCCTTTTTCTCTATCTCTCCTTCTGTCTGTTTCTCTCTCTCCCTCCTCCCTCCCTTTCCCTCTCTGTCTCTCTCCCTCCCTCTCCCTCTCTCCTTGTCTCCCTGTCTCTACATATCTCTCTCTCTTTGTTTCTCTCCCTCCCTCCCTGTCTCTTCGTCCCTCTCTCTCGGTCTCTCTCTCGGCCTCCCTCTCCCTCTCTCTTCCTGTCTCTCTGTCTCAGTCTCTCTCCCTCCCTCCCTCCCTGTTTCTCTGTCTCTCCCTATCTCAGCTACTAGTCCTTAGTAGTACATACATCACCATATTACTAAAAGATTGACAAAAGACATGGGAGTGAAGAATCTAGGTTCATATTAAAATACAAGATGATCTCATTTCAAAATTTCGAACATGAACCAAAGAGTTATTTGTCAAAATGTCCTTTTCTGAATTCTGCACTCCAGATCCCTAATGTGTATAAGAATACACTCTCTAGACAAAAGTGCATATGAAAAGTAATATTCTTAAAATGCATTGTTCGTAAAATGCATTGTTACATAATTGGTTGCTAAATTAACTGTTATAAAACAATATTAGGAGAAATGGCAATTCAAAATCTTTTGCAGAAACTTTTTAGGTTGCAGAATGGAATGGAATAGACTAGGTGTGTGTGTGTGTGTGTGTGTGAGAGAGAGAGAGAGAGAGAGAGAGAGAGAGAGAGAGAGAGAGAGAGAGAGAGAGAGAGAGAGAGAGAGAGAGAGAGATTGTCACATCTGGTTTTTTTTTACTTAACATACACATTTTCATTTCTTGATAAATAGTGAGCCAATAGGTGAGCTATCACAGATAAGTAGCTGAGTGAATTTTCTTAGAACCTGACATCTTCTCTAATGCAGTAAGGTTTTTTCCCCTCCAAAATTCACATACTGCCGCTGAATCAGCAAATATGTATTTTGGGTAATCAAATGATGCACATGCATGTCTGAATATCTATGTATTATGTTCTACAGGCATCATTCCTAATATTGAACTTATTAACCAAAATCAAAAGGAGCCTTTTACAGTTCTTTGGGAATTCAAGACATCTTACAACATCTCGAATCCCCAAGTGAGCTATGTAAGGGTCCTTTTTGTAGATTTCAGCTCGGCATTCAACACCATCATTCCTGAAATCCTCCTCTCTAAACTGACTCAGCTACCTGTGCCTGGCCACACTTGTAGATGGATCATTAGCTTGCTAAAAAATAGGAAGCAGCAGGTGAAGCTAGGGAAAAATCACGTCGAACACCCGCTCAATTAGCATAGGAGCCTCCCAGGGCTGTGTGCTCTCTCCATTGCTCTTCTCTCTCTATGCCAATGACTGTGTCTCAAAGGATCCTTCTGTTCAAGTACTGAAGTCTGCAGATGATAGAACAGTCATTGGTCTCATGTCTGCATATAGACGAGAGGTAGATCAGCTGGCCCTGTGATGCAGCCAGAACAATCTGGAACTGAACGTTCTTAAAACTGTAGAGATGATAATAGATTTTAGAGGAAGCTCTCCTATTCTGCCACCTCCTCCAATGTCAGGCAACATCGCATCAACAGCAGAGACATTCACATTTCTTGGTTCTATTATCTCCAAGGAGTTGAAATGGACACTTAACATTAGAACAGTCATTAAAAAGGCACCGCAAAGAATGTTCTTCCTGCGTAAGCTCAGATGGCCCAAGGATCTGGGGATAAAATTCTACAAAGGAATTACTGAGTCTGTCATTTGTATCTCAATGACTGTCTGGTTTGGCACAGCAACCAAACAGGACAGGTACAGACTTCAACAGATCGTTAGAACTGCAGAAAAAAGCACTCTGACCAGCCTGCCTTCCATTGAGGATCTGTATACTGCACAAACCAGAAACAGGGCTGAGAAAATATCTACAGACCAGAGGTGGTATTCAGTAGGTTCTGACCAGTTGTGGAGAACCGGTAGAGGAAATTTTGAGTAGTTTGGAGGACCAGTAAATACCATCTCTGACTGGCTGGCTTCACTCCCATCTATTCTCTGCCTCCCAACTGATCCGGAGGGAATGGGGATTTTGTAGTATCTTTCCCCCAGGAGTGGGGAGGGAATGGAGATTTTGCAATAACCTTCCCCTGCCACGCCCACCAAGCCACGTCACGCTCATCAAGCCATGTCCACAGAACCGCTAGTAACAGTTTTTAAATTTCACCACTGCTACAGACCCCTCACATCCTGGACATTTCAACTCCTCCCCTCAGGACACCCTTCTAGGGCATTGCGTGCCAAAACAATCAGATGTAAACATAGTTTTTTCCCCTGCTGACCACTTAATTCCCACAACACTCTCTCGTTTCTCATCTTTTTTTCATCTTCTCATCTTTCCTACCATCTTTTCCTATTGGTTTCTTATGATTTATCGATTCTTGTTTGTAACTATAATTAATTATTGTAACGATGATTGTTATAACCTATGACCTATTACTATGACCTATTACAGCACTCAACGTGTAGTCCTCAATGGAACTGCATCTACATGGAAGGAAGTATGCAGTGGAGTCCCCCAAGGCTCTGTTTTAGGCCCAGTACTCTCTAACATCTTCATCAACGATTTGGATGAGGGGATAAATGGGGAACTCATCAAATTCGCAGACGACACCAAGCTGGCAGGAATAGCCAACACTCCAGAAGATAGGCTTAAGATACAGAAGGATCTAGACAAACTTGAACATTGGGCACTGTCTAATAAAATGAAATTCAATTGTGAAAAAAGTAAGGTCCTACATATAGGCAAGAAAAACCAAATGCACAAGTACAGTATAGGTGGTACCTTGCTCAATAGTAGCAACTGTGAGAGGGATCTTGGAATCCTAGTGGACAACCATTTAAATATGAGCCAGCAGTGTGCAGCAGCTGCCAAAAAAGCCAACACAGTTCTAGGCTGCATCAACAGAGGGATAGAATCTAGATCACGTGAAGTATTAATGCCACTGTATAGTGCCTTGGTAAGGCCACACTTGGAATACTGCATACAGTTTTGGTCGCCACGATGTAGAAAAGACGTGGAGACTCTGGAAAGAGTGCAGAGAAGAGCAACCAAGATGATTAGAGGACTGGAGACTAAGACATATGAAGAACGGCTGCAGGAGCTGGGTATGTCTAGTTTGATGAAGAGAAGGACCAGGGGAGACATGATAGCAGTGTTCCGATATCTCAGAGGGTGCCACAAAGAAGAGGGAGTCAAACTTTTCTCCAAGGTACCTGGGGGCAGGACAAGAAGCAATAGGTGGAAACTAACCAAGGAGAGAAGCAACTTAGAATTAAGGAGAAATTTCCTGACAGTAAGAACAATTAACCTCTGGAACAGCTTGCCTCCAGCAGTTGTGAATGCTCCAACCCTGGAAGTCTTTAAAAAGATGTTAGACAGCCATTTGTCTGAAATGGTATAAGGTTCCTGCCCATGCAGGGGGTTGGACTAGAAGACCTACAAGGTCCCTTCCAACTCTGCTATTGTATTGTATTGTACTTGGTGTTTCTATGTACACTGTGAGCTTACAGACAAAATCCTTGTGTGTCCAATCACACTTGGCCAATAAAGAATTCTATTCTATTCTGAAAATATGCAGCATTATAGGATGTCCAAAGCACTGTACCCTTCATGAACTGATCCTAAATTTATGCAGAATTTTGTCCATTAGTATCAAGCTCTCCAAATATGCAATAAAGCTATTAACTAAATTACCCACAATCTGCAAAGTTAATCAACATTTCAGTTCATTTCCTTGAAATCAATGATCAGACCTTAAACAATTGTACCGATTGGCCAATATTTGCCCTCTTCCATCCATTTTGATCCATTACATTATAACCTTATTTCTCCTAAGTTTAAATAATAACAACAATAATTCCTTTTTATTTAATACTGCTGCATAAGTAAGCTTAGGTTTATACTCATAGGAATTACAAATATATATATATATGCGCTTCAGCAACTGTACTATATTAAAAGAAATTTAGTTTGTGTTATATATTACACTTTAACACATAACCTATATATAAAGTTAATGTGCATAATTTTACAAATGCTGTTATCAAGAAATGATTAGAATATTGCAGTCTAGCCTGGGAATGGAGACTGATTTTAGTTGAATGTTACCAAATAATACTACATGGTTTTATTCATAGGGCTTTCCCTGCCATTTAACAAACAAATATGGTTTCAAAAGACATAGAAAACGAGAGAGAGGGGAAATTCAACCAGTTTGAAAATATTTAACGTAGCCTATTATTTATTTATTTATTTATTTATTTATTTATTTATTTCAACAAGTATGAATTAGATAACAGGTAGAAGTATAGTCTTTAAAGAAAATGGAAGATGGTGTCGCATTGCCAGTGTTGAAGTAAGATTCCATTGTTTATGGAACTGGAGTTTAATAGCAATACCAATAGCACTTAGATGTATATTTTTTGAGCCAAACCTAAATGTTCATGGTGGTCCAGAAACCAACTTAGCCTTCTTCTGAGGAAAGATGTAGTCAAAAGAAACATATGCATGCGATGACAGATAGTGTCCTATGTGTTAGGAACAAGGATATAACATCATATCTTGCTTTTCTTGATTATAGTTTCAGGGAGCTTCCATTTTCAACACTCCTACTTCCAGCATAATTACTCCCCCAAAAAAAGGAGGTTTTTTTTAAAAAAACCCTTCTATTGCTATATTTTGGATGGAATCTAGTCTGCATTTAGTCACACCTGATCAGTAAAAAGAAATATGGCACTACGTTTTGTTCCTGGTCCTATTAATATAATCTGGCCTTCCTTATATTCATGCATGCCAGCTCTACTTCTGATTGTCACTAATAGTCACAATTAGTGCAATAGTCTAGGGGTTTCTAAGAACACTCAGATGAATGTGTTTACAATTTGCCTCATGACTGACAATTTCAACCAATTGGAAACCCTAAGCATGCAGAATGAACCAAAATCAAAAGACAGGCAGGTTTATGGCAGTAGGAGATGGACATAATGAATATATCATCAGTGCTTTCTCCACTTTGAATTCTCATTATTCATCTGAATGCCTGAATATGACTTTTATAAAACCCTAGAAGTAGTTCCAAGGCAACCACCCAAGGGAGAAATGTCTTTTCAACATAGGTGCTCATTTTCCACCCAGTGTTGCAAAACTGTGTGACATGTTGCAACTTTGCTTTAAAAGTCAACTTTTGCAAAACACATATTGGGTAATCTGAGTATGTCTTTATCCTTCTGTGTACACAGTGGCCTTGCCAGTCTGGTTCATATTAAAAGAAGAAGAATTTGCCCTTGGACAAAAGTTTTGAATGAGACATAAGACAAGGAGAAAAGAAATATTTCATAGAGACATAATATTCCAAAGTTAGGGATCGTGCAATTGTGTAACAGAAAGGGAGGGGGGAGGGAGGGAGGGAGGATAATCACCTGCATTTTTTAAATATAGCAGAGATCAAAGACTGCTTCTAATTAACAATTTGTGGTTGCAAGGTGAACGTAATTGATACTTTATAAAAATATATTCAAATCCTAAAAGTTATCAGGTTGCTAGATGCAGACAAATGATAACCACAGCATCAGAAATGACACAAAGACGATATAGGAATGACTTACAAGGCAAATTATATAGACAGAACTATATCTCCTGTGGTGGAATAACCTAATATAGAATTCCTAAACCTATATCTGTGTTACCTGAAACATAATTACTTTTGAGTCTAATCTTGTTTTTTCAGTACAACACTGCAAAAAAAAAAAAGTATGTATTTCCTAAGAAGTGATACTAAGATGTATGCAAATCTTTTCTAGATCTTTGTTTTCAATTACAAATTGATGCAGATGTTGAACAGAATCACTTTAATCAGAAAAAGGAGAAATCAATTCAAATTGATTTGCATTTCCCCATTCTTTACCAACTATTATATTCTGTTGATGTGAGATCTGGGAATCAAACTACTGTTTTGCCCAATTACTTGATTCAGATGAAAAGGTTCAAACTATTTTTATGTGAATTACGTGCATTACTAAAATCATGTAGGACCCCAATCTCTAATTTTCCTGGGATTTAAAATAAACTTTCACTGAAACATTAAAATGCAGCCTTGAAGTCTGTTTATGCCATCCATTTTTACACACATCAACTTGTTACCAAGTTTCCACATTAAAAAAAATGAGAATTTTAGTTCACTAAAAATAAATTCCTATAATTACTGAGCCACTTGCTCCTCAGTGTGAAATTATAATAAGTTAACTATCTATAATTCAGGATTTGGTGCCAAGATATATATCTCAATAGCTCTTCAATGAGTGAGTAAAGCCAAAACAAAGAAAAGGGTCAGACTAGGACAAGAAAATACATTTCATTAAAATTAACAGCTTAGTATACTGTAAATACTTCCCATGATTTATTACCATGATTTATTCATTCCCCATATGCAAAATTCCCAAAGTAACAACATTGAGAAGGCTCTTTGATTCACACCTGTCTGGAGACTTAATCTCTTTACCTTTCTCTAGCTTGCTCCAAATCTTGTTCCGTCGACCTGTTGACAAGGGAAGTGAAGAGCACTGAAGCTGTAAGTTATTACGGCTGGCACAAATGAATTTTTACTGTGAGCTATTTTAAGCCTGACAAATATACTGCAGCAAGCTTATCAGGATATGCTCAGAATGCTGAAGGAACACATGCGATGTTTTCAGTCACTCATGTTTTATATTAAACAAGAAAAAAAGAATTTTTTTTAATATAAAAGAGAAAGACAGCATGTCAAAACAAATACAAGCAAAACTGAGAGCAAGATAAACAAATCATGGTTACTATAGCTAGAAATGCTATTTTGTATCCTGTTAGTAACAAAGGGCCCAGCAGAGATTATGCTACCTGAGACTTCTCAGGAAACAACAAGTGAATGAAAAATTGCCAGTGACCATCTACTGCTGCACCATAGAGAGTATTTTAACTTACTGCACCTGTGTATGGTTTGCCAATTGCAGAGTGGCAGATAGGACAGCACTCCAGAAGGTTAATGTCATTGCCCAGAGGATCATGGGTTGCCCTCTCCTCTCTTTGGAAGAGCTTTATAGCTCCCACTGCCTTAAGAAAGTTCAAAACATTATTAAAGATCCATCTCATCCTGGGCACCCTTTTTTTGAACTATTACCACCTGGCAGACGGTACAGGATAATAAAAACAAGGACAAATAAGCTGAAAAACAGCTTCTATCCCAGGGCAGTAACTATATTGAATTCTATGATATAGTGCAATATTAAGACAATATCGGGTTTTCAATTTCAATTATATTGCATGTGAAGGATGTGTGTTTGTGTTTTTATTTTTATAGTTATAATGTAAATTGAAGATGGCATTTAATTACATTGTACGAGGTGCAATGACAATAAAGTAAAGTAAAAAAGTAAAGCAAAGTAAAGTAAAGTAAACTAAGCTAAGCTAAACTAAACTAAACTAAACTAAACTAAACTAAACTAAACTAAACTAAACTAAACTAAACTAAACTAGAGTTCTTACTTCCAATACTCCTGAGAACATTCAGCTTTATGTCCATGGACAAGAAACTGAGCCTTATAGACTCACCAACATTTGCAATCGGGGTTCTTGGTGCTCTCTGAGCTTGGCTGTTTTCTTGCAGAGGTTTCATTACCCAAACTAGGTAACATCATCAGTGCTAGCACTACATTACCCTACAACACTAGCACTAATCATGTTAATGAAACCTCTGCAAGAAAACAACCAATCTCAGAGAGCACTGACAACCCCTCATTTCATCCTGAGCTACATATATTCTCCTTTATTGGCATTTGCAATCACTTTCAAGCCTAATGCACCTGGTCCAGAATGTGATCATGTGGACAGTGACAGGGGTGTCATATTTTGCACACATCATCTGCAGCTTCCCAAGCTGCAGTTGGCTTCTGGGGACAATTCAAGGTGCTGGTTATCATTTGTAAAGTCCTTCAAAGTTTAGAAGTTAACTGTTTGAGGAATCACTTATCCCCAGTCATCTCTGTCCATCTGGTATGGCCCAGCAGGATGGACCCACTCCAAGACCTGCCAATTAAGGAATGTCATCTTGTGGGACTCAGCAAATGTGCCTACCTGTTGGAATTCCTGCCCTCTGGAATGATCTCCCCAACAAAGATTTATGTGCCTCCCTCACTTATGTCGTTCAGGAAATTTTGTACATCTGATTTTCCCAAGCCTTGGAGACAGAGTTCTCTTTGCCTGTTTAGTTGCCTAGTTGCAAGCCCTCTAGAGCAAGATTGGGGAACTATGGCCCTTTTATGATCTGTGAACTTCAACTCCCAGAATTCTTGAAATAGCATGGCTGGCTCAGGAACTCTGTGAGCGGAAGTCCACAAATCATAAAGGGGCCATAGTCCCCTCACCTCTGATCTAGAGTCATTGAGGAATCAGGCAGTATATAAATCAACTTTAAAAATACACTGGATAAAAGTTAGTCTTGCCTTATACAGGAAACCTAGCCGGTTACCTTAGTCAGTCATTCCATCTCAGCCTTAGGAAGAAGGCAATGGCAAAAATTTCCGAAAATAGAGATTGCAAAAGAGAAGAGGGGGAAAAACTGCAGAAAAATCACAAACTACGGACCTTCGCTCCTTCCGTCAGAAATTAAAAACTCATTTTTTCTGCTTGGCCGGCCTAGGTTAGTCTCTACCCAGGGATTAGGGATTGTTAATTTTAAATGGGAATTTTAGTGCAGGGATAGTTAAATTTAATTTGTTTTTAGTGTATTTATGTATATATTTTATGCTGTTTTAATTTCTCCCTGTACACCGCTCCGAGTCCCCTAGGGGAGAGGACGCGGTTATACAAATAAATATTCGTATTCGTATATTCGTGGAGCACCACTCAAACAAGATCAGCAGTGGCAAAATCACAAGCAGTGAATGGCAGAAGGCAACTTTACTTGGAACAGTTTACAGTCTACGATGATACCTTTAACACCATCAAACAACACCGGGTCCTTGAGAGGGACTCAATAGGTAGATAAAAATGTCAAACCCAGTCTAAACATCTGGTTGACTGTGACCAAATGCCATCATCATCATCATCATCTTCTTCATCATCATCATAGCAAAATCTGAAAATAAATGCTTTGTTAACCTACTTCTTCAAAAATGTTGCATAATAAATGTCTGGTTTTCAGACAAGGGGCGTGATCTCCCCAATAATTACTTCCCGTATATTGTTGATGTTTTGCAATCATTCTCAGGCTTCTTGACTAAGACCTTTCAAAATTGTAAAAATAGAAGCCGAACACTCAAACTCTCAAGAGCACCAAAGCAAGCAAACCAAGCTTGTACATACACAAAGAGAGAGAAATGCCCACCCTCCCCAAATTACAGGAACAACTCTAGGAATACAATGGCTACAAATACCCAAATTGATTTTATAAAACTGTGGTTTATTGTTACAGGCTTGACTAAAGTGTGTCTAAACTGAGATGGGCTGTTTTGTGGTTCCGTACAATATGTTAAGGAAGCATAACCACTGTTCTGGACAAACAATATGGTTTTGAAAAGAGAAAAACAAATGGAGAAAATTGTCCTGTGAGAGAGAAAGACCAACAAAAGCTAATGTCAGAAAGGACAGAAGATGATAGACTAAAAAGTAGCTTCAAATCTTGTTGACGCTATGTAAGAAAGAAAGAAACCAGAATGTTTAATGTTGATGAATTTTCAACATATGAAATTCTCAGTTAAAATACAGGGATCATATTTTGCCCTTCAAATCTGGGTCTTGCTAAAGCCTTTATAGGAAACCAGCCAACTGAAGGCATTAGCAACTTCTCCAGCAACATGGTAGAGTGGACATAGACAACCATGTAGTTGGTCGCACACTGCATGATGTGTCACTTTTCCTGCAAGGCCATAGCATCAGATATAAAGCTAATAGCTGTGTCAATCTTCTCTCTCCTCAAAGGTAAGTCACAGCAGAATGCCACACACAATCGTTACAAAACTGTTTGTAGTATATTTCTCACCAAATGAATATTTAGAGACTGTCACCACCCCTGGAACACTTCAAATCAGTGGAGAAAACCTAAAGAAGGTGAATACTTTTCAGTATCTGGGATCCCACCTCCAAGGCAATGGCAACATCAATGGCAAGGTGCAAGCAAAGGTGAATGCAGCCTGGATGCGTGGCAAGAACTCATTGGTGTGTTATATGACAGACAAATGCCAACCCATCTTCAATCTAAGATTTGCAAGACAACCATCCACCCTGTTGCACTGTATGGTCCTGAATGCTGGCAGCAACCACAGGGAACGAAAGCTAGCTCCATGCCATGGAAATGTGAATGCTTCATTGGATATCGGGCATCTCCCTTCTTGACCACATCATAATTGATACCATTCGTCAACATTTTGGTGTGGCACCAATTATAGAGAAGATGAGAGAAGGCCTGCTCCACTGTTATGCACATGTCTTGAGAGCAGCACCTTCCACCATTGCCAAGACTGCCTACAAACTAGAAGTCAATGGCCAGAGACCTCGCAGAAGTCCAAGACATCAACAAAGATATGCAAGCCATGGGCCTGTACCATGGAGACACAGCTGACTATGCAATGTGGCATTCAATGATCTGAAAAGTGGACGTTGCACTTGTGGGAATACGCTAGGAAGGAGGAGGAGGAGGAGGAGGAGGAGGAGGAGGAGGAGGAGGAGGAGGAGGAGGAGGAGGAGGAGGAAAGGGTCTGACCAAATCAGACATATTTCTGTGACTGGAGCAGGGGATACAATTATATTGGATAGCACAACCAATGCTTAACAAGGGCAAACGAATAACAGAACTCATGCAGAGGAAATGACAGAGACAGCAAAGCTATGAAAGACAACATATAGATAGAAGGAAGAAAGAGAGAAAAAAGCAAGACACTGGTAATTGTAAAAACTACTACTTAGGTCCTAAGTGCAGGGACATTTGATAATTATTTACAGTCAGAAAACATACTGGAAAGGAAGGTACGCATAGGGAAGTGAAATGTATGAAACAATGAGACAAACAGAAGTTTTGCCAACAAAAATGTGAAGGGAGAGGTGCCCTGGGAAAAAAAGAAATGGTTTGTAAACCGGAAATCTCTCAATAAAGAAGAAAACTAAGACAAAAAGCATGAAAGAAGGAAGCATTATGAAGTTATCATGACAAAAATGGCAGGTTGTCAGTGACAATCTGGCAAAGTAAAGTTTTTGGTATAAATTGTTCTTATAACCACCCCAAGCTTGTTAAGGTTTGAGAACAGAACAGCAAGTGTTACAAACAGTAAATAGATAATGGTGTTAAGTTGGTAAATGTCGCTGCCCCTACAAGATACAATTAGATTTCCACTATCATGGAGGATACAGAAGTACGTTGAGTTCCGGTTGCAAATAATGTGAAATATTTTTATAATATAAACAGGGAGAAAAAGCAGAGAGCAGAGAGAAAACTAAGAAAGATTAAAAAAAAACATTTGCAACTAAAGTGATGTGAAAATTAGTGGAAAGCAGAAAACTGTGGATGGGAAGCTAAACATATTTGTTAGGATATTCAGCCTTATATTGGGTTGACAATATATATGAGCCTATGTTCTTAAGGAGTTATGTAACTTTAAGAACTGTCTTAAATTCTGATTGGCTGTGCTAATCAGCTCTACCATAAAGGAAGCTCAGAATCACAGTCCGTTCCCTTTTCGATTCCCTTTGATTCCTGTGCTGAGGAGCTGAAACTGTGAAGAAGGAGGAGGATTTGTTTTGCATCACTGTAAGATAAACTATGTTTGGTGAAGGACTGTTATTTGTTTGAGAAGTTAGTCGGAAGAAGCATTTTAGTTGCTACAAAGTAAAGACTATTTATTTTCTTACTATCACTGTTTTAGAGTTTGTTTGTGGCTACAGCAACGTATCTCTTTACTGTCTGGTGAATTACACTATTCCGCATTTATTTGCTAACACTGGTTAAGGGACCAGAGTTGTAACACTGGTTCTGAACCCAGAGTTGCTAACAATATTTTTTTTTAAATTTGAAAAAAGGTAGATTTTTGTACAGACTGGAATAGAACTCCAGCTTTGGATATGGCCAAGATATATTGAGTGCAACCCCCAGAGGGCCTCCAGAAGTTGTTACCAAATTGTAATTTTTGATGGGACACAATAATGGAAAAGAACCAACAAAGTGTAGAGATTAAGATGATGGACTACAAACAAGGAAACCCAATTTCTAGTTATCTTAGTCAGGGAAGGTAGTTGGTCACTCCTACCCTAAGCCCCTAAGTGGTGGCAGACACGGTAATGTGAGAAATAGATGAATGCAGTGCAAAAGTAATTGGATTTTGCAGCTAAGTGAGAAAAACTCTGAGACGATCCACAACAGCAAGAACAATGGGACCGAAAGGGAAATGACTAAGTGCATGAGTGGGAGTAGTCACATTAATATTAATTAATTAAATTAATAGTAATTCACCTGAAATGTAAATGGAATCGCATTTAGTTTTTCTCTAGTCCTAGCATTTTAAGCATTTATAGCTGCAGCATGTCCTTCTCTGAAAAACATTGCATATCCCGGTTATAAGAGCAACAAGAAACTTGTACATTTTATAAAAGTAATTCAAGGGTAAACATAACACTAAGGCTGCTTATATCTCAAAAGACAGAAAAATATCAGTGGCAAAGAAGAGAGGATGTCAAATTTCTTTACATCTCTAACAACGAGAAGGGCGCATTAGAAATAAAAGCTGTACAAAATATTGAATTATTTTATGGGAAACCAAATAACAAGACTGTACTTTTGTTCCTGTATTAAGGTGGCTAGTTGTTCTTTTTCTTTCTTTTTTTTTTATATTGAAAAAGTTTTATTGGTTTTACATTTTTTCTGTAGGATAGGGTAAGGGATACAAAGAAATTTTGAAAGCATTCACGTCGAGGTTGTCGGCTCTTCCGGGACCTCAAAATACATTAATAACAATAAAAAGAAAAACCTTTTTCATCAAACTACAAAGTGAAAGCGTGTACATATATCTAAATTCTCAATTCAATACTGTCAGTCCTTTACAAAAAATCCAAATACAAATATTATGCAAAATTGTTCAAAAAGAAAAGTCAAGGCAAAGTTATTTTTTTGATCTAAGTCTCTTGGCAATTGAATCTTCTTTTTCTCCTTCCAGGCCCCCAGTAGGCGGGGCCGTGGCCCCCTCCGTCCCCCCTGGATCTTCCCCCAGGATAGAGGAATGTTTTTTAAGAAAGGCTTCCGCCTCAGCAACTGTTTTAATCCTCACTCTTCCTCCTTCCCAGAACACCAGCATCCCTTCGGGTGTCACCCACTTGAACCAAATCCCATGATCAAATAAAATTTTAGACAAGAAGGAAAATTTCCTCCTTGCTTCTCGAATCTTTCTAGGGATCTGCTTCAAGATAGCAACCTCTTTTTGTTGGTAGATTAATGGGCTACCTCTCTGCACTTTCAGGATTTCCTCTCTGGTTGACCTTCTAACAAATTTCACATGTATCTCTCTAGGCACTTCATTTATCCTGGCATATGCTGAGTTAATTCTGTAGGCTAGGTCAATGTCCCCCCTGATCTCATCTTTAGGTTTTTGTAAATAGTCTGCTAAAATTGTGCTCATAAGATCAGGGAGGCATTCACCAGATTCCTCAAGAACGTTCTGAAATCTCAAAAAATATGTCATTCTTTCCATATCAATCCTAGACACATGCCCATTTGTTTCCCCAACCTCTTTAGTAACATTTTTAATCTCTCCCTTAACCCCCGCCAACCCCCCTTCCAATTCTTCAGTCTTCTGTGTGTTTTCCAGCACTTGCTTCCGTGTGTCCAATAGCTCCTTCTTGAAATTGATGTTTTCTGCCCTCTGGGCTTGAATCTCTTGTACCAAAGTTTGTATAACAGTTTCAAGAGAAGCCATCCGTTGTTCTAAACTTGTCAGTGCTGTTTCTTGAGCCATGATTAACTGTTAAAATCAATGCCACCAAAATGGCGTTTTCAGGGTGGGGTTGGTGAGACTAACCGGGAGCCAAAAGTTCTGATCAAGGTTGTAACGTTGTAAAATACAGGAACCAAGAGAGAGACCGTTTTCCAACTCAATAGATGTAATAGCGAAGGTACTCCAGAAAAGAAATCACAAATCCAAAAGAAAAAATTTCTTCATTAAAAACCAGAGATAGTCCAAATCGCAAAGAGACACTGGAAATTTTCCATAAACAAAATAGTCAATCAGGAACAAAGAGAGGCCATCTTCCACCGCCCAGCTCAGAGCCCGCAGGAGAAAGTAGTGAGAGAAATTGTATCAGCCAGACCTAGAAACATTGTTGCAAGCAAGCCGCAATCCACTTTCCCTTAACGCAAACAGTCAGGATTGAAAATTTCCGCTCCTCGCCGCAAGGAACCATTTCCAAGTGCCGCTTAAATCCGAGGGTTTTTTTTTTAAAAACAAACACCCCCCTCCCAGTCCTTTCAGCCCGGCTGACAGTAGAAAAAAAAAGTTTTTGAACACTCACTCTCCCCTTGCAGCTGAAGCCTCGGGAAGCCTTCCGACATCGACGTTCAGCCCTCTACATAGATGTGAATGGCGCCGTCGTCCTTAGGCGAAGGGAGAACCCCCCGCAGCATGTTCTCCTTCACCTAGGCCGCGGCAAAGGGGTCGCCTCCCCCACCGCCGTGAGGGGGGGCATCCCTGCCGAGCCGGCCCTACGGGAGACCCCCAAAAAAGGGGCGTCTCGCCCCCGTGGGGGGGCAGAAAAAGCAACAAAACGGCGAGCGAGTGCTAGGCTCGCTCGTCGCCGCTGGAGCCGGAACCGGAAGTCATTCTTTTTCTTTCTAATAAATACTCTTTCTAATATTTTTATAGAGACAATGAAATTTTTGGGTAATATAATTTGACATTCTTTCCTGTATTTATTTGCAACTCAATGACTTGTGAGCAATCAATACACTTGGAATTTACCTGTGGAGGTGGTTAGCAGCATCAAGTTTCTGGATGTGCAACTAACGAGTAGGCTAGCTTGGTCGCTCAACAGTGAGACACTGGTGAAGCGGGCACAGCAGCGCCTGCATTTTCTGCATCGCATGAGGAAAGTACATCTTCCTTCCTCTGACCTTCCCACTTTCTTCAGAGGGATAATCTAGAGTAGTGATGGCGAATCTTTTTTGGCTCGCGTGCCAAAAGCGGGGGGAGAGCAGGGGGGGGGGAGTTGTGCATGGGTGTGCCACAAATGCACGCGCTTTCCCCTTCTGGTTTGCTTGTAAGATCATTTTTCACCCTCTCTTCAGGAGCCTTCAGGGAAGCCTCCGGAGAGTGGAAAATGGTCTCAAAAGAAGGCTGAAGTCAGCTGGACATGCACGCTGGAGCTGACAGGGCAATGTCTCGTGTGCCCTAACAAATGACACCTGTGGCACCCGTGCCATAGGTTCACCATCACGGATCTAGAGCATCCTGTCATATTGCATTACGGTCTGCTTGGGAAGTATTATTGCTTCAGACATGAAGGTGGTGCAGAGAGTGGTGAGGATGGCAGAAAGGTTTATTGGTAGTTCACTCTCTTCCATCCAGGACATAGCATATAAGCGATGCTTGAGGAGGATCCACAGGATTGTCTGGGATGCTGCACATCTTCTTCACAACTTGTTTTCCTTGTTACCTTCTGGGAGGAGGCTGTGTGGTATCCGAAACAGAACATCCAGATTCAACCACAATTTTGTTCCATGTAGCATCAACCTTGTGAACTCTCATGTTTCCTCTTTCCACTATGTATTCAAAATAGACAGTGATTTAATGTGCGTGTGTGTGTGTGAAAAATGTCATTTTTAATGTGAGCCAGTGTACCCACAGTAAAACATGATAATAAAGGTTGTCTTATCTTGTGGATCCTGGTTATTTATGGTGTCCTAAGTTTTGCGGTTGTGTGAATCCATGGTGTTAGATCTGTGCCTAGTGCTTGTTTTCATAACATGGTCACGATGTCCTTCCACCTCTGAAACCAGACCTAGCTGGAAACTATAATCAGTTATCTTGTTTGCAAAGCAGTGCTCAGCACAAGGAATCCCCAGAAATGTCAGAAAGGCAAAGCAAGAGTACCTATAGAAGCAGGCAACAGTCTCGAATCGTAACTGGACTGTCCAAAACAAGATTACACAGAGTCTAGCCTTATCCTCCTTCCTCTTCCCCATTCAGCTTTATCATGTGTCCCTATTGGTGGCAAGGAATTGGCCATCAGTTATATAATTAGAATTAGAATTCTCATGATAAAGGAGCACACGTAGAAATGGTGGGTGCCATCACACCTCACTTCCAACTCCAAAGCCAAGAGCCACATCCCCCCCCCTCTCTCTCCTTCTATGTGCATTTTCCATGTTGCTGTGGCATTACCCTTTGGCCTTGCACACCCTCCCCATATTAAGGTGCATAAAAACCTATAAATATATGGTGCTGAAAATGCAACTGTGACTCATAAATGAAAGGAAGCACCTGAAGCAATACTCCGGCAGCAAGAAAATGCAGAAGTCTGATATCAGTCTAGAAAGCCATAGTAACTATCTAGGGCAGGGGTTCCCAAACTTGGCAACTTTAAGACTTGTGGACTTCAACTCCCAGAATTCTCCAGCCAGCAAAGCTATGGCTGGAGAATTCTGGGAGCTATGCTGGCTGGAGAATTATGGGAGTTGAAGTCCACAAGTCTTAAAGTTGCCAAGTTTGGGAACCCCTGATCTAGGGCTATTAATTCTAGAGAAGGACTTTAGCAGAAGTCCTGGCCACCACTCTGTTATTTGTTGGCATGGTTGCGTTTGAAGCAATGAGATCAGGCAAAGCACTACTAGCATCCCATCCAGGAGTACTGTGCAGGTCAGCAAAATTGAGGCACATCACCTGGCTCTTCCTGGGCCTCCTTCTCCCTTTTGTACTAGAAATGCATTATTTTCATTTAGCCCTGCAATTCAGCTCTACAGTTGTGGGCCTGTTTTCATATTTCGCTTACAAATTACTCAAAAAGCCCATGTTCTCTGGTCCCCTAGTCTCCTCCATGTTACACCACCTAATTTAGTGGACCAGGATTTTGATCCCATCCATAGGTTGAAAGGAAGGAAGGATTAAAGGAAGGAAGGAGGGAAGGAGGGAAGGAGGGAAGGAAGGAAGGAAGGAAGGAAGGAAGGAAGGAAGGAAGGAAGGAAGGAAGGAAGGGGAAAGGAAATATCGAATATCTACTTTAAAACAAACACAAATATTAATATTAGGATTTCATAAGTTTGATTAATGTACCATAACTAATGTTAATATCATTATTGCTACTTTTCCCAAAATGAATGATACCCAGATGCCGCAATGTTCATGTATTGATGTAGATTTAAAAAAAATAAAAAAAACCAAAAATTTTGGGGGGTGGAGAAAAAGAAAGAAAGAAAGAAAGAAAGAGGGAGGGAGGGAGGGGGGGTGCATGGGTTGTGGAAGTGACCTCGAAGGGAACATTAATTTGAGCACTGCCTTGTCAGTAACAATAACAGCATCACTGATGAGGCAACATTGATTGGGTAGCTATTACACTTCCACCTTGCAGAAAAACAACACTGGATTAGGAATGCACATCATAATCCACTCTTTTCACATAAGCATTAAATCTGTACCCCCTGTTATAAGAATTTAAAGCCAATAAATAAAGCAAAAGCAAACACAGTAACTTATTAGGAGTCCTCTGTTTCTTCACCATAAATGACGGTACTGAGCCAGAAGTTGATATTCAAGAAGTTATTCTTACTTCGACGCAAGCAGTGGAAGCTGCTGTATAATCTAAAAGGGAACTCTCAGAGGCTTCTTTCTTCTGGTCTGGCCATTTGATGTTCTGCAACTTAATTAAGCAATTATGTGGTCCCATCACAATTCATTTTGGTTTGGGTCACTGCAACCCCTGGCCATTATTGTTGGTAGAACATCTTGTGCGGGATGAGTGATTTACCATGCTACCACTCTAATTATTCCTCCCTTTTATACATCTGCTGAGAGCCCGAGTTTGATCATCTCTATACTAAATGATTACATTAACAGCTGATGTGGGCAGGCAACTTTGTACTCACACAAAAGAGGGTCTGACCTCTTGGAAAATGTAGGAGGCAGAACATACATTAAATGCAGCTGACTTGGCTTTTATTCCCTGGTTTATTGAGAAGATTGAGCCTGAAGAGTGTCAGGCATAGCTGAAGTTTAGACTCTGGCAAACTTTATACTCTCTCTGGAAAAGGTGCACCATGCAATGCTTCATTTTTAACTCTACCCCCCACCCTTTCTTGTTTGTTTTGATTAGTATTTTATATCAAGTAGCACAAAAAAGTTGACCTTGGCCATGTGGCTGCTGCGAATTTTGTTGCCCGACATTTGATTAATATTAGGACTTCTTTAGCAATAGAATAATTTTGCCGAGGACAAATAGACAGCTGTCATGATGCCTTTCGGCTCAATAGCACCGATGCAGATTTTGAAAGCTTTCACCCACTCTCCAACACAATCAGGATAGACAGATAGTTGCAATCAACATGTGGGCCATAGATATTTGCAGTCACCACAAGGGCCGTAACAAAGGTGCAAAATTTTGAGTGTTATTAAAATCTCTTGCCCAGCACTGGCTGCAAGCACTATCGTCTGAGTGATTAAAGAACTCATCTGCCTCTGTAAGGATCTTGCACTAGACACAAAAATATAGCTTATTCTCCTGGTGTTGAATTGAGGGGCATTTGAATGTTTAACCCAGGGTTGTCAAACTTGTTTTTATTGAGGGCCCCATCAGGGTTGTGTTTGAGGAGACCGAGGGGGGGGGGCATGGCCAGATGGCCAATTTGACATTACTCATGTTGGGGATGCATATATATATGTGTGTGTGTGTAATTGTTTCACAACAACCTGTTATTATTAGGCCCCAATTAAGGGAGGAGACATACTGTTTCCTTTCCTTCCTGTCGGCTCATCACCAGAGACCATCTAGACAGCAAGCCAAGAATTTCATTGTATAATTTTTTTAGATATGTGTGTTAGTTTTATCAGCATTGCATTCGCAAAAAAAGCAAAGGCCCAGGCCTGATGATGATGGGGGTGATCCCATCGAAACGTTGCAAAAACACCTTTAATTTTACACGGGAAAAGACCCGAATAAACCAAAATCTACATATATATATATATATATATATATATATATATATATATATATATATATATATATATATATATATATATATATATATATATATATATATATATATATATATATATATATATATATATATATTTATTTATTTATTTATTTATTTATTTATTGAATTTATATAACCGCACCCTCTCCCCGAAAGGACCCAGGGCGGTGCACAGGAAATTAAAACAGACAATATCACAATATAAATAATTAAAACCAAATTAAATAAATTATCCCTGTGCTAAAATTTAAAAATATTAAAACATAATCCCATCTTAAAACCCAATTAAAACAATTTATGGTACAGACTGTAGGCTAGGTAAATAACTTAGGCCAAGCCGGCCTGATGAAACAGGAGTGTCTTTAATTTCTGGCGGAAGGTGCGGAGGTCCGTGGTTGTTCTGAGGTCAGGGGGTAGGTCGTTCCAGAGGGTTGGGCCCATCACAGAGAAGGCCCTTCCCCTGGGCGTCGCCCGCTGGCATTGCCTGGTGGATGGCACCCGGAGAAGTCCTCTCTGTGGGAGCGGATTGGCCGCAGGGATGTATGGGGTAGGATGCAGTCTCGCAGGTATATATATATGCTGGTCTTGTTGTATTCGGGTCTTTTCCCATGTAAGATTGAGATTGTTTTGGCAATGTTTCGGCAAGGTCTCACTCGCCATCTTCAGGCTGGCATGAGACCTTGCCGAAACGTTGCCAAGACAATCTCAATCTTACACGGGAAAAGACCCAAATACAACAAGACCAGCATACCTACACCCATGAAAATCTACATAGACACACACATGTGTGTGTCTTCGTAGTTTTTCACAGGTGGTGGTATGCTGGTCTTGTTGTATTCGGGTCTTTTCCTGTGTAAGATTGAGATTGTCTTGGAAACAATTGAGATTGTGTGTGTGTGTGTGTGTGTGTGAATACATACATACATACATACTATATTGCCAAAAGTATTTGCTCACCCATCCAAATAATCAATCAGGTGTTCCAATCACTTCCATGGCCACAGGTGTATAAAATCAAGTACCTAGGTATGCAGACTGTTTTGACAAACATTTGTGAAAGAATGGGTCACTCTCAGGAGCTCAGCATGGAACTGTGATAGGATGCCACCTGTGCAACAAATCCAGTCATGAAATTTCCTGGCTCCTAAATATTCCAGTCAACTGTCAGCTGTATTTTAAGAACGTGGAAGTGTTCGGAAATGACAGCAACTCAGCCACGTAGTGGTAAACCACATAAACTGACAGAGTGGGATCAGAGGTGCATATTGTGAAGATGTCACCAATGTTCTGCGGAATCAATTGCTACAGACCTCCAAACTTCATATGGCCTTCAGATTAGCTCAAGAACAGTGTGCAGTGGACCGACATCATATTGAACCCTATGGATTAGGAACGGTCGCCATCTTCAGGCTGGTGTTTTCAACTTCAGAGCTGCCATCTTTCTATAAGTCTTGGGGGGGCTGGAGTGCTGGCTTTGTTACTGTGAGTGGGTTGATTGGCTGTGTAGTTGTATCATGATTGGTAGATAGGTTTCCGCGACACCTGGAGGAAATTGATTATCTAGGCCCGCGCCAGTCCGACTTCCGACCCGGTCACAGCACCGAGACGGCATTGGTCGCGTTGGTAGATGATCTCTGGAGGGCGCAGGATAGAGGATATTCCTCTATCCTACTCCTGTTAGACTTCTCAGCAGCTTTTGATACCATCAACCATGGTATCCTATTGCACCGACTGGGGGGGTTGGGGCTGGGAGGCACCGTTTTACGGTGGTTCTCGTCCTACCTCTCTGGTCAGTCGCAATATGTGTTGACAGGGGGGCAGAGGTCGGCCTCGAGACCCCTCTTATGTGGGGTTCCTCAGGGTCGGTCCTCTCGCCCCTACTATTCAACACATATATGAAGCCGCTGGGCGAGATCATCCATGGTTTTGGGGTGGGATATCATCTGTACGCTGATGATACTCAGCTGTACATATCCACCCCAGACCACCCCAACGATGCCGCCGAGGTGATGTCCTGGTGTTTGGAAGCCGTACAGATCTGGATGGGTAGTAACAAACTCAAGCTCAACCCGTCCAAGACTGAGTGGCTGTGGCTCCCGGCACCCCGGTCCAGCCAGATTACTCCAACTCTGGCCATTGGGGGCGAAACACCGGAGTGGCGCCCCGTGGAGAGGGCGCGCAATTTGGGTGTCATCCTGGATTCCCGGCTGTCCATGGATTACCATGTGGCGGCCGTGGCCAGGGGGGCCTTTCATCAGGTACGCCTGATGCGCCAATTGCACCTCTTACTGGACCGGGCTGCCCTGCGCACAGTCACTCAAGAACTCGTGACATCCCGGCTCGACTACTGTAATGCTCTCTACATGGGGCTTCCCTTGAGGTGCACTCGAAAGCTACAGTTAGTCCAGAATGCAGCCGCGCGGGTGATTACAGGAGCGCCTAGACACTCCCATATAACACCAATCCTGCGCGAGCTGCACTGGCTTACTGTGGTCTTTCGGGTGCACTTCAAGGTTTTGACGACCATCTTTAAAGCGCTCCATGGCTCGGGACCTAGTTATATGCGAGACCGCCTCCTGCCCCATACGTCCCTTAGACCGATACGCTCCCACAGAGAGGGCCTTCTCAGGGTGCCATCGGCCGGACAATGCCGACTGGCGACACCCAGGGGAAGAGCCTTCTCTGTGGCGGGCCCTGCCCTTTGGAACGACCTACCCCCTGAACTTCGCACCATCTCCGACCTCCGCCTCTTCCGCCAGTGTTTAAAGACACATTTGTTCCATTTAGCCGGCCTAGTGTAACCTCCACAAATGACTATTTTAGACAGTTTTAAATTTGGGGATTTTAATTTGTTTTTAGCGCAGGATGGTATCAAATAAGTTTTTTAAATTTTTTACTTGCTTTTGTATTGTATTTTAAATTCCTGTGCGCCGCCCTGGGTCCTTTTGGAGAAGGGCGGGGTATAAATGTAATAAAATAAAAAATAAAAAAATAAAAATAGGTGCTGATTGGTGCTGGCTGTGTGTTCTTTTGTATTGTAATGGCCTGGGTGGTGGGTGGGGCTCGTTTGTTGGCTAGTGCTGGTTTCCAGATGTCTGGTAGGTGGGAGGTATTGTCACGTACATGTTGTGGGGGTGTTTCTCTATTTCAATGGCTTCCATAATTATTCTCTTGTTGAACTGTTCAGTTTTGGAGATTAATTTGGTTCCTTCAAAATCAATTTCATGTCCTGTAGCTTTAAGGTGTTGGTAGAGGGAGGAAGTTGTTTCTTTTTTTCTTACTGCATTCTTGTGTTCTGTGATGCGTGCATTTATTCTCCTATTAGTTTGTCCTATGTATGTTGCAGGGCAGATTTTTCATGGTATTTCCACTTTCGTAATTTGGCCACATGGGAAAGAAAAACTGGACAACTTCCTCATACATCTCAATACATACATATATGTATGTCGAAACGTTGCCAAGATATTTTTAATCATACACGGGAAAAGACCTGAATAAACACACACATACATACATACATACATACATACATACATACATAATCTGTAGATAGATAGATAGATAGATAGATAGATAGATAGATAGATAGATAGATAGATAGACAGACAGACAGACAGACAGACAGACAGACAGACAGACAGACAGACAGACAGACAGACAGACAGACAGACAGACAGGGGTGACTCAGCCTTCCATCCTTACGATGTGGGTAAAATGAGGACCCAGATTGTTGGGGGCAATAGGCTGACTCCGTAAACTGCTTAGGAGGGCTGTAAAAGCACTATGAAGGTGTATATAAGTCTAAGTGCTATTGCTATCTAGCCACCAAGAAAGAAGATCAGAATCTGTGAGGTGTGGAAAGCTGGTGATCAAAAGGGATCTTGGATGTAGCGCCACTCAACCAAATTCAGCCACTTCTTCTGCAACATTCACTGTTTGCAATTCCAGACTGCAACAGGCAGAAGACAATGGTAATCCTGATTAGATCAATGTTTAGGTCTATTCTTCTACCTTGAAGTAACTTTTGGATAGAGTCTTAGTGTAGTCATATACATTTGCCCTCCCTCCTGCAACCACCATGTAAATTTCATCAAAGGCAAATGTTCCATACCTCCAGGATATTTTTCTTCCAACTCTACATAGGGAATGTCTAAATCGGGATCTAGAGTAACATCCTTCTGTAGCTGTATTAATGTTGACAGCTTTGAAATCACTGTACTGGTTCTGGCTAATATTGAATCTGTTGGTTGGTTGGTTAATTAGTTAGTTACTGCAAGCAGGTGAAATCAGCTTACCAAATCGAAAAAAAGGGCCAAAGGCCAGCTAAAGAAAGTAATGACGCAGTGCAGCTGGGTTCAATGACCTCTGACTCACACTCAACAATGTGCCAGTCTGGGTTTTGAATGAATGCAGTGCTATTGATCAGACACTCTTTTGCCAGTAAGTGTTTCAGGTTATGGGAAAAGATTAACTTACTTATCGCATCTAAAAATAAACACTGGGAGGCTTACCTGCCTTTGAACCGTATGATAACTTATCTTAATTGGGAGCACTCTGAAACTTGGTTTTCCATTACACACACACACCATTCTGCAACTTTTGTGGCATTTTAACATTCCTGAAAAGATTGCCCTTCTTTGTCTACTTCAGGAAAGAGTGACAGGTGGATAAAAGAAGAGGCGAAAGCAGAACAACGCTTGAAAACCCTTTGTTTTAGCTCGACACCTGGGTAAAATCAAGTCACAGCCACAATAGTCATATCCAAGGAGAATGTCTTTCTGATGGAGATGGTCTGATGGGCTGCTATCTGTTCAATGTTTTCCAACAAGATGGAAAATCAAGGAGAATCCCGTGTTTCAAAATAGGTGTGGCATGATAATGATTCTGGGAATGTTTTTACTAGTGTATTTATCACTATGCAGTATCTAATGCATATAAACAGAAGAATAAAAATGGGGGAAACCCAGAAAATAGAATAGAAGTAGACAGGGTTGTTTGTGATAAAGGAGGGATAGCATCAGTGGTGGGATACTGCCAGTTTAACAACCAGCTTGGTGAGCGTGTGCTTTGCGCAGCATTGAAAATAAAACATTTAGAAGCTCAGCTGCTTCCCTTCCAATTTAGCAACGGTAAGTAAAACAGCTGGAGGGGGAATCAGTTGTGCCATGCGATTGAGCTGAGCTAGAAATCAGGAAATAAAGGACAGGATAGGGCAGGGGTGGGTGGGTGGGTGGACCCAGCTGATCGTTAGAGTTACTGGTTCACCCAAACTGATCTGAACCAGTAGAATCCCACCCCTGGATAGGATATAAAATAGGAGAAACTGGTGGATTATCAGAGTTAGCCAATATGCTTTCTGGTACTTTCAGATCAGTCCATTGTTTAAGTGGGGTCTGGTCTCTACCACTCAGTGTGACTGTGGTGCTCCTAGACAAAATGTTCATCATATTCTATCCAAATGTCCATCAAGCTTACACTGGCCCAATGTCTGATTTTTTTCAACACAGACCATCCTCACCTTGAATGACTGGGTTGGACTGGACATTAACGTTTGAACTACTGATAAGTCCATGCATTTGCTGTATGCTAAATAAATAAATAAAAGACCAGTCCAATAAGAGAACAATAGGTTTTGCTTAGAACAATGGATGTAATAATACAGTGCCATTCTTTTAGAATGACACGGACAAGTTCTATTTGTTTAAGACATTTCAGCACACGCAGGAGCTCTTGAGATGATTTACAAACTAAAATACACTAGACCGGCATGGGGGCAGAGCTTTGTGCCAACGAAATGATTTACAAAGAGAATGCAGCTTGCTTCAGGGAGACCCAATGATGATGATACCTTTCACCCTGATAAGGTGCTTTGTTCCTCTGGCACATCCGGTAGCCAAAAGAGGCTTCAGGAGCAAAACAAAGTGCCATACTTTTGCTCTCTTTTTAGAAGCAGCGGCAACTGTATGGCTTCACAAAGCATCTTTGAAAGGTTGCTGCACTCACAAAAGTAAAGGAATCCTTCCAGCTTTTGTGCAGCTGCAACGTATGCCAATACAAACAGAATTAAAGCTGAACTTATAATCAGCGTTAAAGCATACAACCCTTCATTGAAACACTATTAAAAGCCAGCAGGACATATATACATAAATACATACCAGAGGTGGTATTCAGCCGGTTCGGACCAGTTGCACCTGCCTGGGCTCCAAAACATACTTTGTAGCCTCATTTTCAATGCCACATGCATGCGTGCATGCCACACACGCGAGCAAAGCACGTGCATAGAAGGCTGCATGCATGTGTGGAAGGTGCACACACGCTCACATTTGTGAACCGGTAGTGAACCTATGTGAATCCCACTGCTGATGTGTGTGTGTGTGTGCGCGCATGACAGCAACGCTTTAAGAGCAATAGCTCTTCTGAAAGAGAGTGGATTTCGAAAGGGATAACAACCATTCCTCCTTGGTCTGTCCTTTCATTAAAAAAAGAGGAAAGCAAGGTGAACAGAACAGCTTTACTTGCCTTCTATCCTCCCTCCCTCTCAGCAGCTTAGAGACCTCATAATCTTACAACAATAGCTTGGTTGCTTTCGATTTAAAGCACACTTAGCCATGACTGAGCATTACACTAAGCTATGTGTGAACCCAAGTGGCTTGCATTTGGTTTAGTGGGTTCCGTGAAGTCAGCCACCATGGTACATAATCCAGAGGTTTATTATTCGGTGTGGTTTATTCAACCTACCACAATTAAGCATGCAATGGTATGGCGTGCAACAGCTGTACCTGAATCCAGTAACTTTCACTCCAAGTAAGTGGATGCAGAATTGCCCTCTTGAAAATATTTTTCCAAAAGCCTCGTGACCTTCATAATGAGGAACTGAGCCCACATTGCCCATCTTCAAATCCTTCAAATTCACACATCATTGATTCTGCTAATTATCAGTTCCGTGTCTGTGTGTGTCTGTGTATTTGTATCGTACACTTACGTACATATGCACACGCACAAAACATGACCATACAAAACTGTTCTATGTATCTTAGCGAGTTGATTTCGTGGACAGCTAACGAAGCCACATAGATTTTAAAATACAAGTGCATTGCGTCCCTAGCTTGCTCTGCTCACTTTTTTCTACTTATCAAATGTCTGGCTGAATCATTCTCATCCTGCAAATGTTTTCCTCCTGTCTGTTTCTTCCTTATCTCTCCACCCTGACCCTTGTGCAAGCAGGTTTCTGTGACATAAATACGCATACAGAAATTGCACTCAAACAGGTTTGTTTTTAGTAATCTGCCATATGGAATGATAATTCCAAGAGTATCATCCTGAGCACAAGGGATGCCAACTCAAGTGGTATCATGCAGAGGTGAGCAAAAGGAACTGTCAGTAGAAAGTGACAGGAGAAATCAAAACTGTCTGGAGTTTGGTGGGGTGTGTGTGTTATTACTTTCAGATTGTGTGGGTGACTTGAAAGCCAGGTTACAACCAAGGGGCTTTATTCCCCAGTATAATAGAAATATTAAGTGAAACCTTAATTCATTCCTACAATCATGCATAATAGAGTGGAGTGGAGTGGAGTGGAGTGGAGTGGAGTGGAGTGGAGTGGAGTGGAGTGGAGCAGAATAGAATAGAATAGAATTCTTTATTGGCCAAGTATGATTGGACACACAAGGAATTTGATTCTGGTGCATAAGTTCTCATTGTACATACAGTACAAACAACAAAGCGATAGACCATATATCAGAGATCATAGTTTCAATCGTTAAACATAAAATACAACCACATGTGATAAATCATAAGATACCAATAAGAAAAGGTAGTAGGAAATATGAGAAAATGAAAAAGATAAGAAGGATGATAGCCTTGGATTGTGGACAGCATTCCGGAAATATCCAAGATTGAAAGCATAATCAAATTCATGCTCAACCAACATCATTCTTCCAGTACACAGCCTAATGATGGTTGCAGAGAAGTTGAGAAAATTCTGATCCAGAAAATTGTTAAGAAGAGTAGAGATATTCACACAATTCCTACACACATTCCTTTGCAGAGATTGGATTCCAGCTAATGTGATCATATCTGCTGGAGAACAATATCTGTGCAACAGCCACATCCCATCAGCACACATACAGACTCATTCTAAAGAACAACTGAGACATAATGGTTCCTGTGGGTGGGATTAGGTTTGGGGAGACTCAGACTGAAACCCAACATCAGCCACAGGAGCGTCATACTGTAAATTGGGCAACTCATTATCTCTCATCCTAACTTAATTCACAGGTTTGTTACTGAAGAGAGAAAAATGGAGCGGGAAATATGTAAGTGCTTTCTCCTGGTAGAAAACGAAATAATGAATCTAAGCACAGCAATAGTGGAAGATGAAGAAAAGAGTGACAGTTATATTAAATATATCTATATAGCTGCTTCAAATGTCAAAAAAAAAAAGGGTGTGTGATGAAGAGTACAGAAATGGTAGGGGACAACATTGGTGAATCTACTGCTCACTTGAATATTTGATGTTTAATTTAATATATCCACTATACAGATGTAAAATAGAAAGTGATATGCACACACCAGAAAAAGCACTAATATGCTGCCAATTGAAATTTCTTTTGAAGCTTACAAAAGGTTGTGTTTTTTTTTAAAACCACAAAGAGCTTTCTCTATCTGGATTCATCTGAAAACCCTAGTTCCATTTAAAACTGCATTAGAGAAAATCCAGGTTTTTTAATTACCTAGACTTTGGTTCAGAAAATTGGATTGCTTGAATGCTTGGATGCATTGATCAAAAGATCATCAAACTTAATAGAAATGTTACTAGAACTATTTCTCTGGAAAAAATGCAAACTGATTCAGAAATAAAGGATTATGTATAATAAAACCAAAAATGTAGTCAAATTTACAGTAGGGATGGTGGATTTTTAAGCACTACCATAGACTGCATTTACACATTCTGATAAGTTAAAGCCCTGTGGGATATCAGCAAAGCTGAGTTACAATATCAAGGAAAATAATAAAGAACACAGAAATATTTCACAAATGATTAAAAAAGAATTAAATGGCCTCCACAGACTGGTGTAATGATCATTACACAAAACAAAATGATATTGTTAACTATTGTTCTTTTCATTTTTCATTTGAAAACAGTGGTATAGATGTTTAGAGATGTTACATTTTATTAATTTACTTAAATGCTATCACGGATTATAATTCTCTGTGCATTGGCAAATTATATAGAAATGCTTTCTTTCGAACACTCTTCTCATACAATGCCAATTTTCTAACCCTTTATCTAACTGCCCATAAAGTTCTTGGCTTCATTTAACCGTATCTATTTAGATTCTTTTAATTTAAGAACAAATTAATGGGAAGTTAGCAGGCTGCAAACAGAACAGCGGATTCAGGCATGAGCAATAATTCTAACAAGGTGTTCTGTTCCACATAGAAGACACAAGCATTCATAGAAAACAAAAATAATAGGAAATTGCCATTATTTGCTTTGCATGGAAGTCTGCCCATCTATCCAACAAAAAGTTAAAGTAAACACAAGTGGCCAAAATTGGAGGTGGGGGGATGGAGGAGAGGGGAGAGGGATATAGGGGAGGAATCTCACTAGTTTCCTTTCCTTTCTCAAAACTATGCCAGCCATTTAGTGAGACCGCCCTTAGTGTGCTCCAAATTCCAAAGATGCCCTCCAGCTCAAAACAACTGTGCACTCTATGCTCTGTGGACAAACAGAGCAACCTGATACAGGAAATTTTCTGCTATTGCAGAGTGAAGAAGGAACATCTTGCGAAATACATATCTGGAAGAACTGGTCAGAAAAGATAAGTAAGGCGTCAGTCAAGGTCATCACAAGTTAATGAAGAGAAATACTTATGATGGACTTCTTGGTTTTTTGCAAGAAGTTTCTAATTGTCCCAAATTCCGTAATTTTAGCTCACATTGTATTGGGTGTTATAAATGTTTCTTCGGAACAAGTGATCTACAACTAGGAAATTCACACACCCATACACAAACACAAATTGGCTATGGTCCTATACAAATGTGAAAATTAATTTAAAGGAGAATCCATTACTGAAAGTGCAATTATGGGATCATATCCTTTAATTCAGTTTGGAATTGTATGGCATGAACCAAATTTCAGCATGGAAATGGTACACAAATCATTTAGTCCAATGATGGCTAACCTTTTTATTGTCACGTGTCAAAAGCGTGCATGCACAAGCGACAGATCCAATCCATGTGCCCACACCCATAATGCAATGTGCATGCTACACACACCCCATACGCCTCTCCCCCTGCACACACACACTTGTGCTCTGTTTTGGGCCTAGAAGGCCTCTCAGACTCCTGGGACCAAAACCAGGCCACAGTGGGGGGGCACCACAAACCTCCATGTCCCCCTACCCCCCACGCATGTGTGGCAGGGACCTGAAAATCAGTTGATTGGTGGGAGATGGCATGCGGAGCCATTTATCAGGGCACGCGAGGTGATGCCCTGCCTGAATTCGCCCTTTTTTGTATGCTCTTTTCACCCTCCCCAGGCTCCAGAGGCTTTATAGGAGCCTGGGGAGGGCGAAAAGAGCCTCCCCCCCCCCAGAGGGCCTCCGGAGGCTTCATGAGCTTCCCTGAAGCCTCCGAGCACACAAAATGACACGCCGCCAAAACCGGAAGTGACGTCTGATTTGCTTGCATTTTGAGTGGTTCGGAGGCTTCAGGGAAGCCTCCTGAAGGTCTCTGAAGCCTCCGGACCACTCAAAATAATGCTCCAAGCAGATCTGCCGTCACTTTCGGTTTCGGCAGCATGTCATTTTGAGTGCTCCAGAGACTTCCCAGGCCCTCCGGAGGCTTCAGCGACCTTCAGAAGGCTTCCCTGAAGCCTCTGGACCACTCAAAATGACACTCTGCCAAAACCGGAAGTGATGTCCGATTTGCTTGGAGCATCATTTTGAGTGGTCCAGAGGCTTCAGGGAAGCCTCCTGAAGGTCGCTGAAGCCTTCTGAGGGCCTCCGGGGAGGGGGGGAAGGCTGTTTTCACCCTCCCCAGGCTCCTATAAAGCATCTGGAGCCTGGGGAGAGCGAAAAGAGCATGCAAAAAATGTGGGGGTGTCACACATTTCATTATGGGTGCAGCACACCCGCGCATGACCCCCCTGCGCTCCCCCCACTTATGGCACGCGAGCCAAAAAAAGGTTCGCCATCGCTGCACTATGATGACAGGCAGTATTTTTTTTTACACACCAGCTGCAAGAGAACAACTATAGTTGTTCTATAAAAAAAGGCCACCAACATCACAGACAAACATGACTGTGATGTTGGTGGCCTTGAAGGCACTTGGCTGATTCAGCACAGAATGCTAAATTAGATGGGCTGTTCACCTGATTCAGCAAGGCCCTTCTTATCCTGCTATGTTAGGCCTATGATCCTCATAATAGTTAAAAAACATGTCATCCTCCTAATGCAGGGGTATCAAACTCAGGATGACACATTGTCATCACGTGACATATCACAACTTTTTCCCCCTTCGCTAAACCAAGAGTGGGTGTGTCCACTGCGTGGCACATCCGGCCCACGGGCCGCGAGTTTGACACCCGTCCTAATGGAACCATTTTACTTTTATCTCCAAACTTACCTCATAAAAAGGGGGGAGGGCAAAACCCTCAGTCTTCTGCCAGCAGAGCTTGAATTTAAGTAAAAACATCTGGCCCAGTCATCAACATGCCATAGTTTAATCTATGCTTTAGCTTATGTGTGAAATTAAATCCTTAGTTCTTCCTAAAGCTAGTAAGCATATAGCAATGCTTACAATTTTTTTAAAAATCCTTTTACAAAACTAGCTTTTGCTTTGGGGGGGGGTTGCAGTTTGCTAACTGCCTCCCCCCTCCACACACAAATGTGATCAGGACTCAAGATTAGCTTTAAACTTAGAAACTAGCTTTCCTTTCTCACGGTTCAAAATCAAGAAGCTATGAAAGGTTTTTGTCCCCTCTTCTGATCAGTTATCAACCACTCTTGCTCTATGAAAACAAACACAAGATTTCTCTAAGTACTACGGTCGGAACACCGTAGTGCCTAAATGCAATTGTAATACAAATTTGTCATGAGAGGAAAATCTCTCCTTAACTGCCCAAATTCTTAACTGCCTTATGAATGTACACTCTAGTACCTTATAAAGCATAAAAATATAATACAAGTGAGATGACCAAATATGTACCCCCCACAAGGACAGGAAATTAAACATGGCGGATAATGCTACTTGATGGGTGTGGGGGTACAGCACTGCTTGTCCAACCTTTGATAATAGCTCAAAAGCAAAGCAGAATCTTATGGATATCCCCAGAGGGAAAATTCTCTTCAGGTTGAATCATTCAAAGCAGAATTAGCAAAATATCCACAAATGTATGCCAGATGCAGTGAAAGAGGCTTGGAAGGGATTCACCTTCTACAGTAAGCTAAAGCAGGATGTTTTGTATAGTGCTCCTTGTTCCTAAAAATCCAGTTGTACTGTTGACAAAATCTAAAGTTTGTAGCCCAAAAGATTAAAGCCCTTTTAAAAACCAATTTTCTTGGCTTTCTGACACAAACAAATTCGATAACCTTCCTTTCTTCTCCTCAGTTCCGTCTCTGCATTCTTCTGTCCTGTGAAGGCATTTAATGCCTGCAGCTTTCTCCCTCGATGAAAGTTTTGTAGCCTTTTCCCTCATGCATGTCGACTTTTCATGCAAATTTACATGAGGCCTTCGAAAAGAAAGCAAATCCTTTGCAAATCCCACAGAAACAGAATATCCTGGTACTTAAAGAGAATGCAAATCTTACAGAAAGCAAAACAGATGGGATTATCCCTAGATTGCAGAAGCAGACAGGGCCACGTGCATCTCTCGTACATCCAGAAATCTAAGTGTATTGAACTCAAGGTTATGCTGGCACCTGATTCAGAAAATCTCAGAAAGCCCTCTATCCCTCCATGGCAGAAAGAAAAGAAAAGAAACTCAACAATAGCAAATTACTTTATAATGTTCTGTGTTGATGATATTCAAAATAAACTATAATCCTGTGTAAATTCACAGCTGGTAACTCCTTAAAGAATCCATCAAAAAGATTTATAAACTTTCATTGATCATGGCAACCCAAAGCATCAGTGGTGGGATTCAATTTTTTTTAATACTGATTCTATGGGCGTGGTTTGGTGGGCATGGCAGGGAAAGGACACTGTAAAATCTCCATTCTCTCCCCACTCCAGGGGAAGGTTACAGCAAAATCCCCATTTCCTCCCAATCAGCTGGGACTTGGGAGGCAGATAATAGATGGGGGCAGGGCCAGTCAGAGGTGGTATTTACCATTTCTCTGAACTACTCAAAATTTCCACTACCGGTTCTCCAGAACTAGTCAGAACCTGCTGAACACCACCTCTACAAAGGATACAAAAGGCAGAATCATTTCTTCACCCAACTCAGAGACTAAGAAGTGAGAAGAGCTGGTTTGTACCAAAGGTACTAAGCTAAAATATTTGTTTCTAGTCTGGATCAGAGTGATATGTGCAGCCAGGGAAAGTGGCTGTTGTATAATTCAGGATGTTGTGAGAACTAAGACAATTAGGTGATGGTCAATATATTGTGGGAACACTGCCTACATGTGGTCCAAATAGTGTATGAAAAAACCTAGGTGCACATTTGAGTTTCTGCATTTATATCAAATTATAATGATCCGATTTCCTCTTTTGGGCATACTTTGATAATAGTTTTGAATGAAAGTTATGGAAAAAATATAAATTGCAAATAGGTGTAGAGGTGGATTTTTAAAATATATATATGCAGAAAACAATACTTTGATGAATCAATTCATCGATTCATCAAACTTAATTAAACAATCCAATTTGATTCAGGCAATAAAAAAGCATACTGTGTGTGGAGAAGACAAATTTTCTGAATCAGAAAATGTAACTGACTTAACCTAATTCAGCTTTTTTATACAGTATTTTCCCTTCTACCACAAAAAGAATCTTCCTATTATATTGGAGCTGTCAAAATCTACGTGAAGCGGTCTGAAGTTACATAATGAAAAACCTTTCCTCAGCAACGGTAGTTCGAGATGTTCTTTCCAGCTGTGGCAAGCTTATGTTCTGCAGAAATATTACATAATCATGTTTGATTATAAGCACAGTACAATTTGGTTGTTGCTGGGATGCTGTTTGTTTTGCTTTTAATCGTCTCTTAGGCCAGACAACCAGCTCACACGGCTTTAATGCCACTCAAGGAATAGTGTTCTATTCTCAGAGTTCTCAAAGCAACTCTTATTAATGCTTGCCTTCAGGAAAAAAAAATGTAAATTACAGCAGAAAGCTGCATTTTACATTTATTGAGTGATGGCAAATTCAGTACATCTGATGCTACTCAAAATTCCAAGTGATGCTTTTGCAAAGCCGGTTGTACAGAAACAGCTCTGTCTATTCTACTTCTATTTCCTTGCATTTGACTAATATTACACAACATGCCACGCCGCCCTTCAGGGGAAAAAAATTAGATTGTTTTATTTTGCCTCTCCCTGGACCATTCCCCAGTTTGCCCCTCTTTGAGATATGGTGAAGTAGAACAGAATGATAAAATACTTTAGAATAATGGGAATAATAGCATGCTTGACTGGTTGATTAATAACAGTCACCCCATTTAATTACAGTAGTGAATGTGGCAAATAAGTCATTCAAATGTCATTGTTCTGTCCATTGCATTCCACTTGTTACAGTTACATAACCAAAAACATATTTCTTTCCTTGAACACCTCAAGATGTCTAATTCACTACATTAAACTATTGGTTGGGAAGCATAATTTTAGTTTACAAACTAGATTTGTAACTGTTTTTGTACTGTTCAGAGCCATTACTTAGAATCATAGAGTGAGAAGTAAAATTGAGATCATCTAGTCCACCTCCCTCCCTCCATGGCCATATTTCCTTTAAGACCGCAAATGAAGGAGAGCTGAGGGATGCCATACTTAAAAGTCTGCTAATTAATCAATGTCTTGAATGTTTTTGCTTAGCTTTAACTCTATGAAACATATGTAGGTTTAAATCTGAACATGTATAATTATATGCAGTGTGCAGCAGCTGCCAAAAAAAGCCAACACAGTTCTAGGCTGCATAAACAGAGGGATAGAATCAAGATCACGAGAAGTGTTAATACCACTTTATAATGCCTTGGTAAGGCCACACTTGGAATACTGCATTCAGTTTTGGTCGCCACGATGTAGAAAAGATGTGGAGACTCTGGAAAGAATGCAGAGAAGAGCAACAAAGATGATTAGGTGACTGGAGACTAAAACGTATGAAGAACGGTTACAGGAACTGGGTATTGAATTTTGAATTTGAATTTATTTATATTTATATCCCGCCCTTCTCCAGAGAGGACCCAGGGCGGCGCACAGGAATTTAAAAACATACAAAAATACAAAAAATAAATACATAATTTAAAATATATTAAACTATCCTAATCCTATGCTAAAACCAAATTTTAAAATACCCAATTTAAAACTTTCTAAAAAGTCCCCGTGGGAGGTTAGGCTAGGCCGGCTTGCTGAAAAAGATGTGTCTTTAGACATTGGCGGAAGAGGCAGAGGTCGGTGATGGTGCGTAATTCAGGGGGTAGATCGTTCCAAAGGGCTGGGCCCGCCACAGAGAAGGCTCTTCCCCTGGGCGTCCCCAGTCGGCATTGTCCGGCCGACGGCACCCTGAGAAGACCTTCTCTGTGGGAGCGGATCGGCGATATGTCTAATTTAATGAAAAGAAGGACTAGGGGAGACATGATAGCAGTGTTCCAATATCTCAGGGGTTGCCACAAAGAAGAGGGAGTCAACTATTCTCCAAAGCACCTGAGGGCAGAACAAGAAGCAATGGGTGGAAACTAATCAAGGAGAGAAGTGACTTAGAACTGAGGAGAAATTTCCTGACAGTTACGGTAGAGCAATTAATCAGTGGAAGAGCTTGCCTCCAGAAGTTGTGAAAGCCCCAACACTGTAAGTTTTTAAGAAGATGTTGGATAGCCATTTGTCTGAAATGGTATAGGGCTCCTGCCTAGGCAGGGGATTGGACTAGAAGACCTCCAAGGTCCCTTCAACTCTGCCATTGTATTGTATATCTTGAAAGTGCAGATCAATTTTTAGTCTAATATTCTGAATCACAACGTAGGTATTGCATGGTATGGTTTGCTATGTCTTAAAAATCAGACAGGGACTTGAAATGGTTTGAATCCTGATTTATTGAATAAGCCATAATGGTTGCCTTCAAAATAATATTAAGGTATAGGCTGTATTTTATAAATACAGTAGAGAGGTTGACACAGCACAATAAACCAAAATCAAGCCAACTATATCATGATTTGCAAGCCAAGGGAGAAGCTTGGTTAATGCCACTTTGAGATTTATAGCTAAACTGACATTTGATCCCTGCAAGACATCAGTGTTCATCCTGTACAAGCTACAGGCAATTAGTAAAAAAAACATGGCTACTACCCCAATCTCACAGCTGCCTTTAAAAAAAAAGCATTCATAGCAGAGAAGTACAATAGAGTTCTCTCTATGCAGAGAACTACTTAATTAGAAGTGGTTTCTGAAAATTTTGTTTAGCTTTCTTTGTTCTTTAAATAAGAAATTAACAAAAACTTCCTATTTATTTCCTCAAACAGTACAGAAATCACTGAACTTCTTTAAAAATAAATTTTATGGCTTTTGGCACTGCTATCTTAGTTGCAAAATCAGCTGGGGACCGTTTCAATTTGGAGGAGATAATGTACAATTGGGATCCTTTTAGATGGTATCCAGGCTTCTAAGGCAGTGGAATACTATGCTATTTAAAGAGATGCTGAAGACCAGTGTATTTACAAGATCCTGTACTACACAGTTCATTAGTACTGAAATGTGTGTTTGAAGTCCATCATACTATTATAGAAGTAGAAGAACCATAACTATATTTTGGTATCCAGAGGTCCTTTTTCATGAATATTTCAAGATAAACTATTCCAAGCTTCGCGATTTGGTTGCACACTTTTTGTCCCCATTTGAGGAGACATCTTCAGTGCGCTTTGGATTGTGCACAATCCAAACTGCACTGAAGATGTCTCCTCGAATGGGAACGAAATGTTTGTAACCAAATCGCCAAGCTCAGAGCCCAGACCAATAATATAACTGCCAATCCAAGCTACTACTGGTAATATTAAATTATTAATTCACTCCAAACTTGATTGCAGAAAAATACAACTTCAGCAACAGAGTGGTCAATGCCTGGGATGCTCTACCTGACTCCGTTGTTACATCCTCAAGCCCCCTCCCCCCAGCTTCCACCTTCAACTGTCCACCATGGACCTCACCCCTTTCCTAAGAGGTCCATAAAGGGGGCATGCATAAGCACACCAATGTGCCTACCGTCCCTGTCCTACTGTCCCCATTTATTTGTACTCATTTCCTTGATCATGTCCATGTTTATACTTATACCTGTTATCTTCTACATATTTGACAAACTAAATAAATAAAATAAATAAATATGCAAAGACGTTTCATAATTGTTTTCTATTAGGATTATTAGGATTTTAACATCCTAGGAACAATGGAAAGGATCTGAAGTTAATACCTAACAGAGCTTTGTAATCATAATTCTATAGCAATTAGCTATGCAGCCAAAATGGGAAGAGAGTTTCTAACTCTAAGGACATAGGAAAGTCCATATACAAACTCCATCTGGGTTTAAGAAGTCAGTCCTAGTGTAAAAGAGAAGGGTTCTGATAGCTGATCACAGACAAGATTAACATGGTGCATTTTCCAAAATTAATTGAAAAGAAGTGTTTTGGAAACATGGACGTCAAGCATAGCACCTCTTTAATGAAGCCATGATTTTATTTTTGCATTAGCCTAAAAACAGATATAGCTGCTATACTTGTCATGTTCTCTGATTTTTTTAAGTTCTATCATGTAGAATCAAATGCTGTTGCTTTAAAGAAATACTACAGTCCTACACATTCTGAAACAACACAGTCCTAATAAATATGTTCCTTTCAACACTACATTAGCTCCCACTGCTCAACTTTATATCCCAGACTTCAATATTGTAGATAACAAGATGGATGGCATATACCGGTAAATGTAATAAATACAAATAAACAAACCCTCCATCTTAAAACTGTTTAACAGTGTGGAATCAGTTCAGAATGTTGGTCTACTCCAGGGATGTCCAAACTTGGGAACTTTAAGACTTGTGGACTTCAACTCCCAGAATTCCCCAGCCAGCATAGCTGGTCTACTCAAAAATACTACCAATTTCTGAGTAGACTATTACATTAATTCTAAGAATCATTCACTATAGTCTGATGTTTCTTCACTTTTCAGCCCTCTAGCTGTTATTTTACCCATTATCACCATTGCTTTCACAATTTTGGAAAATATTCAGGAGAGTCCTGAACAGGAGCTGAAGCTATAGGAAACCCAATGGGCCTCAGATCAGGGTTTTACTAAGCTCTTAGCTTTCATCTGGTTTCTCCGCCTCTTCTGAAAAGATTGTCCCTCTACTTGGGACAATCATATCCTAGTGCCGTGATGGCAAACCTATGGCACCCAGACCCCTCACTGCAGGAGCATCACCCAAGTCAGGTCCACCACATATACCTGAGCGCCTCCCACCGGCCAGCTGGTTTTTGTGTCTCTGCCGTGCATGCGTGCATGAATGGGGTGTGCATGGGAGGTCACATGCGCATGTGGGAGGGGGTTGCATGCATATGTTTGGGGAGTGCAGGGAGTCATGTGTGTATGCATGGGGGGAAGGAGGAACGTGAGGGGATCATGCATGCATGCATGCACAGGGTGGGGCATGCATGGGGGGTCATGCATGCATGGGGGCGGGGCACATGACGGGGTTACATGTGCATTACATTATGGGTGTGTGAATGCTTTTGGCATGCAAAAAGGTTAGCCATCATTGTCCTAGTGTGTCTTATAGTTGCTTGCAAAAAATGTTTCATCCTAAAAAAAAGTATTTGTAGAAGTAGATACTGCATTATCCAATGAAGAACATTATGTTACCATTAGATATGCTGGGGGGAAATTCACTAGTGAAAATATTCTGAATATAAATCACACAACTTTAATGCTTTCAGAGTCCTACCTATTTTTCCATTGCTGATCATTTATCTGCTTTGTGGGTAGAGAAATTGTTTCTTTTTTTGCCAGCAGCAATAGAAAAACAATCATCATCCTAAGCAGCTTGGTGGGAACTGAATGATTAAAGCCTCTCCTCCCAATCAGTTCCAATCATCTTCAACAAATTCACTGTTCTGGGGAATTTCTGAGGAAGAAATAGCAAACTGAAGATGGTTCTGCTAAAAGCAGAATGAGTGGACTGGTTGCAATTTCAGAATGAAATTGCAGAATGAGTGGACTGGTTGCAATTTCTCTCCAGACAAGGGGAGAATTTGAGATCACCCACAAGTGTTCCATACAGTTGTTCCTCATGAGTGACTGCAAGACAGCAGTTTCCAGTGGGTTAGGAGATCTGGGAGACAAGGGAAAGGTCAAACCACAGTTGGGACCTTTAAAAGAACACTGGATTTACATACTTTCTTGTTCAACTTTCAAAAATTGCTTGTTAACTGTTTTTCACATATTAGGAAGCTTGCACTGGAAACACTAGGTAAATAATAATAATAATAATAATTTATTATTTCTATACCGCCCCCTCTCCCCACGGGGACTCGGGGCGGTGCACAGGTAGCATAAAAGCAATAAATAACAACAACAATAAATAAACAACAAAATTTAAAAACCAATTAAATAAACCCTGTGCTAAAATCCCAATTAAACTAAAACCTATTCTATAAAATCCCAAGGCAAGGAGGCTATCCCAGGCCGGCCAGATGGAAAAAGTAAGTTTTCAATTTAAGACGGAAGGAGCGGAGGTCCGTAGTTGTCCTAATGTCGGGGGGAAGGTCGTTCCAGAGGGCCGGGCCCGCCACAGAGAGCGCCCTTCCCCTGGGTGTCGCCCGCTGACACAGTCTAGTGGACGGCACCCGGAGAAGCCCCTCTCTGTGGGAGCGAATCAGCCGTGAGGACGTATGAGGCAGGATCCGATCCTGCAGATAGCTAGGTCCCGAGCCATGGAGCGCTTTGAAGATGATGACTAGCACCTTGAAGCGCACCCGGAAGACGACAGGCAGCCAGTGCAGCTCGCGCAGGAGCGGTGTTACATGGGTAGACCTTGCGGTCCCCATAATTGCTCGCGCGGCTGCATTCTGGACTAGCTGAAGCCTCCGGGTGCACCTCAGGGGCAGCCCCATGTAGAGAGAGTTGCAATAGTCCAGTCGGGATGTCACGAGAGCATGAGTGACTGTGCGAAGGGCGTCCCGATCCAATAGGGGGCGCAATTGGCGAACCAGGCGAACCTGGTAAAACGCCCTCCTGGCCACGGCTGTCACCTGATCTTCCATGGACAGCCGGGCATCCAGGAGGACACCCAAATTGCGCGCCCCATCCACAGGGGCAAGATGTTCGCCCCCTATGGCCAGCGATGGAGTAAGCTGGTTGAATCGGGCAGCCGGAAACCACAGCCACTCGGTCTTGGTCGGGTTGAGCTTGAGTCCGTTACTTCCCATCCAGATCCGTACAGCTTCCAGGCACTGGCACATCACCGCTACGGCATCGTTGGGGTGGTTTGGGGTAGAAATGTACAGCTGGGTGTCATCAGCGTACAGATGGTATTCTACCCCAAAACCACGGATGATCTCACCCAGCGGCTTCATGTATGTGTTGAACAGGAGGGGCGAGAGGACCGACCCCTGAGGCACCCCACATGTGAGGGGTCTCGCGGTCGACCTCTGCCCCCCTGTCAACACAAATTGCGATCGGCCAGAGTGGTAGGAGGAGAACCACCGTAAAACGGTGCCTCCCACCCCCAACCCCCCCAGCCGATGCAATAGGATACCATGGTCGATGGTATTGAAAGCCGCCGAGAGGTCTAATAGGACCAGGATGGAGGAACAACCCCCATCTCTGGCCCTCCAGAGATCATCAACCAACGCGACCAATGCCGTCTCGGTGCTATGCCCGGGCCGGAAGCCGGACTGGCGCGGATCTACATAGTCTACTTCCTCCAGGTGACGGGGAAACTGTTGTGCCACCACACTCTCGACAACCTTCACCAAAAAGGGAAGGTTGGAGACGGGACGGTAGTTGTTCAAAGAAGCTGGATCCAAGGAGGGCTTCTTAAGGAGGGGCCTCACCATCGCTTCTTTAAGGGAAGCAGGCAAGGCACCCTCACTCAAGGAAGCGTTGACCACCTCCTGGAGCCAGCCTCGTGTCACCTCCCAGGATGCCAGTACAAGCCAGGAGGGACACGGGTCCAATAAACATGTGGTGGCTCGCAGTCGCCCACGTAACCTGTCCATATCCTCGGAAGTAACGGAGTCAAACTCCTCCCAAACAAGATCTCTCTCGTGGCATCCCACTGGGCCATGAATGGGGGCTAACTCGTTCTGTATCTGAGCGATTTTCTCCTGCAGAAAAGTCACAAATTCCTCTGCTCTACCCTGTAGCGGGGCTTCCCGCACCCTCTGTTGAAGGAGGGAGCGGGTCACCCTAAACAGGGCGGCAGGGCGGTTTTCTGCGGATGCTATGAGAGTAGCGCAATGATGACGTTTGGCTACTCTCAGCGCCACAATGTAAGTCCGTAAATGGGCTCTTACCTGTGTCCGGTCAGATTCAGAACGAGAAGACCTCCATCTACTCTCTAGGCATCTCTTGCGGCGTTTCATCACCCCCAGCTCCTCGGTAAACCAAGGAGCCAGGGTGTTCCGCCGCCGCAAGAGAGGCCGCAAGGGCGCGACCCGATCCAAGGCTCCCGTGGTCGCACTATTCCATGCGGCCACGAGGTCCTCCATCGGGGCGCGGGTCAGGGGTACAGGAACTGGCCCAAGCGCCGTTTGGAACCCATCCGGGTCCATCAGGCGCCTGGGGCGGAACCAGATTGGTAATTCAGGTCCCGCCTCCCCGCGGAGGGGAGCAGCGGTCGGAAAGTCGAGCCGGAGAAGTGAGTGGTCTGTCCATGACAAGGGTGTGATGACTATGTCCCCTATACCCAGATCACTCGTCCATTGGCCTGAGACAAAGATGAGATCCGGTGTATGTCCACCCTCGTGAGTGGGGCCTTGAATTAGTTGGGTCAGGTCCATGGCCGTCATGGAAGCCATGAACTCCCGAGCTACCTCGGATGATTCGCCCAACGATGGCAGATTAAAGTCCCCCATGACTAAAAGTCTGGGGGTCTCCACTGCCACCGTAGCGATCACCTCGAGGAGCTCGGGCAGGGCTGCTGCTACATAGCGGGGAGCCAGGTATACAACCAGCAAGCCCAACTGCCTCCCTAGGCCCCACTTCACACAAAGGGACTCACAACCGGTAGTCTGTGGCACAATGGTCTCTCTCGGCTCAAGACCTTCCTTTACAATGACCGCTACCCCACCACCCCTACCCAGGGCCCGAGGCTGATGAAAAGCGTGGTAACCTGGCGGGCACATTTCAACGAGGGGGAGTCCACCCTCGTGGCCCAACCAGGTCTCTGCAATTCCCACCAGGTCCGGCTCCCCCTCCGACACGAGGTCGTGAATGAGGGGGGCTTTGTTGGCAACGGACCTGGCGTTGCAGAACATCAGCCGCAGGCCCTGGCTCTGTACACCCTGGCCACCTAGCCTGCAGGGGTTGAGGCACTTGACCGTCTGTAGCCAACGGCCTCGTGTCCCCAACCGGGAGGATGACACTTGTCTCCCCTCGGACCTGCCTCTCCCCACGACCTTCTGGATGGAAATGCCCTCTGTCGGAACGACTTGAATCTCCCCCCTCCTAACGGAACCTTCCGCTACCCTCCGTCGCCCGCTGGCCTGGCCCTCTCTTCCCTCACCCGCCTCAACCTGACTAAACCCTCCCTCCTCCCTGGTACCCCCTAAAATAGTCATTAATTTAAAAATTAAAAAACCCCTAAGCCTACGCTTTTTCCACCTCTCCAGATTAATGAATCCTTCATCAAGGTGGGCCCTCGTTAGAACGGAGGGCCAAACCTGCGAGAGCGGGGACTCCCGCAGTCGTAACAAGTCTTTCAGAGGTGGTATTCAGTAGGTTCTGACCAGTTCTGGAGAACCAGTAGCAGAAATTTTGAGTAGTTCAGAGAACCGGTAAATACCACCTCTGACTGGCCCTGCCCCCATCTATTATCTGCCTCCCTAGTCCCAGCTGATCGGGAGGAAATGGGGATTTTGAAGTAACCTTCCTCTGGAGTGGGGAGGGAATAGAGATATTACAATATCCTTCTCCTGCCACACCCACCAAGCCACCAAGTCCTGCCACACCCACAGAACCGGTAGTAAAAAAAATTGAATTCCACCACTGATGTCTTTCAATCCTCAGTGAAAGAAATTTTAAATACAAGTTTAAGATGTTGAACATATTTTTAATAAACCGCAAAAGGGTGATTAGAACTTTGATTTTGAAAAGTTACAACTCGATTAAAGGTCGAGATGGTTTCTCCTCCTTCTTTAAAATAAGGTTTTGGGATTAATTATAAGAATTCTTTCTATGGGAAATGCTTTTGGTTTTTTTAAAAATTGTTTTGAATTCTTAAAAAAACATGATAGGATGGAACTTTGAATAAACATTAGGGGGAACTAGAAGAAACTAAAGATTGGAGATAAAGAAGACTACCTAAATTTGATTTCCTAACAGAATGGAACAAAATGTTTTACCATTGGACATGTTGAAGGATATTTAGAACAATGGACTCAGAAGTTAATTTTAAGAATGTCTGCCTCTATAGATAGATGATAAACTGTTTAAAAGATGCCATAGAAGAGGAGCGAGTTATACCAGACAAGAGTGAGATTGATCTGAAAATGGTTTTTAAAATGACAGGCTACAAGACTGATATGGAAAAAGATGACATGCTGGACATACAAAAGAAACTGGTTGATGTCTTAAGAATTAAAAGAGATATATAAATAACAAATCAAGAGAGTGACCTGGATTTTTTACATTGGATTTAAAAAACAGGCTTGTTAAAGACTAGACTTTTCCTGATCAGAATGGAAATGACAGGATTTTAACAATTTGTTTATAGATGGAAAGAAGAAATTATTTGTAACCATCCATGACTTCACCCTGAAATTCTCCAATCCTACTCCATACTTAAACCACTCTGCCAGTGATGGCGAACCTTTTCGGCACCAAGTGCACACATGCTCATTGTGGCCGTGTTCCGGAAAAGTCAAACTTCCGGGTTCCGTGCAGCCTTGCCTGTTTGTCTTCCGGGGTTCTGGCACGCATGAGCATCCGATGATCAGCTGCCTGACATGCATGTACATGCTGGATTTTGGCACTGCCACGCGCAAGGGCAGCTGATCATCATGCATGCATGCACACCAGAAACCCAGAAGACAAACAGGCAAGGCTGCGCATGCCAGATGACATGGCTTCGCATGCCACTTTGGGCATGCATGGCATAGGTTCACCATTACGGCACGATGCTATCCCAGCATATGTAGTGGTGAATGAGCTGACACAAGACAGAAGTTGTATTTTATGTGAATCAAGTCTGATCCATATATCCTCTTTAATTGAATCTGGAGAAAGTCTATTGTGGGTTACATTATGTATTTTCCAGGGAGCTATATCAACTCCTATCTAGTAAATTTCTTGTATCACAAACAGCTGCATGTAATTTAACACAGAATTCTACTCAGAAATAAAGTTTTCAGATAAATATGTGTAAGACTGCAGATGCAGTAGACAATTGAAGCGGCCTTCTGGGTGCGCTTCAAGATTCTAGTGACCACCTTTAAAGCGCTCCATGGCAAGGGACCTGGTTACCTGCAAGACCGCCTCCTGCTGCCAAATACCTCCCACCGACCAGTCCGCTCCCACAGAGAGGGCCTCCTCAGGGTGCCGTGGGCCAGACAATGTCGGCTGGTGACCCCCAGGGGAAGAGCCTTCTCTGTGGCAGCTCCTGCCCTCTGGAATGACCTCCCCCCTGAATTACGCACAATCACAGACCTACGTCTCTTCCGTCGGGCCCTGAAGACGCATCTATTTTGTGCAGCCGGCCTCTCGTAGTCTTTTAATTGGGTTTTAGCATTGGGTGTAATACTTAAGAGGCCAAATTATTTAATATTTATTAATCTGCTATTTTAATTTTTGTATTTCTTCTTTTTATTGTGGCTATTCACCGCCCTGAGTCCCGAGAGGGAGAAGGGCGGTATATAAATTAAATAAACCAAGCCAAACCAAACCAATTTTCCAAGCAGTTTAAAGGTGAATGTTTTTTTTAACAAGGCTGTTTCCATCATCTAGAGCTATTTGACTTGATCCATCCAAAAATAACACAAGAGCAAAGTCATCTGTGATTTGAACTCTGTAATCTTTTCCATATTCTGCTTGCTACCCAACTGCACCGAGGAGTGGATGGATAACGGATACAATAAGAGAGTCAAGCTTTGCATTGCAAATCTATCCCTGACAGTTGTAGTCATTTGCACATAGAAGATCTAGGGTGCGTTTTGTCAAAAAACAGAAGCTGAGTAAATTCACAATTGCACACTTCTGTTACGTAAGCTTTCTCTATTAGTATATGTTCTAAGGATAAATCAGATACTATTTCTTCTAAAAAGAAAAAAAAAACCAGGGGGAGGCTTGTTTAAATTTCACAAACATGAATTTTCTAGTGTTATTAATGATATTAAGGCATTTTTTTTCTTAGAGGAACTGAATATTATTCTGACAAGTTTCATTGAGGCATGGAAGGAAACATGGTAATCAAAAACGTGCAAATGTATCACAATTTTCTCAGGGAGAGAGAAGTATTTCAAATAGTGTCTGCAGGGAACAGAAAATTTTTAGCTTCATCACCTTTTAACTAATCACGGTGCTGTCAGCAGAAATGACACATTTAATTTTAAAAGAAGCTTTTCTGCCTACAATCTATGTTGTGTTATAGCTTTAGGACACTTAATTATTTGTAGCTGCAATAATACTGTATTATTTCACCACAAAGAATACAAGGAATAGCAAGTGCTGGATTTATTCTTTCTTCTCTTCTGCCCTACAAAGTTTACTCTAGCCCAGGGATGTCCAAACTTGGGAACTTTGGACATCCCTGCTCTAGCCCCATCATAACCTCCCCACCCCATGGGGTAATCTTGGGATTTATCAATCAAACAGCCTCCATTTATTTAGATTTCAGTTCTCCGATAGAGCAGAGGTGGGCAACTAAATTTCCTGTTTCCAACTGAACTCACATGAACCAGACAGGGCAGCCAAAGGGATGGATGTAGCCCTGGAGCTGTAAAATGCCCAGGTCTGCTGTACAAGATAGAAGAGGGGATTGACTTAGTCTCCAAAGCACCTGAGGGCAGGACAAGAAACTTGACAAGAAACAACACATGGAAAATTATCGAGGAGAGAAGCAACCTAGAACTCAGGAGAAATTCCCTGACAGTGAGAAAAATTAATCAGTGGAACGACGTGCCTCCAGAAGTTGTGAATGCCCCAACACTGGAGGTTTTTAAGAAGACATTGGACCACCATTTGTCTGAAATGCTATAGGGCTGTGATAGCATGCGTGTCACACGTGGCATGGGGAGCCACTTGTTAGGACACGCGAGATGTTGCCCTGTCGGCTCCAGCGCATGCACATGCTGGCCAGCTGACTTCAGCCTTCATTTTATGCCATTTTTCAACCTCCAGAGGCTTCCCTGAAGCACCCGGAGGCTCCAGTTGGTTCAGAATGCGGCCGCGCGGGGGATTCTGGGAGCCTCTCGCTACTCCCACATAACACCTCTCCTGCGCGAGCTGCACTGGCTACCGGTGGCCTTCCGGGTGCGCTTCAAGGTGCTTGTTACCATCTTCAAATTGCTCCATGGCTCGGGGCCTAGTTACTTACGGGACCGTCTCCTGCCACATACCTCCCTACGTCCGATACGCTCCCACAGAGTGGGCCTACTGAGGGTACCAACCGCCGGGCAATGCTGGCTAGCGGTACCCAGGGGTAGGGCCTTCTCTGTGGCTGGGCCGGCCCTCTGGAACGACCTACCCCCCGAACTTCGCACAATCACGGACCTTCCCTTCTTCCGCCGCTCACTTAAAACATATTTATTTCAACAAGCTGGTCTTGCGTAAATGGTATTGATTTTATAACATAACTTCTGTCAAGGACATAAATGGATTTTAGATTTAGGGAATTTTAGTTTAGGAGGGTTCCTATTTTAATGTTTTTAAATTCTAGTACAGGTAATTTAATTCGTTTTTAGCTTTGTTGTATATTGTCTGTTTATATGGTTTTTAATTTTTTTTCCCTGTACACCGCCCCGAGTCCCTTCGGGGAGAGGGGGCGGTTTATAAGTCTAAATAAAATCAAAGCAAATCCAATCAAAAAACAACCCAACGTGCAAACCAGAAGTTCAGAAATGGACTTCCAGTTTGTGCGTTGGGCCATTGAAGCCTCTGGAGGACTTCCAGGAGGTAGGGGGAGACCATTTTCACCCTTCCCAGGATCCTAGAAAGCCTCTGGAGCCTCTGGGGAGGGCGAAAAACGGGTCCATCGCACTCCCAAAGCGGGAGTGCATAGAACTATGGGTGTGGGCACACTTGCACCTGACACCCCCCCGTGCTCCCCCCATTTTTGCCACGCAATGGGAAAAAGGCTAGTCATCACTGGTATATAGTTTCCTACTTGAGCAAGGGGTTGGATTAGAAGTCCTCCAGCATCCTCTTTCAGCTCTGTTCTTCTGTTATCTTGAAAGCCACCAAACTGAAAAATTTGGTACCCCTCTAGAAAGAAGGAAGGAAAAGGGGAAGGAGAATAATGCCAAAATGCCTGATGTCTCTTGGAGCCAGTAACGTGTACAGCTGGCCTGTACAATGTGCAGCCTACTGGTGGGTCTATTTTGTTTCTTTTAAGCAATACGTTTGCTGTTGCCCCGAGTGCTCTGACTCTAACTTCTCTTGTCAGTTTCAGCACTGCTGCTGTTCCATTAGCCACCAAACAGCTGATCAGTGTACCAGATATTCTATTGAGGCCTGAGAGTATTTTTTAACTTAGTAAATATATCCCCTCTACATGTCATTCAGGCCTGCTGTAGAGATTTAAGTACAGAGACCCAAATGCAGGGGTGAGTTCCTGCCAGTTCTAAAAATCTACAGTGCCGTTTAGAACCGGTTCCAGCTCCCACCTACCCCCACCGGTCCCCATATCATCAAGATGAAGAGCGAGAGGAGGAATTCTGGGAGTTGAAGTCCACAAGTCTTAAAGTTGTCAAGTTTGAACACACCTGGGATTTTTTTTTAAAGAGTTAGGGGTGCAAGGGCCTTGTAACTTGACAGCTTCAAGACTTGCGTGCTTTAAATACCAGAGTTTCTGAGGCAACATTTTGGTTGCTAAGCAAGAGCGTTGTTAAGTGAGTTTCACCACATTTTACAAGTTGACCACACCCATCCAGTCACATGACCAGCAAGCCACTCCCACCCAGTCACATGGCCAGCAAGCCATTCCTACCTGGTCACATGGCCAGCAAGCCACTCCCACAAAGCAGGCCACACCTACAGAAGAGGTTCTAAAAAAATTTGAAACCCACCACTGCCCAAGTCCCAGTTCTCTCTTAGGCACAGAGCCCAGCTTGGTGAACATAAGAACATAAGCAATGTCCTAATGGATTGGACCTCTGCCCCATCAAGTCATGTAGTCCATTCTCAAAGTGCCCAACCAATTGCACATGGAAACTGACTAGAGTGGCAGCAGATGGCTTTCAGAGCTAACCCTGCCATCAAGCCCCACAGCCATGGATCCAGTCGGTCATTTCTTCTTGCCCAGCATATGTGGCGTCAGTGTATGAGAGTTCATGACCTGGCAGAGACATGGTAACAAGGTCAGCCAATGAGGGCTGTTTGAAAACTGAAACAGTATTTGCTAGAGACAGCTAGGAATCTAGGCGTGCCTCAGCTCTGTAGCTCTGGGTCTGTGCTAAACTCTAAACTAGTCTGCTGCTCTGAACTGAAACTGAAATTGTGCTCCCCTCTGCCTGTGTTTGCTTGTATTTGCTACCACGTTGGAAAACCTGCCTTTTGGTATTGTATGTTTACTTTATGGGTTATATTATATATAAAGAGAAGTTAGTGAGTCCTGCTGAATCAGTTACCTGTGTGTGCTTTCTGGATTTGATTGCTACAACAAACTCTGACATGTGGCTAGCTGGTAAACATCCTGTGTGTTAGGAGAGGATAATCTAAAACCACAAAGATATGTGTTCCCCCCAGATCCCAAGTCTTGTTTGTTGCATTCCCCCCAAGAATCCAGGCCATCAATAAAGATCAAAGCAATGTGTGGGGAAATCCTATTTTAAGCTGAAAAACACATCTAGTAGTAATGATGCAAGCCATTTTTTAAAAACCTCAGTGAACCTTTCAAACTCCAGGAAAATACTTCAAGCCCTGCTCTGCATGTGTGCATGACACAACTTTACCCTCTTTGCATTATTATTTTGTGACTCCTTCCTACTAACCAAAGAATATTAAGGGTATTCTCTAGCTATAAAATGATTGCTCATTCCTGCTATTAAATGTATTGAGAGGAAGAACCTAGACTATTTTCAAAGTCGCTTCCACATATGCTTGGCTCATTTCAATCATATTGTCCTGTTTTAGAGAAGAGCAGAACACTATTAAGTTTGTGAATAAGCTCTGGCTTAATTGGAGTGCTTCATCTTCTGTTTCACTTGTATTCTTCCCCTTTGCTTTTTAATACTTCAACTTAAGAAGTTAACATTTTTAGAATCAGTCTGAATATTCTGCAGAGCTATACTGTGGGGAGAAGAGGAAGCCAGATTTTTCTGCTCTTTGTTGTCATTTCAGGTAGACTGAGATTTAAAAATAAAAACCTCCTCCTTAAACAATTAATCCTCCTCCAGATGTATTCCCAGGGCCATTCAGAACTGAAGTGCTTAGAGAAAGTGGGGAGAAAAAAAATCAACATATAAAAGCATTTCAATTCTCAGTTTCTCTGACAGTAGAAAATAAAGTACTCAAATATGATATGTGATGAAATAAAGGAATAAAAACAAATTAAAATGGCTAAATTTGTTATGATGGCCCTGATCTTTTTTAAAGAATATTATTTATCTAAAAGATTTATCTTTGGGGGGGGGGTCAGTTAGCCTTAAAGGGAAGGGTTTCTAAACCAGAATTGGAAGTCCCTCACAGCTAATGTCAAAGACAGAGGCCTGAGTCAGCCATCTTTTAAAAAAAAAACTCAATATGACTGGTGTTAAGAGCTTATCTGCGTCACTTTTCCCCATTTACATTTGAGATAGCCCAATGCAAAACAGGGAAGAAAGGGTTTTAAATTGCATTATGAACAATAGGCTAAGTCTTGGCAAAGCTGATTAAATCAGTCACTTGCCCGATAAAATCATAATAGGGCCCATCTGTATCTATCTGACAAGAAACATGTCATTGGTAATGTTTTGTGTTGCCTTTAATGAGTCTGATTGTCATCTTCCAGAGGGGGAAAGCACAAAAGGCACCTGCAGGTCTGCAAGAGAAGAATCACTTATCGATCGAGTTGTCAGGCCTGTCAGGCACTTAGTAATGGCAATGCTGCTACATAAAATCAATGTGACAGCACATTCACAGCAGTTCCTAGGACTCACCATGAGATGGTCTATTTGGGGCATCCAGTTACATGCAAGATAATATTTCCTCCCTAGACCTCTGGAAAAACAATCCCAATCCCACAGGATTGCATGGGAAGAGAAAGTAAATAAAAAATATAAATACAGGTAGTCCGTGACTTACAACAGTTCGTTTAGTGACTGTGTCAGGCCTGGAAGCCATCTTTTGCATTGGGCCTTCAGGCCTGCTACATTTATTGCTGTGGGAAATTGGGAGGGGGAGTTATATGGAGTGTGAACAGTGGTGGGATTCAAATAATTTAACAACTAGCTCTCTGCCCTAATGACCAGCTGGGTAGGCGGGGCTCGGTGGTCATGTGACTGGGTGGGCGTGGCGAACTCAACATCACTTTCGCCGATGGGCGCTTCGCCTTAGCTGTTACAATATAATAAGGGTTAACCGGAGAGGCAGTTTCTGTAAGCAATAAAGACAGAAACAACACCAGAATGTTTCCTTCCTGCCTTCCTTACACGATTAGTCCTGTAAAGTGGAAAAAAACAAAAGGAGATTTCTTCCAACAACTGGTTCTCCCAACTGCTTAGAAAGTTAACAACCGGTTCTCCCAAATAGGTGCAAACTGGCTGTTTGGAAACTGAAACAGTATTTGCTGGAGACAGCTTGGAGCCTGGGCGTGGCTTAGCTCTGTAGCTCTGAATCTGTGTTGAGTTCTAAACTAATCTGCTGCTCTGATCTGAAACTGAATCTATTCTCTGTCCTGGTTTGTGTTTATACCTATCTACAATCTCTCCTCTCTACCATGCTAGAAAAACCTGCTTTTGGTAATGTATATTTACTTCATGTGTTACATTATATATAAAGAAAAGTTAATGAATCCTGCTGAATCAATTTCCTGTGTGTTGCTTTCTGGATGTGATTGATGCAACAAATTCTGTCAGGAACTAACAAGCTTCTCAGCACCCAGGAAGGTATAGCATAGAGATGAAATAATTACTATGTGAAAGTCCTCATAGCAGTAGAGAGGGATAAGGGAAATGGTACAGATTGTTGCTAAACTGTAGTAGAAATATGATAAAGTAATTTATTGAATTTGCCCTCTAGTACATCAGATGAAAGAATGTTAGTTCAGATTTTAAAAAGCAGAGCCAAGCCTAACTGGCTGGATGCATAAGAGATTTGTCTCCACTTGTGATAATTTGAAGGACCCTAGACCCTAGAAAGATCAATTTTCAATTTTATGTCTATTAAAATAGGACAGTGATGGCTAAACTTTTTGACATCGCGTGCTGAAAGTGGAGGAGCGCAGGCGGTCGTGTGCTGCCATGCCCATACCCATAATTCTATGTGCGTGACACCCACACACACACATTCGTGCATGACCCTTCCCCTCCCCCCACTTTTGGCATGCAATGGACCCATTTTTCACCCTCCCCAGGCTCCAGAGGCTTTCTAGGAGCCTGGGGAGGGCAAAAATACCCCCACACACACACCTGGAGGCATCTCTGAAGCCTCTGGAGGGAGAACAATGGTCCATTCCCAAACTTCCGGTTTGCACGTTGGGTTGTTTTTCACCCTCTGGAAGCTTCCCTGAAGCCTCCAGAGGGCGAAAAACAGCCAAAATGAAAGCCAGAGACATGTGCATTGGAGTTGACAGGGCAATGCCTCCCGTGCCCTAACAAATGGCTCCATGTGCCACCTGTGGCATGCGTGCTATAGGTTCACCATCACAGGAATAGGACATCTCAAATGGGCCTATTCGGGCCCCAAGGCTAAGCAGCAATACGTTAGCATTTGGCTGTATTATATCTCCTGTCTTCACTGATATCATTAGCTGAACTGCCTATATTTTGCATGGCTGCTGTCTGCAAAGGCTTTGTTTAGCACAAATCCAGCACAACCTTTTGCAGAGACAAATAGCCTCAAGCAAGAAGGGGTTTCTGCACTCATGCTGTGCATGCACAGTCTCTTCTGGCTACTATATATAGGACAGTCAGAGCACGCAAGTGAATGTTCTTAGAATGAAGGATTCACGTTGCTCTGCAAAGCCCTAGTTATGATCTATTTTGGGGGAGAGAGGGGAAGAAAACTGAACAAAAGCAGGCATTCAAGCAGAAGATTTAAACCTCCACTCATCTCCAAAGCTCAGATGGATGAAGTGAATAAAAGAGGAAATATGCCCAGAAAGCCTAGGACTCTTATTTTACTTTGTACAGTTTTTTATGGGCATAGATATGAAACTAGATTTGTGTCTTGTTGCTAAATCCACCCCCCAACAAAACCCATGAATACTTTGAAACAGGCATGCCCAACATGTGGCCCATAGGCCACATGAGGTCCTTGACAGCTAGTAATGTGGCCCTACAAGATCGTAAACCTTATTGTGTGATTTATATGCATTAACTATATTATTTATTTTAGATGTGGCCCAAGACAATCACCTCAGCCCAGGCAAGCCAAAAGTTTGGACATTCATGCTTCAAAACAAGAGTAAGGAACAATATAACCCAAATGTTCTTCTAAAACCGTATATCTTACACCACATAGTAAGACGTATCTGCTACGCACTGTTGAATTGTTGGCACAAATTTCATCTGCAGCAACCAACACAGGCAGTGAAATCATTCAAAATGTCGCCATCCTGTACTGGACTTCCAATATCGGGTATGTATTTGCATGTACAATACATTTCCTTGTACCTCTATCTTTGCCAGTGGATGTCTATGGTCTACCATAATGTTTTTCATACTGGCAACAATGTGGGGACTTCATCTAGCTAAGGAATTCTGGGAATTAAAGTTATTTTAAATTCACTACTTCTGAACTCTGAACTTCGTTTACCACCACAAGTGGTTTATTCCAGGATACTAAGCATACCGAGGGCAGAGAATCCAAAGGCCCATATACCATAGGTAGATTTCTGCCAGTTTACCCCAGATCAGGCGAACTGGTAATGACAGCAGCAGGAGGCTCCGCCCACCCACCCAAATGCTTCTGCGCAAGCACAGAAACATCACACAAGCGCACACAAGCAAACCGGTAGTAAAATAAATTGAAACCTACCACTGCCATATATGTATGCTCTGGTAGTCAGCTTGCTTGTAACTGGCATTCTAAAGTAATTCAGAGTCAAATCTTATAATCTATATTAAGTAAAGAGCATCAATCACAGATTTATTTAATGGTGACAAAAATTGATCTGCCAAAATAAGCTTCAGATAAACAGCAGTGTCAACAATGAAGAGAGTTCAGTGCTTTCTACTCACAGGTGAAAGAGTTCATATATGATGCAGCATATAATACAGGCAGTCCTCAACTTACAGCAGTTTGTTTAGTGATCGTTCAAAGTTACAATGGCACCGAAAAATGTGATTTATGATCATTTTTCACCGTTACAACTTTAGCAGCATCCCCATGATCACATGATCAAAATTCAGATACTTGGCAATTAGTTGATATTTATGATCGTTGTTGTGTCCCAAGATTATGTGATCCCCTTTTGCGACCTCCTCGCAAGCAAAGTCAATGAGGAAGCCAAGTTCATTTAACAACCTGTGCTGTGGTTTCCGGCATCCCGGTACAGCCAGTTGACTCCATCACTGGCCATAGGGGGTGAACATCTAACCCCTGTGGATGGGGCACGCAACTTGGGCATCCTCCTTGATGCACGGCTGTCCATGGAAGATCAAGTGACAGCCGTGGCCAGGAGGGCATTTTACCAGGTTCGCCTGGTACGCCAGTTGCGTCCCCTATTGGATCGGGATGCCCTCTGCACAGTCACTCATGCCCTCGTGACATCCCGACTGGACTACTGTAATGCTCTCTACATGGGGCTCCCTTGAGGTGCACCCGAAGGATTCAGCTTGTCCAGAAATCAGCCGCGCGGGCAGTTATGGGAACATCTAGGTTTTCCCATGTAACACTGCTCCTGCGCAAGCTGCATTGGCTGCCTGTTGTCTTTCGGGTGCGCTTCAAGGTGTTGGTCATCATCTTTAAAGCGCTCCATGGCACGGGACCTAGCTATCTGCGGGATCGCATCCTGCCCCATACATCCCTGCGGCCGATTCGCTCCCACAGAGAGGGACTTCTCCGGGTGCCGTCCACTAGGCTATGCCAGTCGGCGGCGCCCAGGGGAAGGGCCTTCTCTGTGGCGGGCCCGACCCTCTGGAACAACCTGCCCCCCGAAATTAGAACAACTACGGACCTCCGCTCCTTCCGTCAAAAATTTAAAACGCACTTTTTCTGCTTGGCCGGCCTAGGTTAGTCATCTGTTTATTGTTTTAATTGGTTTTTAAGGGGTTTAGTTTTTAGTATTTTGGGTTTTTAGCGCAGGGATAACTTGTTTAATCTGATTTTTATATATTTATGATGTATTTATGTTTGTATGTTTTTTAATTCCCCTGTGCACCGCTCCAAGTCCCTTTGGGGAGAGGGAGCAGTCTATAAATTAAATTAAATTATTTTTTATTATTATTATTATTATTATTATTATTATTATTATTATTATTATTATTAACCAGTTATAACTTATCAGCTGCAGTGATTCACTTAACAACTGTGGCAAGAAAAGTTGCAAAATAGGGCAAAACTCACTTAAGAAATGTCTCACTTAACAACAGAAATTGCGGGCTCAATTGTGGTCATAAGTTGACGACTGCCTGTGTGTTTATTTATTTACAATATTTCATCCTGTTTCTCTTCTTTAAAAGCACTAAAGAAGAAATCAATTTTAAAATACATTAAATATATTAAAATTCAATGTGATTTATGCAGTAAAATATTAATCAAGTAGAAGGAGGGATAACTAAATCAAGGCAACAAAAGCTAAAGGACTCCCTCCCCAACATGCCCAATTTTCAACTTACGCCTGGAAACTGAACTGTAGGTAAAGTTAGGAAAACTGTTACAAAATCAACAATGTTAAAAAGCCCAATGCATTCGATTTACTTGTGTTTAAATTAACTATGTAGTGAAGGAAAATGTATTGTTCCCCAAGAAAAAAGTATAAAGTTACATTACATACAGGAAGGTGCATACTAAAAAGGATTAGTCCAAAATGACATCCTGATCTTTCATTTATAATACAATACAATAGCAGAGTTGGAAGGGACCTTGGAGGTCTTCTAGTCCAACCCCCTGCGTAGGCAGGAACCTTATACCATTTCAGACAAATGGCTATCTAACATCTTTTTAAAGACTTCCAGGGTTGGGGCATTCACAACTTCTGGAGGCAAGCTGTTCCAGAGGTTAATTGTTCTTACTGTCAGGAAATTTCTCCTCAGTTCTAAGTTGCTTCTCTCCTTGATTAGTTTCCACCCATTGCTTCTTGTCCTGCCCCCAGGTGCCTTGGAGAATAGTTTGACTATTTGTAGTACTTCAGTGAAACACCAGCAAAATGGAAAGCTAGAACAAAAAAGCATGAATATATGGCACTGTTAGGGACCTTGCTCTTTCATTGCACATATTTTAAACTATTAGAATTAATTATGCTATATAGTTCCTTGATGGCAATGGCTAAATAACAAACTAAGATTGGAATGGACTGGGTGAATGGCTAGCTCTTTTTTGAAAATAAGACCAGCTAAATGGATGATTTTAGAACGCTAAACCAAGCTAGACTTGGTTAATACCACCATGAAAGAGAGGGAGAGGGAGGGAGAGGGAGGGAGAGAAAAAGATAGACTAAGTCAAGCCACTTCCATTCTACTGTTAAGAAAACTACATGGCTATTTCCACAAATTCAACAGCAACGGGTTTCAATTCTACAGAGATTATCTTATATTTATTTTTAGCAATGATTGACATGTTCTTTGCCAAGCTACAATTCACACAAAATTCTGATTTAAAAACAAAACAAAACTGTATCTTCAAAGTGTGAATATGCAGTTTTAAAGAAAATGTGTGATAGACACATGTTGGATAATACTTTCATGCCTGAAAATTCATACTGGTGTCACCGACCCAGGTGATGAGAACCTCTTGCATTATGTGAACAGTGACATCCTGTGATCTCAAGCTTGGGATTCAACAATGCTACTATGGGCAGCTATTCCCTTGTGTCAGGCTAAGAACAATGTGATCTTCTGAATGGAAACAAACAAAAGCCAGGATAAAAACCACTGAGAAGTATTGTCACCTCTAAAAAGCACAAACACCTCAAATCCAGTTCCAGAAGCATCTGAAAAATGCCATTCTCATTCGTTAAAATCAGTGGTGGGATTCAATTTTTTTTACTACTGGTTCTGTGGGCGTGGCTTTGTGGGCATAGTGTGGCTTTGTAGGTGTGGCTATGGGGACACAGCAGGGAAAGGATACTGCAAAATCCCCATTCCCTCCCCATCCCAGTAATCTGCTTTCCAGCTCTGTTCTCCTGTTCAGGACAATAAAAGAAGATCAGCTGGGAGGTGGGGCCAGCCTACCGTATTTGCCGGTTCTCCGAACTACTCAAAATTTCCGCTACCCATTCTCCAGAGCTGAACACCACCTCTGATGCCCATTAGCTCTGAGATGATGATAATGTCACAAGACATCAGAAGTTGGAAATCTCCTTCTCTGCAAAGTTTACCAAACAAAAGTTTGCTTTGTTTTATTAAATAATTCTTTCTGAAATTAATACATTAAAAGATAATATAAACCAGAACTGGAGCTGACTGAGCCCTCTCCTTAAAATATTACAGTTGATGTAAAAAAAATGAATATATTACTTCTTAAGAACAGATCCTAAAAGATAATCTTTCATGGTTCACCATTTGATAGCAAAGTAGTGGAATGGTTGTGGTATTCTCAATGCTAGTCAGCAGAAAAGAAAAGCCATCATTGATGGAAGTTGATGTCTCAAAGCTACTAAGGGGAGTCAAAGTGTTGACTCCCCTTATTGATTTTCTTCACCCTAATCAGTGTCGTCTTATCCTATTATCTCCTAATCTATGAACTCATTTTCAACTTTAGCATAAAAGCTTCTATGATTTAGCACCACATTAGTTTTTGGCACAACTTCATGAGATTGTTCACTTAAGATGCAAGTAGGCAAGAGCTAGACTGAACCACTATTGATGGATAGTTCTATATTTGTCTGTCTGTCTGTCTAAAAAAATCTTCTATTGTATCTATCTATCTATCTATCTATCTATCTATCTATCTATCTATCTATCTATCTATCTATCTATCTATCGTCTCTCTATCCATCTATCCAGTCATCTATCCATCCATCCAACTTTGTAAATTCTAATTCCTATTGTCTAAGCAATACTGTAAGCCTTTATTTGTCCTAAAATATTTTAAGTTTTCCAGTATGACTAAGTACTATAAAATAACTATTATGGTTCAATGATAGATCTTGACTGATTTCACAAACATGACTTCTCCATTGATAGTGAAAGTCGGGTTGAAAAATTCCACATGGAAAGTCATGTTCCAAAATTCTCATCTTAATTTAGAATAATTGGGGGAAGGGGGAAGGGGTATTTGAATAAATTATTTTATGCCAAGTTAATTGCAAATGACATACTTTTCATTTCATAACATTAAGATCAACTGACAGTTGAGTTTTCACAATGTATTGAAAATAAATAAATTTTGAAAATAAATTTAAAAAAAACTTACCTACCTCTTTCTCTCTTTCTCTCTTTCTTCCTCTGTCTCTCTCCATTTCTCTCGCTCTTTCTCTCTTTCTTTCTCTCTCTCTCTTTTTCTCTTTCTTTCTGTCTCCCTTTCTCTCTCACTCTCTCTCTCTTTCTCTCTCTTTCTTCCTCTCTCTCTCTCTCCATTTCTCTCTCTTTCTTTCTCTCTCTCTCTCTTTCTCTTTCTTTCTGTCTCTCTTTCTCTCTTTCTCTCTCTTTCGCTTTTTCTTTCTTTCCCTTTCTCTCTCTCTCTCTTTCTCTCTCTCTTTTTCTCTTTCTTTCTGTCTCTCTTTCTGTCTCTTTCTTTCTCTCTCTCTTTCTCTTTCTCTTTCTTTCTTTTTCTCTTTCTCTCTTTCTCTCTGTCACTCTGTGTGTGTGTCTGTCTGTCTGTCTGTCTGTCTCTCACTCACTTAATCAGTCTCTATCTATCTGTATCTCCCTCCCTCTCTCTGCCTCTCCCTGTCTGTGTGTGTGTCACTCTCTCTGATTCTCTCCCTCCCTCCCTCTCTCTGTATGTCTGTCTCTCCCTCTTTCCTCGTCTGTCTCCGATTCAATCCGATTCCGATTCATTCTCTATCTGTGTCTCTCTCCATCTCCCTCCCTCCCTCTCTTTCTCTCTGTCTCTGTCTGTCTCTCTGTCTTTCTCTCCCTCCCCTTCTGTCTCTCTCTGTGTCTGTTGGAGGGCCGTATTAAACCGACCCCCGGGCCGCAAATGGCCCGCGGGCCGGACTTTGGACATGCCTGCTATACACTGTTTTACCGTCCTGGCAAGCAGCTAGGGCATGTTGATGCCCTTAGCCGCTGCCCCCTCCCCAAGACGGACCCGGAGCCCGGAGCCCAAGATGGCCCTGTCCGTCTTGGCTATAGCAGAATCCGATCTGCCCCTGACCTCGTCGGACGTTGCTGCTCTCTCCAGGGCTGACTCTGTCCTGTCCCAGGTCTCCACCTGGGTGCTGCGAGGGTGACCCTCGAGCAGTGTGGCCAAAGAGTTTCGGCCTTACAAGTCACGCCAGATGGAGCTATCGCTCCATTGCGGGTGCTTGTGTTGGGGGGACCAGGTCATCATTCCCCCCCCCCCCCTGATGCCAGGTGCTGCAGTGGCTTCATGCGAACCACCCAGGCATAGCTCAGATGAAAGCGTTAGGCTGTAGCTATGTGTGGTGTCCTCACATGGATGCGGATGTAGCGGCCTGGGTGGGGGCCTGTACCATCTGCCAATCCTCCCGTCCTTCACCTCCTATTGCCCCTCCGAGGGAGTGGGACATCCCTAGAAGGCCCTGGTCCCGAGTCCATATTGACTTTGCGGGCCCCTTCCACGGCCAGTCCTTCCTGGTGGTGGTGGATGCGTACTCCCGCTGGCTGGAGAATTCTGGGAGCTGAAGTCCTTCAGACTTAAAGTTGCAAAGGTTGGAGACCCCTGCCTTACAGTATACAAATATGGGTTATGGGCCGTGGTGGCACAGTGGTTAGAATGCAGTACTGCAGGCTACTTCTGCTGAATACCAACTGCATGCAATTTGGCAGTTCAAATCTCACCAGGCTCAAGGTTGACTCAGCCTTCCATCCTTCGGAGGTTGGTAAAACGAGGACCCAGATTGTTGATGAAAATATGCTGACTCTGTAAACTGCTTAGAAAGGGCTGTAAAGCACTGTACAGTGGTATATAAGTCTAAATACTATTGCTTTCCCACCTTTAGCCAAATGCATAGAGAATGGAGAAAAGTAATGATCTGCTGCTGTCCTACATTCAGTGATATTTTAGTTCTGATATCTTTTAAGTACAGCATTACACTTATCATTTTCAAGATGGCGGCGCGCTTAGGCGCAGCGGCTTTGAGCTCCTGGTGTCACAGCAGAGTTAGACAAAAACTAGTCTATACCCACAGGGAGTTATTAAGTCATTATTAACTTATTATTAAAGATAAAGATCTTCTAGTCGACACGATATTACCAGCGACTTCCAGCAGTCTCATAATATACCGAGTGACATAGTAAGACTGCCAGGCTCTCCATGGATCATTGTTTGGCCTAGGAGGCAGCGAAGGGAGCCGGAGCGGAGGCGGGGATGCAGAGTAGGTTTACTAGTTCGATTATGGAAGCAGCCTCACAGACCAGCATTGCCAAGCATTTCGTAACCAATTCTGGATCCTTTGTCCACAAAACCAATGAACTGAAGCTATGGATGGCAGCGAATGGGCTCATTGGTGACTGCTCATGGGGCTTCCCTTGAGGCTCATGGGGCTTCCCTTGAGGTGCACTCGAAAGCTACAGCTAGTCCAAAACGCAGCCGCGCGGGTAATTACGGGAGCCACCAGAAGCTCCCATATAACACCAATCCTGCGCGAGCTGCATTGGCTTCCTGTGGTCTTTCGGGTGCGCTTCAAGGTTCTGACGACCATCTTTAAAGCGCTCCATGGCTCGGGGCCTAGTTATATGCGAGACCGTCTCCTGACCCATACATCCCTTAGACCGATCCGCTCCCACAGAGAGGGCCTTCTCAGGGTGCCGTCGGCCGGACAATGCCGACTGGCGACACCCAGGGGAAGAGCCTTCTCTGTGGCGGGCCCTGCCCTTTGGAACGACCTACCCCCTGAACTCCGGACCATCACCGACCTCCGCCTCTTCCGCAAATGTTTAAAGACATATTTTTTCCATCAAGCCGGCCTAGCCTAACCTCCCATGGGGACTTTTAGAAAAGTTTTAAATTGGGTTTTTAATAATTGGTTTTTAGCACAGGATTGGGGATTATTTAATATATATTTTAAATTATTTGTCTATCTTCTATTGTGTATGTTTTTTAAATTTCCTGTGCGCCGCCCTGGGTCCTCTGTGGAGAAGGGCGGGATATAAATGTAATAAAATGAAATAAAATGAAATGAAAAATGCTGTGTGATGATCATCACAGAGACCTGGCTTCATCCACTTGTACCGGATGCGTCTGTGGAGCTAACTAGCCGCACCACACACTGCTTTGACAGAGACAACAACTCTGGTGGAAGCAAGGGTGGAGGACTGTGTATTTACACCCATGATAACTGGTGTACTAGCGGTGGAGTTGCTTGTGCGCACTGTTCTGCAGACGTAGAATTCCCAACTGTCATTTGTCGGCCATTTTAACTGCCTGGAGAGATTTCTGTTATGGTTGTCACTGCTGTCTGTATACCCACCTGATGCAAATGTTAACACAACGCTCAAACCAATTTCATTGTAATTTTATTTTATTTTATTACAATGACAATAAAGATGATGATGATGATGATAATGATGATGATGATGATGATGATTATGATTATGATTATTATTATTATTACAAAATTTGATATTCATCCAACCTACCTTCTCCAGAGTACATTCAGCCATATTTGTTTTATTTCTTGCCACATTACCAAATTAGCTTTTAAACTGGTTAAGTCCCACCAATGAATCCTATCTGATTGGGCTGCATTATAACTCTGATATATGGAGTGATCCCAATTCTTTTTCAATCCAACCTATACAGTTTGTGGATTCTCTCCCTCCTCCTCCCCTTTTTTTAGGCTACTGTTGAATTGTACTGTGCTGGAAGCTTCTATTCATTGTGATCATTTCAGCACTGCTCATAGCTGGTTCAAGTTTGCTGCTTAGTAGAACACTATAAATTAGAAAGAGGAATGGCTGCACTCTTGATTTCTTTTCAATATGAGCCCATAAATCACAAACCGTAGGTGTTTTCCCCATATTCAGAATCCCTTGCTTTCAGTTTTATCAATTTTACAGCTCTTCAAGGTACATTTTCAGCTCTCAGAATATTTATTTACAGGAACTGTTTTCAGATCTAACTCCTCAATAAATTGTTGTTTTAAAAAAAAAAATCTATAGCTAGACAAATTGATCATTACTTTGTCACAACACATTATGAAATAACTGCCTCAGAAAAACAAGTGCTTCTTCAGGAGTCGAGAGACAGAGGCAGAAATTAGAATGAAAGTAAGAACAAACAGGTTGGATGGGAGAGGGGGAGGGAAAATCTCATGCTACCGTTTGTCCCAACGGTGCTTTTTCAAAAGGCAAGTGGACTGTTTTTTCACTTGAGAAAGAAAAAGAGGACGTTTTGCTTCTCATCCAAGAAGCTTCATCAATTCTGGGAGGATAGCGGGGTGATGGAAGGATAGATGCTAACAGGATGGAGGGGGGTGGGGTTGGAAGGATCATATTTTTTGCAGTCATCCAGGGGTGGGATTCAGCTGGTTCAGACTGGTTAGGGTGAACTGTTAGATACGACCAGTGGCTGGGCCCACCCACTTGCCCCGGCGCTATCCTGTTATATACAATGACCATGTTTTTTACAGAAGGCCCGCTCACATTTTCAATTCTGGGCAAACCAGGTGTTAAGCGCCATGCTGCTAACTAGGACGTACAAAACCTTTATCACACCTATACTTGAATACTGCTCACCTGTCTGGAACCCACACTGCAAATCGGATATTAAAACATTAGAGAGAGTCCAAAGGTATTTTACAAGACTCCTCAATGCCTCTGCTCGTAATACAATTCCGTATTCCACCAGGCTTGAAATTTTAGGCCTGGATAACCTTGAACTATGCCGTCCACATTCCAATCTGAACTTAGTGCACAAGATTATCTGACATAATGTCCTACCTGTTAATGACTACTTTTACGTCAACTGCAATAACATAAGGGCTATCAATAGATACAAACTAAATGTAATCCCGTCTAATCTTGATTGCAGGAAAAACTATTTCAGCAAATATGCGCAACATCCTACCTGATCCTGTTGTTAGTTCCTCTAACCCCCATACCTTTTACCTTAAGCTGTCTACCGTGGACCTTATGCATTTCTTAAGAGGTTCCTAAGGGGGTGTGCATAAGCTTACCACCATGCCTACTGTCCCTGTCCCACTGTCCCATTTATATGTACTCTTTTTATGTGTTTATGGCTATGTTTTGCTTATTTATATCCATGCATTTATGCCATTTTTTCATGTGTTTTCATACTTGTTTCCTTTTACTTGTTGACAAATAAATAAATAAATGAATAAAAATTATGTGAAACCCACCTCTGCAGTCATCTAGTTGTTAGTACTCTCCCTGAGAGCTCTTGAGGCCCCTTGGATTCTTGAATCGCCTCCACCATCCACCCAGAACCGATTAGACTTTTTGGATGAGAAACAAAACGATACCAATAAAGTAACCATCCCTACCTTAGGGTAAATAGGAACCCAAGTCTAATATTTCTGGAGCGTTTCAGTTTGATAAAACAATGAAAGCGCTTCTCTCCTTTGGCACAGCAGATGAGTCATGCTGGATACCACTTATCCCTTCCAGCAACAGATGTGGTTTATTTTGAGAGCTTTGGACTTCTTTTATATATTCATTTTAGTGATGTAAATAGGGGTTTGTGAACTGCATGCAATTAAAATTTGCCAGCTAAGAGACGATACCACCTGAACGGAACCTTCTGCCAATCTTACTTACTCTCTGGAGGCAAAGCAAATGAAAGCAATGTCTTCCTCTGAAGCAATTCTTTAAAAAAAAAAAACCTACCAGCAACTGGCAGAGTGCATTCTGCATGCAGCCTCTCGTGATGAATATTTTCCAAGCAGCAAGATGCAATGTTAATATATCTCAGCTCCAATTGGTGCCAGATAAGGTTTTGTGAGGACCTCCATAACGCTAATGATATATCCTCGTGCATCTTAAACAGCCCACCGATTATTCCAACAGCCAGGTCTCCTAGGTGCTCGGTCTTGACAAATAAAATGAGACCAGATGTCCTGATAAGTGCATACATTTTAATAGTAAATAAATGAGTCCTCGGTAGTTCTGCTCCTGTGTTAGCAAGGGAGTTGGTTTCCAGCTGCTTGTTTTTCTGCAAACAGCTGAATAAATACATTCCCTGTATAATATGATTTTCAGCAAGAAAATGATTACTTGGTAGCTCAAGCTTCAAATATACTTCCCCTACGATTGTTTATCTGGAAGCAGATGGGATATAGCTCAATGACTTTCTAATAACTTTGCAAACTCATCCTGGTTCAGAACCAAGTCAGAAACAGACAATTTTAGAAGAAGGTCTCCCAGGTGATAGGTTAGTTTTTCCAGACTTAAACCTTATGGGACTCAAGTTATCCTTTTCCCCATCCCCATCATCTTTGACCTTGACCAAGGGTTAGAGATTTACAAATCCACTTCTACTTTCCAGTCTGTCTATAAAGGTAAAGGTTCCCCTCGCACATAGGTGCTAGTCGTTCCCGACTCTAGGGGGCAGTGCTCATTTCCGTTTCAAAGCCGAAGAACCAGCGCTACCTGAAGACGTCTCCATGGTCATGAGGCCGGCATAACTAAACACCGAAGGTGCACAGAACGCTGTTAGCTTCCCACCAAAGGTGGTTTCTATTGTTCTACTTGCATATTTTACGTGCTTTCTAACTGCTAGGTTGGCAGAAGCTGGGACATGTAATGGGAGCTCACTCTGTTACGTGGCACTAGGGATTTGAACCACGAAACATCTGACCTTTCCGATCAACAAGCTCAGCATCTTAGCCACTGAGCCACCATATCCCTTAGTCTGTCTATAGAAGCAGTTAAAATGAGAAGGACCAGGAAAAGGTTGCTGGAATTGGGCAGGTCTAGTGTCTAGGTTAGTGAAAAGAAGGCCTAGGAGGTGATGTGATAGCACTGTTAAAATATTTGAGGGACTGGGCTGCCACAAAGAAGAGAGGTCAGACTATTCTCCAAAGCACCTGAGAAACAATGGATGAAAACTAATCAGGGAGAGAGGCACCCTAGAACAAAGGAGAAACGTCCTGACAGCGAAAACAATTAATCAGTGGAACAGCGTGCCTACAGAAGTTGTGAAGGCCCCAACACTGGAGGTTTTCAAAAAGAGATTGGACAACCATTTGTCTAAAATGGTTTAGGGTCTTCTGCTTGAGCAGGGGGTTGGACTAGAAGACCTCCAAGGTTCCTTCCAACTCTGTTATTCTGTTAAAACAGGGACCGGGGTGGGTGGGTGTTTGCGTCTTTTCAATTCCCTCTCCAAAGTTGCATCTGTTGTTGTTTTAAAATTAAACCCTCGGAGTAAGTTTTATTCCATTCCTCATTGTATTAATTAGTGTGAGGTACTTAAAGAATATTGGTTTTTGCTAATTTGCTATTTAGGTCTCAGACTACATTGGCTCGAACAGTTGCGTTTGATTAGTTGTCGTTGAAGGCCAGATGTAAATCTTTGCGTGAATGGCTAAATCGTAAGGAGCAATGATCCCTCTCATATGTTCATTCCTACTCACCCAGCCAGGATTGTGAAGTGTGTGGGGCAGCCCTAATTTATCTCAGTGAGTTGCCTTACAGCCTCTTCTGGCACTTGGGATAACTAATAGAGTCTATGCTTTTGGAAATAGCACCCACTTGGCTTGTATTGAACGTACATGTACACAATACACTTAACAGTCTATTGTTCAAAAGCCGTAAATGTATTGTCTATTTTCAGCCCTTAGGACAATGATGTAAAGGCAAGGTTCGATGTTAAGTTTTCAAGCATGCCGACGTATTTTTAATTCCCTGTTGTTGTTTTTAAAGCAATAGTTTTAAAAAATAGAGTGGGGCAGGGAACTTGATGGTCCACAACATAATATATCCTCAGCTATTGTGGCACACAGTTTTGCTTTGTAGATAGTCCTCGACTAACAAACGTTGAATCCAAAATTTATGTTGCTAAGCAAGACAGTTGTTAAGTGAGTTTTGCCCCATTTCGTGACCTATCTTGTCATAGTTAGAATGGAATGGAATGGAATGGAATGGAATGGAATGGAATAGAATAGAATAGAATAGAATAGAATAGAATAGAATAGAATAGAATAGAATAGAATAGAATCCTGAAGTAGTTAAGTTACTAACACAGTTGTGAAGAGAATTGGGCTTCCGCATCATCTTTATTTGATTGCATGACCCAGCAAACTGCAACCATCATAAATAAGACTCAGTTGCCAAGCATCTGAACTTAGATCACATGCCAATGGGGATGCTAAATGTGAAAAACAGTAATAAGCCACTTTTTTCCAGTGCCATCGCAACTGCAAACTGTCACTAAACAAACTGTTGTAACTTGAGGACTACTTGTATTGGGAGTCCTAAATATGAAAGTATTCCTTAAGAGGCACTCCAGGCTGAAAGCAGAGAGCCTACTCAGTGGTAAAATTCAATTTTTTTTACTACCGGTTCTGTGGGCGTGGCTTGATGGGCGTGGCAGGGGAAGGATACTGCAAAATCTCCATTCCCACCACACTCTGGGACCACCCAGAGGTGGCATTTGCTGGTTCTCCAAACTACTCAAAATTTCTGCTGCTGGTTCTCCAGAACCTGTCGGATTTCACCCCTGAGTCTATTTCTAAATTCAAGCAGAGATGAGATTCAAACCAGGAGTTCTTGTTTCATTGCTCTTTCTCTTCTCCAGTACACTCCATCTGATATCTTATGCAATGGATGGGAATCAAGACCGAAGTCATAAAAACAAAAACTTCAGCGCCACCAGACATTACTCTACCGATCGGTTGCTATTACTCACCATGCCCTTTCTTATGCGGTTATGAAAATGAAACCAGAAGAGAGATGCATATACTGTCTTAAAGTGTGTGTGTGTGGGGGGGGGGGCAGGATACAAATGTAAAGTGCCAGTGCTGGTTGCAATCTGGTTCTCAAGAAGATGTTTTTCTCTCTTCATCCCACATCCCCTTTAAAATCTTCAAAAACCTGCTTAACGCTGCAGTTTATCTGCATTTGGTTTTCATGGTGTATGTACTTATTTTTAATTTCTGCACTGTTTGCTCATAATTGCTTGTAAATTGTTGGCACGTTATTACTCTTCCCTGTTTGTTTTCATCGTGGCCTTAATAGATTCAAGCTACTGCAAGAAGGATTAAATGCATACCATGCACTTTAAAAATGTATAAAATAAGCAAAGAAAATCCTGAATAAGCCAGCATGCCAGCTCCACCAAATTGTTCCTCAGTCAGGACAAGACTAATTGAGATTAACCGCCTGTACCTATGGTGGTTCCCCATTTGCTTTTGGTTATCTTCTATTTGGCTCTGGAAGATGATAACCCAGTGGCGGGATTCAAATAATTTAACAATCGGTTCTCTGCCCTAATGATTTCTTCCATCAACCAGTTCACCAGACTGCTCAGAAACTTTATAACCGGTTCTCCCGAAGTGGTGCGAACCTGCTGAATCCCGCCACTGTAATAACCCCCACTTTCAGTTGCTTCTAGGAAAACATTATTGAGGAGGTATGGTACTGCTACCTCACCTTAGAATGTCTGTAAAACATTTCTTTTATCGTGGTCTGAATTTCCCGTAGTTGGAATTTATTTAAAGGAGGGGGGTCTGCTGAGAACCAATTTAGTGTAGTGGTTAAGGCACCAGGCTCAAAAAAAGAGATGGTAAGTTAGGGTCCCAATTTTAGCACAAAGTCAACTGAGGGTGTGTGGGGGGGGGGGGGGTTGAGCCAATCCTTTTCTCTCAGCCCAAAGGAGATAGCAATGGAAAACCACTTCTGAAATCTTGCCATGGAAACTGCAGGGATTCATCCAGACATCTCCAGGAATCCTTACTGTCTCAAAGAAAATAAACACCCACCCACACCCAACAACAACAACAACAACAACAACCAGGGTGGTCTGCCATCCGTTTGTATTTTGAAAAGTCCTTGGTTGCCAAGTCCTTGAATCTTGCCCTCCCCACCAAGCCAAGTTCCCTGCAGGACAATGGAAGACAGTCAAGTCTCCCTGTTTAGAAGTCAAACCTGGAAATGGAACAGGAAGCTAAAATAAATTCCCTTCCATGAGCTGGATTGTGTAAATGTGTTTTCTGGCTAAGTGAAAGACTTACAAGGTGAACATGAGACCTTGGGTTCGCTTCCCAATAAGGTTATATTACACAGAGACCTTAATGTCACCATGGCTTCATGATCCTGAACAGGACAGCTTACCAGCCTGTGTGTAAATTGAAATGCAAACAGACAGGATGGAAATTATGAATCACTGGATCCATCATTTATGTATAAATCATCCAGAATCTTAAAAAGCAAACACATTGTACATTGACTTTGACTGAAGCTTCCTGACTCAACATGCATTAGTACAATGGAAGGAAATTGTCTTTAAAACTCAACCCTTCAAAAAAGACAAATTCCAATTGGCAAGATTTCCTGGGATAACTAGAAAGGAAGGTTTGTTTTGTTTTTTTCCTTTAAAAAAATGTTTACACACAGACACATACACACACACACACACACACTAATATATATATATGTGGATGACGGCATGCGATCTGAAATCTGACAGTTCTATTGTTTAGCTTTATTTGTTGCTTTCTATAAATTCAGATTAGTAAGTGGAAATTTGTCTCTGCACAAAAAAGAAGTGCCATTTCTCTTCATGTATTAGGAACAAAATGTTAAGTATCTTTTCTTTCCAGATAAAAATAGATCCAGCATGAGGAGAATAAAAGCCTTTCCCAGCCAATGTTCTACCAGTGTTTCTGATAACCATCTGTAGCAAACAAGAACAGGTAAGAACGTTCATTTCATCCAAAATCAAATAACCATCGAAATCCATTTAAGAACAAGATGCAATGTTTAACAGAAAGGGAATCCACTGAGGCCATATGTCCAAATAAGTTTTAAAATATTACTTTTCCAGACCCATGAACTGCATGATATGTGCTTAAAGGTAAAGGTAAACATTCCCCTCACACATACAGTATGTGCTAGTTGTTCCTGACTCTAGGGGGAGCGGTCCTCATCTCCATTTCAAAGCTGAAGAGCCAGCGCTGTCCGAAAATGTCTCCATGGTCATGTGGCTGGCATGACTAAATGCTGAAGGTACATGGAACACTGTTACCTTCCCACCAAAGATGTCTGTGGCCTTACTCAAAAGTCGACCCCTGTTCTTTAGCTGTTCCCTTCATCTGTCAATTCTGCGCATGCACACACTAGAAACAGGCTCCAGCTGTTTGCCTCACTGATGTTTGACTCTGAAGGCAGCTGATAACTGGCATACAGCTCTGGCCCCCTCTCTACCTCTGACACAGAGCCCTCATCAGAGCCTTCCCCAGACTCCAGGACTGGCCCATGTTCCTCCCCAACCCCCTCACTGTCCAAATCTGATGCCAACTCTGCTGCCCGGTGGCGAGCCACAACAGCCATCTAGAAAAAGATGAAAAGTAAGAGTAGTAATGGAGAACTAAACTAACCATGCAAACTTGCTAGAAGGGATGACCAGTAACATGACCAGGAAATAAGCTCTTTTTAACCTCTTGCATTTTTTTAATGGCTGCTATATTGTTAATGGGATTGTCTGCCAAACATCAACTCCATTTTTGTGTGTGCAAAATTTCCATATATTCTCAAAAATCCCATCTCCGTACACTACCCAAAAAGCATTGAAGAACCTAATTTCTGCAAAGCCAGTCACATTCCAACCCTTTCTTTTGTCCTGAGGACAAAGTTTCCCCAGCATATCCTCAAATATTCATGATATTCTGTAGTCAAAGTGGCTGAGCAAGATGGATGAGTTCCTAGAGATTAAAAAAAAAATCAAGCAGATTAGTAATGTTTCCCAAAGGGAGACATGAAGCAGTTGATCACTGATCAAGTGCCAGTGTTGAGTATGGCATATCTAGCTGACCTTACATTTATGCCCTTGCTCTGTGATCCAAAAGTGCTTTTTTTTTCAAGAGGCAACTGAACTTTCTGGTTTTTCTTTGAAGATATTTCGCTTCTCATTCAAGAAGTTTCTTCAGCTCTGACTGGATGGTGGGGAATGGAAGGATTTATACTCCTTACAAACAGCTGATCATTTACATTCTTTTAGCTGGTCATTAAGGTCACCTGGAGGTTTATCTGTGCCATCAGGGTCACCTGAGTGGTGCAAATTGGTGTGGAGCCTTCTTGGAACTGTTGAAAGGACTGTGTTGGAGATGATAGATGATGTTGTATCCCTCCATTCCCCATCATCCAAGCAGAGCTGAGGAAGCTTCTTGGATGAGAAGTGAAACATCTTCAAAGAAAACTTAGAAAGTCATCCCATGGTGGTCCTAAGTGGTTGTCCAGTTGTCAAGAGGCAACTGGACAACCATTTAGAGCAACCATGACCTGGATGACTGACAATCTCCATAGACCTTGCTCTATAAATTAAGGCAAGAATTGCATGTTGTCATGCTTCTTGCTATTGGATTTCTGTGAATAAGTCTATCAGTTCTGGTGTATCTTAAGTGTGGAAGCCACAATAAATGGCACTGGAGGAATGAGAGAAGAATATTGACAAAGTATTGAAGTCAATTTTCCTTTTCTACGAAAAGAAATGTCACCAGCAGCAGTGGAAGATGCTGTTCTGTCACCATGGTTGAAATGAGATACAGCTACCAATCATATCAATCCTTCTGTATATTATTTGTAAAAATAATGTTGAACATAGGTGTGTAGTTCAGACCCTAGTATCTTCCCATGACAGTGGCAGATTTGATGGAAATTTGGGGTTATTCTTGTTTTACTGATTCTCAGCTTTTTAAATATATACTTCTCTATGGTAAGTCCATACTTCTAATCACCCATGTAGCCCCATGGAAACACCACTTACTTTATAATTTAATTTGAAAGTTCCTGATGTCTTTGACTGCATCGGCCAATTCTCAAGACTACTGATTGAGTCAACGGGCTGCAAGAAAAACATTTTCTTTTGCAATTATTGTTGTGGGTGGGTTTTTTGGGGGGGAATAAGTACCAGTAAAGTGATTGTGTTATAGAAGACAATGTGGAAAAGGTGTCCTGGAGATTTCTAAGTGCAATGGACTAGATTCTCCCCCTCCCCTCTTTTGTATATATTGAAAATGCCCACTGTAGCAAAGGAGGCTAGGTTGCTGTTCTGCCCCACAGACGGACACACCCAAGCTCGGCTGTTTGCCACTATCTCCTTGGCTGCTTGCCACTATCTCCTTGGCTGCGAGCCCTAACTCACGTAACAAAGACAGACAGAGAATTGCAGACTCGAATGACCAGAGAACTCCAATGAGGAGTTATAACTGTTGTTTCCTGCAAATGACCCCTCCCCAAAGTCTTCCTTATAAGCTCTCTTAGGACCCCTCCCTAAAGCCTTCCTTATAAGCTGAACCAGCTGGTGCTCATCAGGGCTTCCGAGCTTGCTTCTTACGTAACTGTTGCCTCCTTTTCTCAGCTCTGCGTAATCTAACATCAACGACAAACTGTCCCTGATCCTCCCCACTGCTCCATGACCCAGGTGCCTCCTGGTGGCCAACCAGACTCTCTGCTTCCTCAAGGTCTCCCTCCTCCTCCAGGGCAGACTCATAGGGCTCTTCACTAGAAGAGTCCATCACCAGCTCATCCGGAGCCAGCTGGGCCACAACAGTTGCCTACTGCAACTGCATTCACAACATATTACACATATTACATGTGTTGTCTTGCCATGAAAGTTTCTGCAAGAAACCTTTTAAATGCAGAATGTGCTAGGTCCAATTTATGACATCTCCAGATAAAAGTATCAGCCAGATGAAGATGCTGCTATTCTAAAGATCTTCTACTAAATGATAAAGTACTACGTAAGAAGTTACAGCATGCGATCCATGGAAATCAATGCACCCTCAAAGACTTTTCCAATCAAACTCCTGACTCCTCTTGACTACATTTTGTCTTTCTCAGATTCCTTTTATTTATGTATGCATTTTTAAGGAAGCTGGCAATGCTGCGAAGCACAGCATCAGCCTTCAGCATTCTCTTTATTTTCGAGAATTAGACAAAACTGGCATGGTGTTGCAGTCAGAAGAAAAGATAAAAGTCAATAAGGTAGGAAAAAGAAAAGGTCTACCTCTCAGCTAGATATTTATTTATTTATCTCGATCAGTGGTGGGATTCAAAAACATATTACTACTGGTAATGGCTTGGTGGGCGTGGTGTGGCTTGGTGGGCATGACTTGGTGGGCATGGCAGGGAAAGGATACTGTAAAATCTCCATTCCCACCCACTCCAGGGGAAGGATACTGTAAAATCTCCATTCCCACCCACTCCAGGGGAAGGATGCTACAAAAACCCCATTCCCTCCTGATCGGCTGGGACTCGGGAGGCAGAGAATAGATGGGTGCAGGACCAGTGTGAGGTGGTATTTACCAGTTCTCCGAACAACTCAAAATTTCTGCTACCTCTTCTCCAGAACTGGTCAGAACCTGCTGAATACCACCTCTGATCTAGTTATAATCTAGATAAGATTAAGTTTGATATGAAGTTCTGTACATGCAACTAAAGAAGCAGGGGTTGCTTCTCAAATAGAAGGTGCCATGTTCAGCCCTTGTCTTCTTTTGTAAAAGATCTCTGATATGGAGCCAGAGGCTTTGGGGAGAGATAGACAGTTCTAAACTAAAGCCAGCAAGTATTCCAGAGCTTAATCATCATATGCTTATATTTCTAAGGTTGGGGGGGGGGGGGGTCTGCATGATATTCTGAGAAAATTCTGCTAGTCACTGTCAATCAAAACTGAGCAAGATAGATCAGTGGGATGACTCAGGGGCAGGCATCCTGCAAATGATTTTTTTAAAATTCTTATTAAAAAGTTGTGGGACAGAAAATTTATATTGGAGCAATCGTAGCTGAGTGACAGACTACAGCTCTGCATGCAGAATGTCCTTGCTGGGATCACCAGTTAAAAATTATCTATGGAGGAGTAACAAAGGAAAATAAGATTAGAATCTCACTGGAAACTGGAAGATGGCACCTTGATTCCTCTTCCAGCATGATGTGTAGACAGAGCTCTATATCAAAACCTGAGAACCTGCTATCAAACCAGAAAATGTAAGATGACATAATCTCTCTCTACTGTGAATGGGCAGCTCAGTCCAGCTAGAGATGCCAACAGGATTACTATTTTAAATCCTTTAAGATTTTTACCCAGTTTGGAAAGATGCTGGCAAACTCTTTATCTCCCTCACATCAAAGGCTAGAAGAAATGAAAGCAATAGAAACTGCTTTTTTTTTTTTTTTACAAAATTGGCAAGGGGAGACAAATTATAATCGTAATTCCAGGTAGAGAGGTGATACTTTGGCTATATATATATAGGATCTATCTATCTATCTATCTATCTATCTATCTATCTATCTATCTATCTATCTATCTATCTATCTATCTATCATCTATCTATCTATCTATCTATCTATCTATCTATCCATCTATCCATCAAATCTATCATATATATATGATAGATAGATAGATAGATAGATAGATAGATAGATAGATAGATAGGTAGGTAGGTAGGTAGGTAGGTAGGTAGGTAGGTAGGTAGGTAGGTAGGTAGGTAGGTAGGTAGGTAGATTCAGACTTTAGAACGGGTGGGTAACCATGGACTTTTTTTTGACTTGTGGACTTCAACTTCCAGAATTCCTGAGCCTGCTTTAGAACAACAATCAGCCTGATTGGCGGGCCCATTACTCGAAGGCTAAGTACCCTGCACGAAAATGGATTTTCTTTATGGATAGAGACACACCCAGATTCCTGTGTCCCTTGTTTAAAACAATTACTTGTCAATGGTCAGCTACGTTCATCTTCCATTTCCGTAGTTCTGTTAATCAATGTCTTGAAGCTCTTGTTCTTCATAGTTGTCGACCGATGACTCACTGCTACTTTTGATAACACAATTGGTGGATCCTCTCCAGTTATTAATGTGTGCTTTGGTGGGGTTTTTCCACCCAGGAGTTACATAGCTCAAGCACTGAGAGAAGCAAATAAAATAGTAATTATCTCTATCTCTGTCTGTCTGTCTGTCTGTCTGTCTGTCTGTCTGTCTGTCTGTCTGTCTGTCTGTCTGTCTGTCTGTCTGTCTATCTATCTATCTATCTATCTATCTATCTATCTAATCTACTGATTGAGTCAACGGGCTGCAAGAAAAACATTTTCTTTTGCAATTATTGTTGTGGGTGGGGTTTTGGGGGGTTAATAAGTACCAGTAAAGTGATTGTGGTATAGAAGACAATGTGGAAAGGGTGTCCTGGAGATTCTGTTCTTTTTTTTATATTGAAAAAGTTTTATTGGTTTTACAGTTTTTCAATAGGGTGGGGTAAGGGATTCAGAAAATTTTTTGAGAGCATTCACGTCAAAGTCGTCGGCCCTTCTGGAACTTCAATATAAATCAATAACAAAACATTGTTCATAACACTACAAAGTGAAAACAAGTACATGTTTCTAAGTTCTCAATTCTATGCTGTCAGTCATTTACAAAAATCCAGATACACATGTTATACAATATTACTCAAAAATCAAAGCAAAGTTATTTTTTTGATCTAAGTCTCTTGGCTATTGGGTCTTCTATCTCACCCTCCGGGCCCCCAGCGGGCGGGGCCGTGGCTCCCTCCGTCCCCCCTGAATCTTCCCCCAGGGCAGAGGAGTGTTTTTTAAGAAAGGCTTCCGCCTCAGCAACTGTTTTAATCCTCACTCTTCCTCCTTCCCAGAACACCAGCATCCCTTCGGGCGTCACCCACTTGAACCAGATCCCGTGATCAAACAACTTTTTGGACAAGAAGGAAAATTTCCTTCTCAATTCTCTAATCTTTCTAGGGATCTGCTTCAAGATGGCAACCTCCTTTTGTTGGTAAATTAACGGACCCCCCCTTTGCACTTTCAGGATTTCCTCTCTGGTCGACCTTCTAACAAATTTAACATGTATCTCTCTAGGTACTTCATTTATCCTGGCATATGCAGAATTTATTCTATAGGCTAGGTCAATGTCCCCCCTAATCTCATCGAGAGATTCTGTTCTAAAGTCTGAACCTACATACCAGAAAATCCATTTTCGGGCAGGGTACTTAGCCTTTGAGTAATGGGCCCGCCAATCAGGCTGATTGTTGTTCTAAAGCAGGCTCAGGAATTCTGGAAGTCCACAAGTCAAAAAAAAAAAGGCCCATGGTTACCCACCCCTGTTCTAAAGTCTGAACCTACATACCAGGGGTGTCCAACCTTGGCAGCTTTAAGACTTGTGGACTTCAACTCCCAGAGTTCCTCAGCCAGCTGAGGAATTCTGGGACTTGAAGTCCACAAGTCTTAAAGTTGCCAACGTTGGAGATCCCTGCTACATACCACTTTGAACAGGGAATTGCAAACCCACCCATTATCACTATCCTACAAAAAAGCTGCAGTTTGTAAAGATGTACAGTTTGTGAATTAAAAGTCATTCATTGGTATAACAGAAAGTTACAACTCCAGAAGAAAATAGAACATGAAGAAATAACCACAACGTGTATTCAAGGAAGATGATTAAGACTTTTTGTGGCTGGATACATTACCCTACACATTAAGCAAGCAAATAAAGGCAGAGATTTTCAGGGGTTATTGGTAACACAGGTATGAGCATGCCAAAGCATAACAAACAACAAATCTTTCCTCCACACCCCTTTCTCATTTATTGGCTACAGTTTGCATATGGTAGCTTGCATATTGCCAATGTCACAACATTGTATGATTTCACGGAATCTGTTTTTTAATTATGCTGTCACTTTCTCTCTCTTTTTGCTTCTACTGATATCTATATTGCAATCATTCCTGTTTTTCATTGTGCTCTTTTCCCTGACACGGTAGTTAAGCGGTTGCTTAAGAAAAGCCAAAAATAATATTACAACCTGGAGTCATGCTCTAGCCAAAATTAATCTGTGTCAAGTTTCATTCAAATGAAATAACTAAGTTTGTGAAACACATTATAATATTCCATATGTCCTTAAATTTGTTAGTTACCTTGTTTATATAGCATATAAACTGTATTTTATGTTTTATATCATTGCCTTTTATTAGTGCCTGTACACCGCCCTGAGTCCCGGAAGGGAGAAGGGCTGTATAAAATTTTAATAAATAATAATAATAATAATGCTTCATACATCAGTCACTATTTTTTCTTTGAGAATCAGCCTGATCACAATATATTATATATCATATATCATATATCACAATATATGCCTCTCTCAGTAGCCTTGATTGATAGATCATGTACCATCAAATTGGTGTCGGTTCTTAGCAATCACATAGATAGATCTGGAAAGATCTCTCTCCAACCTGGTCCTTTGAGTCCATCCCTCTTGCTGCTGGTTGGGCTGTTCTTTCTTTCCTTCCACCTTTGCCAGGGATATAGAGTTTTCCCAAGAGTTGAGTCTTCGCATAATCTGTCCGAAGAAAGACAATTTGAGCCCAGCCATTTGTGTCTCAAGTGAGAACTTTGGGTTGATTTTTGTTTCCTTTGGAAGATTCATGTATTTGTTTCCTTAGCTATTATTGGTATTCTCAGGAATTGTCTTCAACACCAAGTTGCAAAAGCAGATATATATTTTGTGTATTATATATCATACATGGCATGTGTATATGTATATGTGTCGATAGATAGATAGATAGATAGATAGATAGATAGATAGATAGATAGATAGATAGATACAACCCAATAAAATAAATATTAAATATATATGTGTGTAGATAGATGACAGACAGATAGATGATAGATAGATGATAGTCATACAAAGATGGATGGATAGATGGATGGACGGATGATAGACCATCAATTCCAAAAGACAGACGTCATCCACCAGTATCTCCCTGTCAATTCTAAGGCCGGTTTTTTATTTGCTATGATTAGTTTGGTATCTTTATATTTAATTTTAATTCCACTTTTTCACTCTGTTCTTTAATACTTAGCACTAGAGCATGCATTTCATTTCCATTTTCTCCTGTCTATTTCAAGTATCATCAGCAAAGCACAGATTATTCGTGTTTCTTCTTCCACTCTTAAAAGCTGCACTCATTTTCTTCCCACCCAGTTTCCTTCAATAAATATTAGAAGTTGAATAGAGAAGGAGAGAGTGCACAGCCTTCTCTCACTCCTTACCTGGAGCTTGTCCATTTCATTGTATTCTACCTAAACTGTGGCTGTCTGACTTGTACTTAGGTTTCAAATGAAAACAGAAAGCTGTTCTGAGATTCCTATTTTTGGAAGCACATTCCATAGCTTGACATTTGACTAGACTCAAAAACCGCTTAGATCTCATCTTCTGCAACGGTCTAAACTCAATTTATGGCCTACAAGTTAAAGAACCTTTTTCAAACAGCGACCACAGCATGATTGACTTTCGTCTCAATTTGTGTCCTTGCAAAGAGGATCATAATGACGGGACTCCAAATTACAACATTAAAAAAGACAACTATGATCTCATAGCTGCCAACCTCGCATTTCTTGATTGGCACTTCCTGTTCACAAGTTGTAATATTGCAGAAGACCATTATAACACTTTTTTGCTTGAAGTCAAACTGAGTCGTCAACCTATACGTACCAATAATAAACCCTAAAGTAAAAAAAACAAAAACAGCTGCCTAACGACCCTGTCCTACTGTCCCCATCTATTTGTATTCATTTCTTTCATTTCTATCCATGTTTATATTTATACCTGCTATCTTATACATATTTGACAAACTAATAAATACAAATACAAATGATCAACAATTGAACATCTTTGATATCTTTGCAGGAGTTGTCTCTTCTAATAGTTCTCTGGAATGTTTAATTTCATTTTGATGATCTTTCACTTTCTTAGCCTTGGTTTTTCTTCCCTTCTTTGCAATCTCCGTGGGTTTTTTTTCCTGACATCGAGTTTGCTTTTTTCTGTTTCTTGAACTCCGGCAGTCTGAGTTTGTGTTCATCTTTCACACTTTTTTTAAGTTCCTTATCACTGATGTTCAAGATCTCAAAGTATTTCCTGACACTCTCCCTGAAAGTGGTGGGTTTATAAAAACAAAGGTCTGGAAGGGATCTAAGAGGTCTTTTATCCCAACCCCATGCCTAAGGCAAGAGACTTTATATCATCCTGGACAAATGCTCAATTTTCCACCAGTATTGCGGAAACTGATAGGCTTTCTTTTGCTACCTTAGTTGAATTTGAAACTTGCACATGAACAATCTGAGATTTCCTTAATAGTTAACCTATAGGCATATTTTGAGGTTGACTATCTCTAGCCATAGTCAACCTCAAGCCATATCTTGAAGGGATGCAGTGGCTCAGTTGCTAAGATGCTGAGTTTGTTGATCAGAAAGGTCGGCAGTTCGGTGGTTCAACTTCCTAGCGCCACATAACGCAGTGAGCTCCTGTTACTTGCCCCAGCTTCTACCAACCTAGCAGTTTGAAAGCATGTAAAAATGCAAGTAAAAAAATAGGAACCACCTTTGATGGGAAGGTAAATAGCATTCGGTGTGCCTTTGGCGTTGAGGCATGCTGGCCACATGACCACGGAGATGTCTTCAGACAGCGCTGGGTCTTCGGCTTTGAAACGGAGATGAGCACCGCCCCCTAGAGTCGGGAACAACGATCACATATGTGCAAGGGGAACGTTTACCTTTACCTTTAGCCATATCTTTGCCATTATTACTGACTAAGCAGCTTAGAGGAAATTAAATTACCTTTGAAGTTCTACCTGGAAACAAATCTGATCGGGATTAGTGCATTCTCAATGCTGTCATGTTTTCATTCAAAGCTTTATGCATGACTACATTTATTTGACCCACTGTTTATTAATTGTTATGTGTGGTAACTCTTCTCTTTACGTTCTGCTAAAAGAGTCAGTTTGTGTAGTGGTTAAAGCACCACCCTAGAAATCAAGAGATTGAGTTTTAGTTCCAATTTAGGCATGAAGCCAGCTGGCTGACCTTAGCCCAGTCATTATCTCTCAATCCTAGGAAGCAGGCAAAGGCAAACCACTTCTGGGAAAAAAAAATGTTGCCAAGAAAACTTCAGGGACTTGTGCAATCATCTGCCAGGAGTCAACACTGACTTGAATTAATAATAATTAAAAAAATGTTTGTGGAGTATTTAGTTACTAAGCATGCAAAAACATTTCCGATGAAGGAGGAGATTTCTGGTAACGGTTCAGTGTCATGAACATGTTAATGGGTGTATTTAAAGAAAACAAATGTTGTGAGTTACCCCAAAGAAATCTATGGACATGCCTATCCTCTCAGTTGTGCAATGTGTTTAGTAAGGCATTCCAATCAACAAAGTGGCTCAGGAAGAGAGCAGACGGAGAGACTTGCCAATAACAGATCACTGTTATATAAAATAATACTATCTCTATATAAAACAAGATCAGCACAGGATGTTTCTCTGCATCAGAAATAAGTCATGGGAGCAATCAGATCAACAAGCAGTTCCTCTGAGACATATGGGCTTCCTGGAGAGCTTTCCAGCAATGATAGTTTCATCAAGTGCAATGTAGAAATTCAAGTAATAGTCTCATTGAGTTTGCCCTTGCTTGATGCAGCACTTGTCTCCATCTAGTTACCATATAAAATATCTTTACAACACAGAGACACAGAGAGAGAGAGAGAGAGACAGAGACAGAGAGAGGGGGAGAGAGACAGACACACAGAGAGACACAGAGACAGGGGGGAGAGACAGAGACCGAGAGACAGAGTGAGGGAGAGGCAGAGATAGAGAGGGAGAAAGAGACACAGAGAGACAGAGAGAAAGACAGAGAGGAGGGAGAGACAGAGTGACAGAAACAGAGAGAGAGGCAGACAGAGAGAGAGACACAGAGAGGGGGAGAATGGGGAGAAAGGCAGAGACACAGAGACACAGAGACACATAGAAAGACACACAGAGAGGGGGGGGTGAGCCACAGACAGTGAGGGAGAGGCAAAGATAGAGACAGAGGGGGGGAGAGAGAGAGAGACAGGCAGACAGAGAGAGAGGGGAGAGAAATACAGAGAGCGGGGAGAGACACACAGAGAGAAAGACAAACGGGGGAAGAGAGACAGGCAGAGAGAAAGAGACAGCGGGAGAGAGAGAGGGAGGGAGAGGGAGCTACCAAATGCATACATTTTTCCTGTGCTTCAAAAAAATGTAGTCATTTCAATCTATAGCCATTGTCTAAATTAATTAAATCTTTGACACTTTCTCAAATGTATCCTTGCCATGGTGTGTCTTTTCCAAAGCTGTTGTGTTGATGAGTCATACAGTTATTTTTTTGCAATTAATCTGAAAAAAAGATCTTTATGCTTCAATAGATAATCTAGTCTGTATTCCTACAGAAATCCTACTGTAGCTTTCTATGTAGTTGAAGCTGCAAGTCAAAAAGCCATTTCAGACGCCAGTGGTGAAATCCACTGAAGACCTGGCAAGGGAGAGGATGCCGTGCTTTCAAAACCACGTGCCAAAAGAGTGACATAGTTTTTAGGAGCAGGTGTGATGAATGTTTCTTTACATTTGGAATCCTCATAAGAAGCATAGAAAATGGCATTTAATCTAAACACAAAGGGGCCTCCTCCCCCCCACCTTTTATACTCTAATATGGAAATCAACCTGATTATAGGGAACAATGGTGATATTGAGGCCGAGTGAAAGAGACAGAAGCAGAGTGATGGATAATCACATACTGTATGTATAGAAACCCTACCTTCTGTATTTATTTGTCTAGGCGCCATTTAGGGTATTAATGTTATCCTTTCGAGCTCAGATTATAAATTAATTCAGGCTATCTGAGGTCTGCCTTTGTTATGGTGAACTGCACAGACATTATGATTAGTAGAAAAGGTCCTTCTAAAGATGTCCCTGCATGAGGGAGATGGCTAGTCAGATATATTAGAAAAGGCTCTCTTTCTACATACCCAGTTTCCCCCCAAAATAAGACCTTCCCGGATAAAAAACCCAATTGGGCTTTTGAGCGCATGTGCTAAAATAAGCCCTCCCCTGAAAAGAAGCCCTCCCTGAAAATATTGCAACACAGCAGCAGCCATGAAGTGACCACACTTGCCACCTCCTGCACCTCAAAAATAATAAGGCCTCCCTGAAAATAAGGCCAAGCACTTATTTCAGGGGTCAAAAGAAAATAAGACCCTGTCTTATTTTGGGGAAAACATGGTAGTGCACACATTCTGTATGTATTCTGTTTCTTCTATAACCAAATTGAGCTTCCATTCTCTCCACATTTTTTTTCAAAAAGGCATCAATTCACTTTTTTTTTCCAGTAGAGCCCTTTGAATGATCTTTATGATTATGCTTAACATGTCATAATTAGGTTTTCTGTTTTTAGAACTTTCTTTATGCAATTGTTGTTAGTTGACCAGCATACGCTATTGAAAAAAACTGAGAAGTCAAATCTGCCAAGGAAATGGAATCACTGCCAAATCTGATCTTGTCACATCTCCAGTTTTATCTCTGGACAGAAAAAACAGAGGAAACAATGTCACCGATAGGCTCTGACAACGGGCACTTCAACACTGCCACTAGGTATTACTACTTCCCAATTTCTCAAAAGCAGGTTAAACATCTACCAGACTTCAAAGGCTGAAAACAAGGAGCAAAGTCCCACCCTGGTTGCCTCAGATTCTAGACCAGGGGAGGTATTCACTTACTTTCCCAACCGGTTTGCAAATGTGAGCACACTTGCTCATGTGCACTTTTGGTGAAAAAAGGGCCTAAATGGGATGCCGTAGAGCTCGTGTGGGTGGGCAGGGCCAACCACGATTTCTGCTACTGGTTCAGGCGAACCGGAGCAAACCAGTAGAATACCACCTCTGTCCTAAACTCAAGAAATAGAAATCCCCTCACATCCACATTATTAAACAAAATGAAATAATTCACTGCATACACCATGTCCATATCTAGGTTGCATGGATTTGCACACATGCACACACAGAGTTCTTATAAACTTGAACAATTGTTTCTTTGAGCAATCTTGCGGTGGTCTAGAAGTGGAAGGCAGGGTAAAGATCTATGACTTACAAATGGTGAAATAGACCCTCACAAGCTTCACTGAGTTAGCGTTACAAAGAAAATAGTAGTTTTGTCCCATATTTAAGTGTACCACACCCAAACCAAAAACAGATCAACTTGATTTTTTTAAACAAGCAATATTGAGAGGGATCATAGGAGAACCAATTTGTTTTCAAACGAATGCTGAGTTCTCTTACACTCTTGAGCCTCAAAATGAGGAGACAATTTCATTCTGCTGCTTGGTTTGGATTTTTGCAACTCGTAGAAAGGAAGTGTGTGAAGAGTGGCAGCTAAACTTCTTCTGTATAACAGAGAAACAGGAGAAAATGGAAAATAAGGGGCATTCTTAGGAAAAGAGAAAAGGAAAATCTGTCAGATTATTATTTTTTTCTTAGAAAAATTCCTTTGGCAAAATGTTAGCTTCTCTAGCCAAATTGACTGTTTGTGGAAAATTATGCACGTAGGGTTAGAATTCCTTGAAATGTTTTCACTGCAGAATAGATTATTCTTAAAGCTTGCATAATCTCGGGATGGAGGGTACTCTTGTGCCACTTTTATATAGATCAGCCTGCCCCTACTTCTCAAAATCATTTTGGACTACAGCTCCCAGAATTAACAGTAAATATAGCTCTTGTATTTATTAGCTTGGGATTCTGCTAAACATAATTGCAAAAAAAAAAATTGAAGGGTTACAAATTGAAGATGGCTGATACATGCAGTAAAACAATGTCACAATGCATGCATGAGTCTTTAGCCATGATAATTAAATAATTAGTAAAGTAGAGGTTCCCCATGTACATATGTGCTAGTCCTTCCCAACTCTAGGGGGTGGTGCTCATCTCCCTTTCAAAGCCGAAGAGCCAGCATTTCCAAAGACGTCTCCATGGTCATGTGGCGGCATGACTAAATGCCAAGGCACAAGGAACCCTGTTACCTTCCCACCAAAGGTGGTTCCTATTTTTCTATTCGCATTTTTACATGCTTTCAAACTGTTAGGTTGGCAGAAGCTGGGACAAGTAACAGGAGCTCACACTGTTACGCTGCGCCAGGGATTCAAACCACCGAATTGCTATCTTTTCTGATCAACAAGCTCAGTGTCTTAGCCACTGAGCTGCAGCGTCCCTAATAATTAAATAATTAAAGTATAGCTTTTACAAGACAAGATTTCACAGAGGAAGACAACGTCAATGGTCCCTCTGGATGGATGCATCATGATAATTATCTGAGGTTCAAGAAAAAGGAATGTTTGTCTGATCCAAAAGATAGGTAGGTAGGTAGGTAGGTAGGTAGGTAGGTAGGTAGGTAGGTAGGTAGATAGATGATAGATAGATAGATAGATAGATAGATAGATAGATAGATAGATAGATAGATAGATAGATAGATAGATAGATAGATAGATAGATTTGCTGAATGCAGGAAGCTAATCTAGTCCTCCATCTACGTGTTTACGTTCAGAAGAGGCTTGTCTTTTGCCTGAAAAGAAAAATACATTGTCTGGGAATTGGGAAATTTGAATCATACTTCTGGAGAACAACCTCCAAATGTGCTTCAGCCAGAGCCCCTTCTGTTCTTTCCTCGCCTCCTCAGCACTGAGTCACAGTAAGATCCTGTAGCTTTCTCTACAAATTGGTTTGTTTTGGCTGGAATTGGATGGACCCATATGTTACCACCTGCTGCAAGTCCTTGACTTTACAACAGCTTGATGGGGTGTTTTTTTTTCCCCCATCTCAGAACAATTTGTTCAGTGGAGAAGGTAGAACTCACGGTGAGGATAGAATGTGTTCATCTTTCTAGATAAATAACTGTTAAGTATGTCTAAGAAGTAGAAGTAAATTCAATACACACCGGAGGCTCTGTTCTTAAGTTGCGAAAAGATTGTCTTGGTCGTTTTAATGGGCCTTCCTTTCCTGTCTGCCACTAATAGTTCATTGATTCTGTTCCCCTGAAACCAAAGGGATATGTCTTCACTTTTGAGGTAGCAGGGCATATTGTTCTCTGAAGGTTTTATGGCTTGGGAGGGATGTAACCTTTATTTACTGGTCCTGGCCAAGTGACTGTTTCTCATTGAAACCCAGCATGCCACATTGTTATGAGGGTGACATACTACTTGGAACTTTTTGAAAGGATTACGAAGACATTGGAACAAAATAAATGTAGTTGGTATACGCAGGACCATTCATTTTATAGAAAAGAAACTCCCGAAATAAGATACAGCAATGATGAATGTCCACAATGAAGGATATATTCTAAAGATAAAGGTTCCCCTTGCACATATGTGCTAGTCATTCCCAACTCTAGGGGGCAGTGCTCATCTCCGTTTCAAAGTCGAAGAGCCAGCACTGTCCAAAGACATCTCCATGGTCATTTGACCGGCATGACTAAACGCCGAAGGCACATGGAATGCTGTTACCTTCCCACCAAAGGTGGTCCCTATTTTTCTACTTGCATGTTTACGTGCTTTCGAACTCCTAGGTTGGCAGAAGCTGGGACAAGTAATGGAAGCTCACTCCATTATGGTTTTGGGGAATTTTAGCGCAGGGTCTTATTGTTTAATGTGTTTTTTAACTGTTTTGTATATTTATTGTTTTAATTTTCCCTGTGCACCGCTCCGAGTCCCCTTGGGGAGAGGGAGCGGTCTAGAAATTAAATATTAAAAAAAAATTAAATATTAAATAAATATTATTAAACTAGGGATTTGAATGCCGAACTTCCAACTTTTCTGATCAACAAGTTCAGTATCTTAGCCACTGAGCCACCACATCCTTTCAGTATATATTATACTGAAGAATATATACTACTATTACTAATTACTAATAATTAGTAATAGTAGTATATATTCTTCAGTATATATATTCTTCAGTATACTGTATATATATATATATGCTGGCATAGCTGGCTTCGGGGATTTTCCCGTGTATAAGGCATAGAAAAGTTGTTGCAAAGTTTCGACAAGATCTCACTTGTCATCATCAGGCAGGCTTGTGTCTGTGAGTGTGACTGCGGAGGCATCGCCCCTCTTTAAATCTTGGGGGGGGGTGGAGTGCTGACTATTGTTGTGAGTGGGTTGATTGGCTGTGCAGTTGCATCGTGACTGGTAGATTGATGCTGATTGGTCTCATTTGTATGTTTCTCCTTGTTTTGAATTTCAACGGCTTGGCTGGAGGGTGGGGCTCGTCTGCTGGTCAATGCAGGCTTCCAGATATCTGGTAGGCGGGAGGTATCATCACGTTTGTTCATGCTGCTAGATTGTTTCTCTATTTCAATGGCTTCTCTGATTATTCTCCTGTTGAGCTGTTCCGCCTTGGAGATCATTTTTGTTCCCTGAAAGTCAATGTCATGTCCTGTAGTTTTGAAATGTTGATAGATGTTATGTTGATAAATGTTGATAGTCAGCACTCCACCCCCCCCCCACCAAGATTTAAAGAGGGGCAATGCCTCCGCAGTCACACTCACAGACACAAGCCTGCCTGATGATGACAAGTGAGATCTTGTCGAAACGTTGCAACAACTTTTCTATGCCTTATACACGGGAAAATCCCCGAAGCCAGCTATGCCAGCATACCTACACCCGTGAAAATCTATGAAAACATATACATACATATATATATATATATATATATGTTAAGAACATTGGCAGAAGAAGAATATTCAACTGCATCAGACCTTAATGGTTTTTTTGCAGGAGTATGTCACAGGGTTTGTGCCTGACTCTGATTTAATATAACCACTGTGTATTTTGCTGTTCTGAGTATGCGATTAAATTACTTTTGCTGCTAGGCATGTAATAATAATAAGTATTGCGGCATTTCAAGAATTCAGGAAGTTTGGGATAATCCTAAATTCACATTTTCTTTGGAAAATGGGTGAGTCACAAATATGCAGTTTCAATGCATGGTGATAAAAGATGGCTGCTACCACTTGAGACAGAATCCAATGGAGCTGCTTTTTGGGAGGAAAAGAAGGGATGGAAGGAAGGAAGGACATTGTGAAAGAAAGGAACAATTTAAACTACAACCCTGAAAGTATATAACACAGAGATCTGTCTTCTTTTCTGTTTCTGGATTTTTACACAATGCTAACCAACAGGTTTGTTCACCAGGATTGATTGATTAAGCTGTAATTGGTTAGGTTTACTACTATTCTATTAATCCTACTTTGTGAACTATGACTAAGATTTCAGAACATGTTAAGACAAAAACAGATAAATCATATTATGGTTGTTTGCTATGGATGAATCTCACATTCATCTATGCACCACATGTGAAGCAATGAGTAAAATCAGACATTATTTAAAAAAACTACAAATAGAATGTAATTTCAATAGTGTCTGAGAAGTTCAAGGCATCAAGTGCCATTCATTCCATCAATTGTGAATTGCCTTCATATTGATGCAAAAATCAAAACAACAGGAAAAAATGAATTATAAGCATTATAAAAGCATGAAAGAGACAATCTGGAAAAGCTATAGTATAGTAATAGCAAAGATTTATAGTAAAAACAGGAAGCAATAATATTTGTTAAGAGTCGTGGTGGTATAATATGTTGATTTTGCCAGCCAGCTAACCTAACGTTAATGCATATTTATTTATTTATAAGATTTATTCTTGTTGCAATCAGCAAGACTCTCAATAATTTACAGTATATGTATTAAAAATACAATAAAACAAAACAGGTCAAACAAAATGAAAGGCAAATATGCAATACATTAAAATATCCAAGACAAACAAATGAAACAAATTTTATACATGTCAGCTATCCCCATATAAACAATTACACAACCAATAAAACTGATTGTGATGTTTCACGCCCCACAACTCTCTTAAAGAGTTCTATTTTTAACAACTTGCGCAAAGCTAACATCATGGGAGCTGATCACATTTCGGGGTGAGGCAGGAAGCTCTTCCACAACGCACAAACCAAAACGGAAAAGCAGTCCTTGCATGCTTCTGTTCCTTCACTTTACACAAATGGGGAACAACTAAAAGTTCTCCTGAGATGGACCAGTGACACAGGTTGCAACCATTGAGCAAAGAAGGTCTTCTAAGTCAGGGGTGCCCAACCTTTTTGACACCAGGGACCGGTTTCATGTTAAAAAACATTCATGGACCAGTGGCCATGGCTCGGCCAGCGTAGAGGGGGAGGGGGGAGGGGGAACAGGTGGCGCATGCATGCACGGGGGGGTGAGTTGGCTCACTCGCCCCTCTCAGGCCCCCAATGGCGCGAGTGGCTGCGCCTGCGCTCTCCCGCTCCTGGCACGCGCTCTGCCCACGGGGCTGCCCCCTCCTCCTTCCTCCTCTCCGGTCTTTTCTAAGAGTTGCGCCACTCACTGCGGCCCGGTTCCTATCAAGTCACGGACCGGCACTGGTCCGCGGCCCGGAGGTTGGGGACCCCTGTTCTAAGTGTCTTCCTGCCAAGTAATGTAGGGCTTTAAAGATTAAAAATAAAACTTTGAAATGCACACAGAAGCCTATGGGAAGTTTGTATTCTAGAAAAGTCACATAGAAGTGTATCTTACAAGGCATTTACACTCCAGGTAGGGCCTGAAATTCTACTACTGCAATTTTTCAACACAATAACATAATATTTAGATTTAGATTTAGATTTTGATGACATTGCCATCACATCATTTGTGTCAAGCTCTGGGGAAATCAGGAGATCCGGGTAGTTCAAATGAGTATAAAGATTTATTGCAAGGTTAAGCTCTCTACAAGACTCTGACCAACTGGCAGCTAAGGGAAATGAGCAGGAGATAAGAGAGGCATTCAGGTTGGGCTGGACTTAAATCTTTTGTGGGCGGGCAGGGACTTGTGACTTATGATGTGTTTGACCTTTTCCACAGGCTTAGCCTGACGTCATTTCCTACAGTTTCAGGCTCCTAATGACCCTATAGATAGATTTTCTCCATGAAATATAAAATAGGAAAGTAACATAAAAAGAAAATGCAACTCATGGATGATTTCACCTCAAAAAAGTAGGACCAACTTATCTCAACAGGCTATTTCTGTTGCTAATAGCTTCTGCCCATATTCTGGGTATAGGCAAAAAGTGCTATTAGAATAACTTTATTATCACTTTGAATGTACCCTAATCGACATACATTAAAATGTAATTTTGTTGCACACAGCTATTAAGCCAAGAAAAGCACTACAGACGCTCTACTTTGTGAAAAGACTTTAAGAGGTAGTGCAGTTATAAGACACATAGACACATATACATGTGCACGCACACACATGTATACAAACACATACACACAACAGTTAGGTTGATTATGGATGTTACTGTATCATTACTAGAGATAGTCAATTGTTCTAAGTCACCAAGATCCCGAATGAATTCAGCAATATATAAAAGCATTCAATTGGTTAATCTCCAACCAATCATCTCTTGTATCACAATGTCACTGTAAGTCCAGCTGATCATTTCTCCTGCTTAGTTTCTGGCATAAATTGTTTACTTAAAGGGATAACGCTATTACAGCCTTCAAACCAAACCTTACCAACATTGAAAAAGATCCAGATAACCATTATATTTTCACATATTGTTTTGGTTACAGTAGAATGAATAAAAGAAATATTCCAAAACAGTATTATATAAACAAAGACTGTATTTCATTTTCTATGGTTTCTTTGGTCATGCAAAATTCATTATTTATGAATGCCTAGACAACCACGAGGTTCATGAATATGAATATGCCCAAGAATGCCAAAAGCTCATTGAATTTCCTGCCCTAGTTTATTTTGTCCCAAATCTATAAATTCATTGCTTTAGATCACAAAAAAGTTACATTTTTTTTCAAAGCTAGGTGGCCATTCACATGAAACGAAGTACAAAGCTTTCTTAAGCAAGTAACTATTTTGAGAAGAACTGCTTTTATTCCTTAGTGTAGTCCTAAACAAAATGGGGACACTCCAATATTTATGGTATGCACTTGGAGCTTGATGAACAAATGATATTAAGATGTCCAAATAAGATGAGCATCCAGTATGCCTTAAATGAGCCATTGTGGCACAGTAGTTAAAATGCAGTATGGCTGGCAAACTCTGCCCATAGCCTGAAGTTCGATCCTGACTGGCTCAAGGTTGACTCAGCCTTCCATTCTTCTGAGGTCAGTAAAATAAGGACCCAGATTATTAGGAGCAATGTGGTGACATTTTTAAACCACTCAGAAAGTGCTGTAAAGCTCTCTGGAGATGTATGTAAATCTAAATGCTATTTCTCTATTCACTTCAAACTCAATTATTAACTTATTATTATAATATTAAATGGGAGATAATAACCACTTTTGCAGTGTGTAAGAACTTAGTTTATAAATACATGAGTTTACCTCTCCATCTTACCCAACACAGTTTTCAGGAAAAAGAAAATTATTGAAATGATTATATAGGAATCCTGTGTTTACCCTGCTTTTGAAATCATCAAGGGGTATGTGGGTGGGTGGGTGGATGGGTGTGTCAGTGGGTTAATGATCATCTATGTAGTCATCTGCAGCCTTATCACCCACTTTTTAATCTTCAGGTACATACTGGGCCATTTCTGCACTATTAATTTATTATTCTGCATTATCAATGGGCATCATGCAACCATTATTGTATTATACAATAATTCAGACTGCCTTTATAGCACTTCAACCCTGACTGGATGATGTTATGAAGATGTTTAAAACACTGATGTGGAAATTATCTAGGAGAAGATAAGACAGGTGAATTCCTCACTTTGGCTCTTCTTCAGCTTGGAAAGAATAGCCAGCCAGGGGAGTTACAAATTGAAACAGAAATATGAAATAAAATGCATCAAACTGGCTACATTTCAGTGATGTGAGGGAAGTCGGCAGTGGTTATGGTTGTCCCAAAGCAGAAGGGGGTTGCTCCTGGTTTGGCCCAGTTCGGCCAAACCAGTAGTGGCAGTGGCAGGAGGCTCCACCCACCCGCACAGATGCTTCTGCACAGAAGCGTTGAACATGAGAGAGAGCGCACAAGTGACCCGGTAGTAAAACCGGTGAAAACCCATGTAGGTAGGTAGGTAAGTAGGTAGGTAGGTATATAAATAAAATATATCCCATCCTTCCAAGGATGGAAAAGTGAGGACCAAGATTGCTGGGGGCAATATGCTGACTCTGTAAACTGCTTAGAGAGGGTTTTAAAGCACTGTGAAGCAATATATAAGTCTAGGCACCATTGCTATATACAGTACAAGTAGATTTTGCTTCTATCTTTATCATACAGGAGCAAGTCCTAAATTGCTTCAGTCATTTCAGTCAATAGCCAACACTCCAGAAGATAGGCTTAAAATACAGAAGGATCTTGACAAACTTGAACATTGGGCACTATCTAACAAAATAAAATTCAATGGTGAAAAAAGTAAGGTTCTACATTTAGGCAAGAAAAACAACATGCACAGGTACAGTACAGTTGAAACTCAAAAAAAATAGAATATCGTGTCATCGTTCATTTATTTCAGTAATGCAACTTAAAAGCTGAAACTAATATATGAGATAAGACTCATTACATGCAAAGCAAGATAGTTCAAGCTGTGATTTGTCATAATTGTGATGATTATGGCGTACAGCTCATGAAAACCCCAAATCCACCATCTCAGAAAATTAGAATATTACATGCAATCAATAAAACAAGGATTGTACATAGAACAATATCCGACCTCTGAAAAGTATAAGCATGCATATGTACTCAGTACTTGGTTTGGGCCCCTTTTGCAGCAATTACTGCCTCAATGCAGCGTGGAATGGAAGCTATCAGCTGAGGTGTTATGGAAGACCAGGATGCTTCAATAGTGGCCTTCAGCTCTTCTGCATTGTTCGGTCTCCTGTCTCTCATCTTTCTCTTGACAATGCCCCATAGACTCTCTATGGGGTTCAGGTCAGGCAAGTTTGCTGGCCAATCAAGCACAGTAATCCCACGGTCATTGAACCAGGTTTTGGTGTTTTTGGCAGTGTGGGCAGGTGCCATGTCCTGCTGGAAAATGAAGCCGCCCTGGGTCCTTTGTGGAGAAGGGCGGGATATAAATTTAAATAAATAAATAAATAAATAAATAAATAAATAAATAAATAAATAAATAAATAAATAAATAAATAAATAAATAAATAAATAAATAAATAAATAAATAAAGTCAGCATCCCCATAAAGCTCATCTGTAGAAGGAAGCATGAAGTGCTCCAAAATCTCCTGGTAGACGGTTACGTTGACCCTGGACTTAATGAAGCACAGTGGTCCAAAGACTTGTTGCTCAGTGGTCCAAAGGATTACTGTGCTTGATGTGAAGTGTTAATGCCACGTTATGCCTTGGTAAGGCCACACTTGGAATACTGCATTTAGTTTGAGTCATCACAATGTAGAAAAGATGTGGAGACTCTAGAAAGAGTGCAGAGAAGAGCAACAAAGATGATTAGGGGACTGGAGGATAAAACATATGAGGAACGGTTGCAGGAACTGGGTATGTCTAGTTTAATGAAAAGAAGGACTAGGGGAGACATGATAGCAGTCTTCCAATATGTCAGAGGCTGCCACAAAGAAGAGAGAGTGAAACTATTCTCCAAAGCACCTGAGGGCAGAACAAGAAGCAATGAGTGGAAACTAATCAAGGAGAGAGGAACTTAGAACTGAGGAGAGATTTCCTGAGAGTTAGAATAATTAATCAGTGGAACAGCTTGTCTCCAGAAATTGTGAATGCTCCAACACTGGAAGTTTTAAAGAGGAGATTTGATAACCATTTATCTGAAGTGGTGTAGGGTTTCTTGACTAGGCAGGGGGTTGGGCTAGAAGATCTCCAAGGTCCCTTCCAACTCTGTTATTCTATTCTATTTAATTACCGGTATGTGTCCAAGCATAATGGAATCATGTGTGATTAATTCTAGATTATATCGTAGTTCCCTTAGTCCCAAAATGCTGACTTTATATCCTGTAAATTATCTCGCTAATCCAGGTGGAATTTAAAAAAGGGTAGATTAATTGTGCAAAACAGGACAGCTTTTATTTTTTGCATTTTAGAATATAAAGTAATAAAAATCAAACTTTATTCAGACTAATAATTTGCAAAGCTGGGAGGCAGAGAGTATTAATTCATAGTGCTGTAAACAATGTGATTCATGACTTGAGCCTTCTGGAATTGTTTTCTTAAATATAATCTTGATGTTGCCCCGCATGCAACAATTAAATAAGAAGTGCTTCAATAAATTTGCATAATGCATTTTAATTGACAGGGTGGGATTTCAGATGTAGCAATACTTAAACTTGTAAATTTCAGCCTCAAAAACCATCCACTTCATGATAGGGTATAGAGTTGAACCCAGCTTCCTTTGGGCCACGTTAAAAGCTATCTTCCAACTGTATCTTTCATGTCTAGTTATTTTAAATATCTTCAAAAAAAAAATCTGCTTCCAAAAAAAAAAAAAAAAGAGCACTGAATTTCTGAATCAGATAGATGCATTATCTATTTGAGAAAGGAAGAGAAAAGTTCTTTCTGGGAAACTTCAATTATAAATCCCAGTGCTGGGCTTTGATATGAATAAGGAAATTGCTTTCTCCATTTAGCAATGGCCTTTCCCCTTTGCATCAATTCCACAGAAGAGGAAGGGGGAGGAGTGGGAGAGGAAGGAAGACTCATTTTACTTAAACAGGAAACAAATGAAGGCCATTTGGGTTCCTGGAAATATTGAAATAAATATTAAGGCAGCGGCTGAAAGCACAAGGTTTTCTGGATGTATTTATAACTAGCTTTTCAGATGCTGTGACTTAATTCTTTATGTCGACTCTTAGTTATATCAGTGATGAAGACGTACGGAAGGGATTTAAAAGTACAGATGAGCAAATTCCCCCCTCTGCTTATTCCCCCTTGAAATAAATATTGAAAAGCGGTAGGTTCTACCCTGTTTCCCCGAAAATAAGACCTCCCTGGATAATAAGCCCAATCGGGCTTTTGAGCGCATGCGCTAAAATAAGCCCTCCCTAAAAAAATAAGCCCTCCCTAAAAACATTGCAACACAGCAGCAGCCTTGAGGTGACCACACTCACCACCTCCTCAAAAATAATAAGATATCCCTGAAAATAAGGCCAAGTGCTTATTTCAGGGGTCAAAAGAAAATAAGACCCTGTCTTATTTTTGGGAAATACGGTATTAAAAGTTGCAGGTCAGTTATTTAACCCTTGCAAACAGGATAGGAAGCTCATTTGATTTTTTTCAGACATAATGACGTTGTTTTCTCAGTTTGATACAGAACAATTTTCTATATTGTGTTTTAGAATAAATGCATGGCAATATAAAGGCAGACCTTGACTTACGACCAAAACTGAGCCCAAAATTTGTTAAGACATTTGTGAAGTGAGTTTTGCCCCATTTTATGACTTTTCTTGCCACAGTTGTTAAGTGAATCGCTGCAGTTGTTAAGTTAGTTACAACGATGTAAAGTGAATCTGGCTTCTCCATTGACTTTGTTTGTCAGAAGGTCTCAAAAGGTGATCACATGACCCCGAGGCACTGCAACTGTCATAAATATGAGTCAATTGCCAAGCGTCTTAATTTGGATCACAAGATCATGGGGATGCTGCAGCGGTTGTAAGTGTGAAAAACAGTCATAAGTCGCTTTTTCAGTGATGATGTAACCTTGGTCATTAAACAAACTGTTATAAATTGAGGCCTATCTGCATTCAGGCAAAAGGAAGATTCAAATAAAGATTGAACCAGAGATTCTCGAATGGTTCTTGAGTCAAACTCAAACATCTGGGTCTCTTAAAATCCTATCTCACAAAACAGGTCACAATTTTTTTTTTAAGTATCTGAATTATTCTCAAGTTTGTATCAAAATCTCTGTCAAAAAGATAATTTTTTACAGTGCCAATATACTGGAAATGATTCTATGGGGGCCTCTGATTATGAATTTCAAATTAATTTGAGGAAAATCCATCCCTAGTTCCTGGATGTTTTCAAAAATAATAGAGAAATCTATTTATGGCGATATGAAGAAAGAAAATAAACCACCCTTTCAGCATGCTATGACAGGATATAAGATAGAGACCAGTTTATCAACGCAATTTCTGGTGCCTTTTTGCCTATTTCCAAAAATGTCACACCCTTTCAAATGAAATTAGACACATCAGGAAAACCTGATAACTTTGGCTCCACCAGTTCCAAAATTGCCACCAATACATCCCCCAAAATGCTAAACCAAGCCTTATCCCAACCAGATCTTCTATGAACAAGAACTGACTACATTCACTAGCTGAAGAGAGTCAGTTCTGGAAAGTTCTGGAAACTTTCCAGTTTCTGGAAAGTTCCATGGAGAAACCCAATAAATGTAATAAACAGTGGTGTGCATTTAATTAATTTATTTTTATTAATGTATTTAAATTAATTTCTGATTTAAATATGAATGTAATTGTTTAAATCTTTAAAATAATCTCATATTTTGCTTCTTCACAGGGTTGCAGATAGGACAAGAAGCTCACTCTGTGAAAATGTGTGCCTTGGTTTTTTATCAGAAGGAGAAACTGTACCCCTGACACTTTGCCAAAATATTGTTTCAAATTGGTTACGCTTTAAACAGCATTTGAGTGTAGGCAGCTTGTAGGAGTGCAAGGCCTATAAGTACACTTTGCAACCCTACATTTAAAACTATGCTTTAATGTGTAAATCAGCATTAAATGACTGTGCAGGGGCATTTTTTTTACACTGAAATCTCTTTGGTCAAGAGCCAGAGGCAGTACTAGAAAGATAAGGTTCAATGCAAAATGGGCAGGAAGTTGGAAAGCTCTCAGTGTTCCTCACTCTAGGCCCGTGATGGCAAACCTATGGCATGCATACCACAGGTGGCACACAGAACCCTCTCTGCAGGCATGTGAGCCATCGCCCCAACTCAGCTCCACTGCGCATGCGCGCGCGCCTCCCACTGGCCACCTGGTTTTTGGGTCTCTGCTGCACATGTGGGAGGGCATGTAGGGGATGCACACAAATGCACGGGGTGCATGTGTGTGGTGCATGTGCGGAGGGCAGGGACATGTGTGTATGCATGGGGATGGGGCGCATGCAAGGGCGCACATGCATGCATGGGGGAGGGGCGCACATGGGGGCTCACACACACGTGCAGGGGGTATGCTGGGGGGGGGGTCACACACGCATTGCATTATGGGGTGTGCACACACACTTTCGCGCATGTGCTTTTAGCATTCGGCGCCAAAAAGGTTAGCCATCACTGCTCTAGGCTAACAGGTAATGGTAAATGATAGAGAAATCCAAATTAAGGGAGAAGCTGCTTGTTTTAAATACAGAGATTAATTAATCCTACAAAAGGTCAATGATTGTGTTTGCAAAATTGACAAGAATGACAGAGGGGCTGGCCGAGGGGTGGTTCCTGCCAATTCTAACCTCTTCTATAGAAGAGGTTCCACAAATCTACAGTGCTATGTAGAACCCGTTCCGGCTCCCTCCCCCCGCCCGTCTGCACATCATCAAGATGAAGAGTGAGAGGAGGAATTCTGGGAGTTGAAGTCCACAAGTCTTAAAGCTGTCAAATTTGAACACCCCTGGATTTTTTTTCTAAAGGGTTAGGAGTGCAAGGGTCTTGTAACTTGATAGCTTTAAGACTTGCGTGCTTCAAAGGACAGAGTTTCTGAGCCAACATTTTGGTTGCTAAGCAATAGCGTTGTTTAGTGAGTTTCACCACATTTTACAAGTTGGCCATGCCCACCCAGTCATATGACTGCCAAGCCACTCCCACTCAGTCACATGGCTAGCAAGCCACTCCCATCCGGTCACATGGCTGGCAAACCACTCCCAGAAAGCAGGCCACACCTACAGAAGAGGTTCTAAAAATGTTTGAAACCCACCACTGGGCTGGTCCATTTCCCCCCATTTTGAAGTTTTTCTCATGCAAAGCAAAAACATGATATGCTTTGCCTGCTTGACTTTTCTTCAATCTCAGCAGGACTCTATAACTAAGGTTGCAAGTTCATGCAGAATCCAGGAAAAGAGCAAAACAAGAATTTCTTACTAGGTACTTTGTTCTTTGAATGTTCTCAGGGTATGATTTCTATATAATGGCTTTCTGTGAACCCAATGGTTTCTTTTTTCTTTTCCTGTTTGATTGGAGAACATGGGCTTTGATTTGTTTCCGACTTTTGAAAGAGATCAATATGGCAAGAAAAACAACTAACGGCAAGTACTGTAGCTGTAGGGCACAAACCAAACTAAAAAGATACCAATTGTAAGGAGTTTGTAAGGAAGCCCTCTGATCAAAAGGGCCTTCAGTAGGCTGATTCCAAGCTCTGCTGGGAAGAAAGAGGTGCTGCTAAAAGAGTGTTAAAGCAGAAATGAGATCAAGTGTTAATTGGAGTATAGGAATGTCCATGATATCGGCTCAGAATTGGATGAGACTAAGGGTGGTCCTAAATGAATTCCAAACATAGTAAATGCAACGGGAATTTTAACACAAACTCACAAACTACATTTCTGTTGTCGAAGGAATTGGATTTTGGTAGCAATTCTGTTTACTTAGGCCTGGTCCACTTGTGCTATTTGTTACACGTCATATTACCTTGGTTGTCTTATTATGCTGTTTAGTCCCTATCTTTCTTAACACTTGAATTAAATATTTTTGTGTAATTCTTCCAATGGTCACTAACGTTTTTCTACCAACATCTCACCTATCTTCAGATCAAGCCTATGGATTGAATCATATTTTATAAGGCAGGTTGGTAAGATTACAGAAGAGTTATTATGTGCGTAAGCAGTTTTGGGGCAGATAACTTTAAAGTTCTATTATACCAGGGATCTGCAAAGTTGGCTCTTTTAAGACCTGGCTGGCTGGGGAATTCTGGGAGTTGAAGTCCACCAGTCTTAAAAGAGCCAACTTTGCAGACCCCTGTATTAGACTGTTAAACCTCACAAAATGTTATGGTGCTTAGTATGCTTATTTTATTTTATTTTTTTATTTAATTAAATTTATATCCCGCTCTGGGTCCACGAAGGACCCAGGGCGGCGCACAGGAATTTAAAAACATATAAAATGGCAAAATACAAAATTTAAAAACATATTAAATTACGGTCCTATGCTAAAATCCAAATTAAAATCCCCAATTTCTATCTAAAATAGCCCCGACGGGAAGTTACGCTAGGCCGGCTTGCTGAAAGAGATGTGTCTTTAGACACTGGCGGAAGAGGCGGAAGTCCGAGATGGTACAAAGTTCAGGAGGTAGGTCGTTCCAAAAGGCAGGGCCCGCCACAGAGAAGGCTCTTCCCCTAGTGTCGCCAGTCGGCATTGCCCGGCCGACGGTACTCTGAGAAGGCCCTCTCTGTGGAGCGGATCGGTTGAAGGGATGTATGGGGCAGGAGACGGTCTCGCATATAACTAGGCCCCGAGCCATGGAGCGCTTTAAAGATGGTCGTCAAAACCTTGAAGTGCACCCGAAAGACCACAGGAAGCCAGTGCAGCTCGCGCAGGATCGGTGTTATATGGGAGTATCTAGGGGCTCCCGTAATCACCCGAGGTATGCAGTTATGCAACATCAGTTCCCATGGAATGCTATCAAGGTATGCAGGAAAATGGGTATGCAACATCACAGTTCCCATTGAGTTTAAAATCAAAATCCGCAAATCTTAAATGCTGAAAATGGACTACCTGGACTTTCTTTCTCAACCTGATGCCCATTTCAACTGAAACCTTCCTTCAGTCAAAAATTTTAAACTAACTTAAATCAAGACTGTTTCAATGTCCTAAATATGTTGATTGCCATCTGACTCTACAATCAGTTTATAATTTTTATTTTGCTTCTGTGTCTCCCCCCCAAAAAAAGGGGGGGGGAGTATTTCCTGGTAACCTTCCCTTCAATCTGTATCTTTTCCTTGCTTTTAACTGCTTCAACTGCTTTATTGCTTCACAATAAAGTAACAATAGCAAGATTGGCAGACAATATTGAATTTGACCTAAAATTGCGCATGGCTATTATCTTGAACCCAGTCATATATACATCACTGAAGTATATGGGATAGAAAAAGGGAGGGAGGTTGTTTCTGATTTTTTTTTTCAAAACAAAAGATGAAAACCAGATAAATTTACTGAATTTTCCCCTCCCCCTCCCATTGAGCTCTCTGCCACAACTATTTCTTTTATATACAGGACATTAGGACATGACAGTACCTGGTGACAGTAGATTAGAAAAGAAAGAACTGGGGAAAATCACAAAATACAAAGAATTGCAAATAGAAATGGAAAAATCACCATCAGTCAGTTGCATTAGTGTTACTTGGAACAGCTTACATCCTGCAACAATATCTTTAACACCAACAAACAATAACTTCTGGTTATCCCAAATCCTTTAAGAAAGAGTTAAAAGGTGGATAAAATGTCAGATCTAGTCTAAACATCTGGGTGTGCATTTAAACAATAATAATTTATTTCACTAAAGATTGAAAAAAACTCACCAGGTATTTTCAGATTTGTCAATGCAAAGGTTCCTAATAGCTGAAAATCAACTAACAAGCAATTTTCAAAAGTAATTATAAAAGGAAATATATACAAACCCAGTGTCCTTAAATGTGTCGACCACAGTTTGAGCAAAGATGGCATTCTCTCATCTCCCAGAACTCTAATCCCAACAGAGACCACTGTCTTGCGGTCTCTTCACGATCAATAAATATCTAGGACACAAGTGAGTGATCTCCTTTCCTTATCACAATTACTGTGATAATTGTGAGGAGTGGCTCTACATCAGGGGTGTCAAACTTGATTTCATTGAGGGCCGCATCAGGGTTATGTTTGACTTTGGGGGCCGGGGTGGACGGGGCCAGGGTGGGCATGGTCAGCTTGACATCACTTGTGTCGGTGCACCTATGGTGGCCCAAGAGCTCTGCCAGCGAAAACGAAGCTCAGTGGGGAAGCCTGTAGCCCTCCCGAGCTCCATTTTCCCTTGCAGAGGCACTATGGGCCGGTCCTTCTCTTTTTCCACGGCAGCCCTGCAGGCCAGATCTAAGCACCCTACAGGCCGGATCTGGCCCCCTGGCCTTGAGTTTGACACTACTGCTCTACATGGTGGCTCTTCATTCCATTGTGATCATCAGCACTGCTCAATGCCATTCATAATTTCTCTACCAGGAGACTCCCACATCTATTTTTCATATAATAACGGATGTTCCAACTGAGAACATCAAAAGCAAAGCTCAGCCAATCTTTGCACATTTTGGTTTTGTTTTCTCTCTCAATTATCCCCCCTCTTGCTATATTTATAGATAAACTAGCCAATAACCCGGCGTTGCCTGGGTATTTATTTATAGGTGGGAAATATCCGGACCAAATGTAATTTCTAATGTTGGATTTTCCCCCTTACCAGAGGTAGCCCCCTTGTGAACTGTGAAGCCGTTACCATGGCAACTCCACTGTGCTGCACAGTAGAAGCCATTTTTCAGCAGTACAGTAGAAGCCATTTTAAGGCACAACAGGCTGTATCTTAACAGAACACACACACCCGAGGAGTTTTAGGGGTTCTCTCCTATATACCCCCACATTATTTTTTTTCAGAGAGTAAGTCATCTGTGTACCAAGTTTGGTTGAAATTGCTTGAGGTATTCCAGAGTTATGCTAGAACATACACACCCACAGCCGTTTTTATATACAGAGATATTATATAAGTTGTAATATATTTAATAACACACACATGTACTTATGTGTGTTTGACAAAAATCACAATTCACCTCAAGGAGAGCAGAAACAGCATTTACTATTACGCTTGGTGAGATTATTCCTGCTAAAGAACAATCTAACATTTTGTGTTGGAGGAAGGCCATGTAAATAAGTGAATTGTCTCCTGAGGCATTCTTGGTCTTGCTGCTCCATGAACTGTTAGACAAGAGTTCATGGAAGACACAGCAGTAATGAGGGTTTTGCAGCAACATCAGACCTTGTGTGGTTTATTGAGAAATGTACTGCAGTAACCAGACGGCACAAATAAATTGGGTTATGAAGGGATGCTGCCTCAAGAAGTTTATCATATGTCAGTAAGAGATTGTGGGGCAGAAAGGTTGCATCCAGTCCCTACCAAACAATCAATGTGAGCAACTCTTCTGTGCTATCCTTTGAACCCCCTCAGGGGTATCTTAAAGCTGCAATTCTCTTTAGTTTTTGTTGACATCCAACAGACGGAGGAATACAGCTATCCACTGTTGGTGTCTTGGCCTCCTAATATTCATGCTGTCATCATGAATAGCAAATTATTCATTGTAGTTACAGTACATCTAAATGATGCATACAACTCTTATTGTTTTGAAAATCCATGTGCATGGCATTTGCTGCACACATTGGGCATCATGGGGTCACTTTTCCCTTCTCTCCACAACTCATCACTTATTGAGTCTCCAGAATATGTGCAACCTGCACGTCAGGCAGGCATCAGCCACAAATAGACATTGGCTGCAACCTTTACTAAGGATTCAATGAGATGAACCAAAATTGTTCAGCAAACAGCCAGGATTTCTTAAATCAAATCGCTGTGTCAGGTCTGCCTCTAATGATAACCAAGAAAGAATCCACTCAACTCCCTTTGTAAGAATTAAGAGTATTTGTACTGGTTATGAAAAGATAGCAGCAAGGTAAAGCAAGGTCTGAGACTCAAGCGCACGAAATCATACATATCAATATATGCCCAACCCCCTTCCCCCAGCAACCCCCACCCCATTGTCCAATGCACAATCCCCTTAAGTGTCATGTGGGTTACATCTTCAAGAGCATCATCAGGATGGCATGCAAGACCGGGTTGCCCTTCGCACGGCCACTCAAGCACTCCTGACGTCTAGGCTGGACTATTGTAACGCTCTCTACATGGGGCTTCCCTTGAGGTGCACTTGGAGGTTACAGCAAGTCCAAAATGCAGCCGCACGGGTGGTCATGGGAGTCACAAGGCAGTCCCACATAACACCTCTCCTGTGCGAGCTGCACTGGCTACCTGTGGCCTTTCGGGTGCGCTTCAAGGTGCTGGTCACCATCTTCAAAGCACTCCATGGCATGGGACATAGTTATCTGCGGGATCGCATCCTACCCCATACATCCCTTCGACCGATCCGCTCCCATAGGGAGGGCCTTCTCCGGGTGGCCAGGCAATGCCGGTTGGCGACACCTAGGGGAAGAGCCTTCTCTGTGGCGGGCCCCTATGGAACGACCTGCCCCCTGAACTCCGTACCACCTCGGACCTCCGCCTTTTCCGCCGGCATCTTAAAATGCATTTATTCCAACAAGCCGGCCTAGAATAACCACCCGATATGGACTTTTTAGTTATAAATTTTAATTAGAGGATTGTAAAATGTTTTAGCACGGGGGTAATTTAATTTAATTGGGTTTTAATAATTGGTTTATTTATGTATGTATGTTCTGATTTTTAATTTTCCTGTGCGCCGTCCTGGGTCCTTTTGTAGGAGAAGGGCGGGGTATAAATTTAATAAAATAAAAATAAAATAAATAAGACCGTTGACCTTGGCCACCGCCCAGCCCCAGCCAGTGGTATGCGAAGTAGATGGTGAGAACTTACTCCCTTCTCCAAATCTCCCTCCTGCACCATACAGTCCCATTCTCAATTACCAAAGCCCCTCCCTCCCCATGGCAGCTGAAGCAAGCAATAAAGCGGAGGCTGACACGCTGTTTGAATGTGTTTCATTAAGACGCCCGGTCCAATATTTTGCATAAAGTATATCCAGTTCAAGGCCATATTCATATTGCATTTTAGACCTGTGAACGTTGACACCTACTGGCACACCCACTGCACTCTTCCACATCTCTCAGCCTTTCCATCCCAACCCTAAAGCTACAGAAGTCAGGTTCCGCTTTTCACAAAGCTGTGGGACTGACCGCAGCTTTGCAGCTGATTCCTCCTTCCTTGTTATACTCTGCAAGTCTGTTTATAGTCAAGGATGGATGTATCTCCTCTTCAATTCAATTTCCCCCCCTGATTTTACCGATATTTTCAAACGTTGACCTAAACTGTATAAAAGGGGATTTTAAAGATTATAAAGTGTCAAAAAATGAGGCATATTCAGCCATGTCGGTGGCACTGAAGCAGTACTGCAATCTCTTTTTAGTGATAGGTTCTTCCTGCTTCACAACAGTATGACAGATTCAGCTTGTTATCCATAGATAAGGATTAGCCACATTGCTGTTTCCTTAGAAGACCTTGCTGAATTCATAAACGTTAGTAAACTGAGATAACAAAAATGTGAATAAAAATGTGGGGGGAATCACATTTGGAAACTGACAGTTCCAATTACAGTGGTCTGTTGAATTGCAAAAGTATCAAGGAATGGGAAGCATTCGCAAGGTCATTGTGTGAATTTTTGAATTCTTCCTCCTCCCATAAAATATGCAAGATAGGAATATTTTCAGTACATTTTCTTAGGCAGTGAGAGTACATCAGAGAGAAAGATGTTTTCCAAAAGCACTGCATTTGAAATTAATATCGGAGTTCAGGTCAGAGAGAAAAATACAGAGGATTTATACCGTGTATGCAACAGGCCGAAGATGCAACTTCTGGCAATATTTTAGTCAGATCCATTAACTTTTCATATGGTCTTGAAGATCCAAAGTGTAATAGCCAAAGAATCTGTGCTTCATAGTATGACACGATTTGCCACTTTGGATTGAACCATGTGTCTTAGTACAGAGACAACTTTACGACCCACTCAGAGCAATTTTGGTAAGCCCTCTTGACCATCGTCCCTGAAAACTGGCACATGATAGTATTAGCCCTTTACCCATCTCACCACAGGGCACCTGGGAAGAAGCAATGCTCAACCAAACCTCAAAACACAGCCTAGAGCAGTGATGACTAACCTTTTTTGGCTCGCGTGCCAAAAGCGGGGGGAGCACAGGGGGGGTCGTGCATGGGCATGCCACATCCATAATGCTATGTGCGCGACCCCCTGCTTTTGGCGTGCTTTTTTTGCCCTCCCCAGGTTCCAGAGGCTGTCTAGGAGCCTGGGGAGGGTGAAAACAGCCTTCCCCCACTACCTCCAGAGGCTTCACGAGTTTCCCTGAAGCCTCCAGAGGGTGAAAACAGCCTCAAAATAAGGCCTAAATCAGCTGGCCAGCACACACAAGCGTGCTGCAGCTGACAGGACAATGCCTCGTGTGCCCTAAGAAATGGTTCCGCGTGCCACTTTTGGCATCCGTGCCATAGGTTTGCCATCACTGGCCTAGATAGTTGCCCCAGCAGGACCTCATGGGAGTCTGACAACCAATCAGAATACAAGATCAAGATCAAAGGCCAGAGAGGGCATAAAACCAGGAACTTTCAGCATCTCTCTCTCTCTTTTTCTTCTTCACCCAACATCGGGAAGCATTGATCCCGCTTTTCTGTTCAGGAGCTCAATCAATACGGTCCTGACCACCATTAAACCATCTTTCCAAGCAGCCTCCATGTTTCCAGTGTCTTTTCTCCCACTTGGAACTAAACCCAGAAGGATATTTCTTCCAACAACTGTAAAACAAAAATTATCTCAAAACTCTTCTCCAAACCCTGGAAATAGAATTCTGATTCTGCCAAAATCACGTTTGGGAGGAGGAGCCAAGATGACAGCTCCTGAATTGAGCTTCCGGTTTGCGACAGGCCTTATCACTTCTGGCTTAACTTGACACCTCCAAAATGCCACCCAAATACAAGAAAAGAAACCGAACCAGCCCCAGCAATTTTACTGGGACCCATGCATCAAACAAGGCAGAAAACAGATGAAGATCAACTCTTACCTCCACACCACAGGAGCAACTACAAATGTGAGTAATGGATCCCTGGCCACGAGATCCCTTTCACCTCCAAAGACTGTAACCAGACTGGACCCCGTCAGAATACAGGCCACCTCCTCAACTCTCCAAAGACTCCGTCCAAATCCTGGAGCAAGGAGATAACCTCCTAGAGCAGTAATGGCTAACCTTTTTGTTGTTGGGTGCCAAAAGTGTGAGTGTGTGCGTGCGATAGCACCCCAGCATCCATAATGCAAAGTGCCCCTCACATGTGCATGTGCGCACAACCCCCCTCCCCCCATGTCCCCTCCCCACCGCACTACTCACCTCCAAGCTGAGCTTGGTATTTCCTCGGGGGGGGGGGATGTTTTCAGTAGGCCCATTGGGCCTGTTTTTCAGGCTCCGGAGGCTTTCCTGAAGCCTTGGGAGGGCGAAACCAGCCTCCCCCACCCACCCGGAAGCTGGAAACAAATCATTTCCTAACTTCCGGTAGGCCGGTTGGTCCTGTTTTTCGCCCTCCCCAGCCTCCGGAGGCTTTCCTGAACCCTGGAGAGAGTGAAAATGACCTCCACTGGCCCTCCAGAAGGCTGAAAATCAGCTAGCTGGTACGCGCATGCGCGCTAGAGCTGATGGCTCGCATGCCGGCAGATATGGCCCCGTGGGCCTAGAACAAGCTCCCAGTAGTCCTCATACCAATTATATCACTGAACCTTTCCAGAGGGCTGGCCGTCTGTTTGCAGGAATTTTGATTTATATTGCAACAATGAGATGAACAGCCTCCAACATGCTCTGGATCCTCAAATCTCCCACAGCAACTAGGGGGTTAATGTGACATCATATCTGCAGCCTCTCCTAAATGTTATAACCTCATTCTCACCCCACTCCTACCTCCAAAAGCTTTCCCTCTCCCGTCGTCTCCATCACACCAAGCAATGTTTTGATTGCAATTCATGAGTTGGGGGGGGGGGTGATGCACCCTGGGATGGCAGTCAAGAAAGAGGCCAGGGCCAAGACGAAAACTACACGTGATTTAATAGAACAGACATTTTAATTAATGGAAATAACAAGTGATTGCTTGATCTTATTCCTTGCATTGGGTAATTTCCCCCCTTCAGTGACAATAAAAAGCCCTGCTCTGTAGCAACTTTGGGAGGGGTTGAGGGGGGGGAGAGATACTGCCTGCAGCTCTGGGAGTTGCATATCCTTGCATTAGTGCAAGGAGCCTTCCATTGAAAGAAGGCCTGCTGGGATCCCAGGCAGTACATCTCCATTAAATCCAATTGCTGTATGCTTGTTTATTCCTGCTGAGAGACTTGATCATTGCAGTAAATTTTCTGCTTTATTGGTGGCTTCCCTCCCCTTCCCACCCTCTTCTCCCAGCTCCAGTTCCTTCAGACATATCACCAACTGTACGGCTTGCAAGCAGAACAATTAAATAGGAAGCTCATAGCTCTTCTCCCACTCCCAGGAAAGCTGCTGCTATGATTTCACTTATCTTCCCCGCTAACAAAAATGCACTTGAAATACAATCAAAAAGCTGCCCACACATGTACTGGCTGACTTGCTTTACATAGACCCAACATACCTCCCCCACATTAGCAGCATCGGCAGCCTCTTTTTCAATGACTCAACAGGGGGCAGAGCCGCAGAATTTTTAGGATTTGAAGTTGAGATCCAAAGTCGCCATAGACAACAGGACAATGTAGGAAATATTCAGGGTGGGAGCAGGTTATTTCCCTTTCCCACCATTATGCAATCTTTCCAGAGGTGGGTTCCTATCGGTTCGGACCAGTTCAGACCGGTTTGGGTGAACCAGCAGGGGTTTGTTTCCCTGGGTCGCCAGAACTGGCAGCGACTCAGGCCTGCCACGCCTCCGAACCGGTTTCCAGTTCTGGTGCATGTGTGAGCGAAGCAAGCGTGCACACACGTAAAATTGCATACATACCAAACCGGCAGTAATGCCGGCAGCAATCCACCCCTGGATCTTTCCCATCACTACTTACAATATCTTCTAGATCAGGGGTCCCCGGGCCGCGGACCGGTGCCAGTCCATGGCTTGATAGTAACCGGGCTGGAGTGAGCGGCGGAGAGAGTAGCGCAACTCTTAGGAAAGTATAGCAAACGTTCGACTATCCTGGCGGCTGGCTGGGGGCAGGACGGGGGCAACGGCCTGCATTGGGGGGTTTGGGGGCACCACCTGGCCCTGCACGGGGCCGCCAGGACGCAGAAAGAGCTGCCAGGCCCTCCTGCCCAGGACGCAGCCCGTCCTTCCCTGCCCCAGCCGAGTATCCTTCGCCCGGGACCCCTGGCAGCTTTCCCGCCTGGTTGCACGCAAGGCGCCCTGCCCCGGTCGCGTTCCCACAAGATGTGGGTTCCTGCCTCGGGTTTCATGTGACTACTGAATGCACGTGTGGCCCACGTGACTCGACTCACCCGCTGGAGGCTCCCACTGGTCCGCGGAATTTGTTTTACATGAAACCGGTCCCTGGTGCCAAAAAGGTTGGGGACCCCTGTTCTAGATCACCATCACTGTGTTGCTATTACAGTAATGAAGACAAGCTTTATATTCTATTTTACTTTCACAATGACTCGATGGCACTAAACATTTCCGTAAGAAGGATGACCACTCTGGAATGTGTAAATCCAGACAATCATGAGATGGAAGAAAAAAAAACCTTAACAATTAACCCAAGTAAGGAAAAGTTAAATGCACTGGACCTTACTGAAATTTAGGTACACACTTTTTTTTTTATGGCTGCAGCACTACCTCTAGCATGAAATCCTTGGGCTGTGCAAATCTTTAAAAAGGTGCCTCAGTTTGGTTAAACATCACAGTAACTATTTAGTCCTCTCCTTTAATAGACCTGCTCCAAGGGGCCTTACTGCTCTTTTTCTGCTCAATTGGCAAAGCAGCCTGCCAGATTAATTCATCCCCACTTTATGATTTGATTCAAAATATTGAGGTGGAACAAATCACTTTTCCCAAGTGGAGGCGCCATCTTCAATCAGATGGCTTCTGTAATTTCAATCAAGTCAAGGTCATTTCCTACAAGTCTAGAATCTACGAAGAGTTATTGGTATTGGTAACAGTGGATTGCTGCTGGGCATCAGTTCATAACAGTGTGTTTTCCTAGTGCAAAGCCAAGCAAAACACTACACTTACATGCACACACATACACAAGTCATAGTCCAGAGTATCTTCTATGTAAAACTGAACACTATATGTTGAATTTGAGTACATTGATGCTTTTTGATCATTGATCTCAGTGCCTTTGAGTGTCAAATCACCATCTTCAAAAAAAAATTGTTGATCTTTTAAACCCACTGATTAGTACTGTAATGCAGATGTATAATTCAACAGACATTTGGGGTGGGGGGATGTATGCATTTCTATGATTTTTCCCAGACTGGGACAATTTTTTAGCCCAAGAAGTGTTCTTTTGTGCCAAGCAGAGAGAGAGAGAAATGGATTCATAGGATGAAATACATTTTTTAAAAATCTTTTTCAGGAGGTAAATCTCTCAGATCTTTTTGTGTGTTCTGTACCTGTACTCGGGTGGTGAGTCAGTCTCACAGCCTGAAGCAGCAATCAGTAGGAAAAGCACATATTTTAACTAAAAGGAAGGAAATGGCTGTAATTATCATTAGTTTCACAAAAGTACCTGCTCACAAGGGCTGCACCAGACCAAGACCTTCCTGTCACCCAAAATACCATACAAAAAAGGACTCATACATTATTTGCCTCGGATTGCTGGTAATAATGGACAAAAAAGCCATCCATCCTCAGTCAAACTATTCTGACATTAAGATAAGCAACGGGAATATCTAAAGGGGGGTGGAAGGAGTCAAGAAAATATTGCCAAATTCTAAGTTCAATTAATCAGAATAGAGTTGGAAGGGACCTTGGAGGTCTTCTAGTCCAGCCTCCTGCTCAACCATGAGACCTTTTACTATTTCAGACAATTAACAGGCTGTCCAGTCTCTTCTTAAAAACCTCCAGTGATGGAGCACCCACAACGTTTAATGGCAAGCTGTTCCACTGGTTAATTAGGAAGGTTCTCCTTAATTCCAGGTTGCTTCTCTCTTTGGTTAGTTTCCAACCATTGTTTCTCATCCTGCCCTCTGGTGCTTTGGACAAAAAGTTGACCCTTTCTTCTTTGTGGTAGCCCCTCAAATACTGGAATACTGCTACCAAATCACTAAAAGTTCTAGAACGTGAACGTCTCTTAAGATACTGCATAGTGTAGCAGCATCCAGAACCTTTTAATGGCCTCCTTTAAAAAAATATATATGAAGAAATCACTCAAGGGAGTGTGATTCAACAGACCTTCATGCCAAGTTGAGCCGTGTAATTGTTAAAACAATGCCGTTGGGTTGGGAAGCATTCCCTTCCATTCTTTTAGATTTTTCTTGTCATTGTGAAATAAGGAGGAAATGTTTGTCATCCCATATTATTTAATTTCCGTGGAACATTTCATTCCTAGAAAGGAGGGAAGGATTTTTCTCAGAATGCATTTGGGCGTGGCTTCTTTGGTTTCCACCAAGTGGGGTAAATATACACGCATACACAAATATATACACAGACTCTCCTAATGTCCATGGGGAGAAGAGAGTTTTATTTTATTTTATTTGTCAACAAGTACAAGGAAATGTATAAAAGCACATGAACAAATGGCACAAATAAATGGATATAATTAAGCAAAGCATAGCCATCAACACATAATAAAAGTATGTATAAATGGGGCAGTAGGACAGGGATGGTAGGCACATTGGTGCGCTTATGCACATCTCCTTAGGGACCGCTTAAGAAATGTGTAAGGTCCGGTGTGCACTCTGCCCAGGGGGCTGCCCCTCCTCTCCGGCCCTGCGGCCCGGTTCCTATCAAGCCACGGCCCGGCACCGGTCCGCAGACCGGGGGTTGGGGACCCCTGGGTTAGAGGAACTAACAACAGGATCAGGTAGGGCAGGGGTGGGCAAACTTTGCAACTTTAAGTCTGAAGGACTTCAGCTCTCAGAATTCTCCAGCCAGCTTTGCTTTGCTGGCTGGAGAAGTCTGGGAGCTGAAGTCCTTCAGACTTAAAGTTGCAAAGTTTGCCCACCCCTGAGGTAGGGTGTTCCACACATTTACTACTCTATTGCTGAAATCGTTTTTCCTGCAAAAGGATTGAAGGCCTGGAGTAGACTAGATGAATATTGAGGTCTTTGGGACAGATGCCTTTCCCCCATAGATCAAACTGAATGCAAACTTAATTGCTTCCAAGATACATTCATTCTGGGTTTAAAACTAGGCAAAATCGTTTCCCAGGCTCCTTGAAATGGCAGCCATCTTGACTAGAGACGATGCTCAAAGCCTCCCAAAGTGCTTGGATTTCAGCTCATTTCACCCTGATGGGTTGAGGCTGATGGTGTTCAGAGTCCACAAAGTTCTAGATGGCCACAGACAGAGAGACATTTTGCTTTTAATTTCCACAGTGCATTCAGCAAGAGGTTTCTTTAAATCAGGCTTGCCCAAACTATGAGGCATCCCTCCTTTTGGGAGGTGCAGACAGAGTCCAGGGGAGGTGTCAAAAACTTTTAGTGCATTGTTACTATAAATCCATCTTTCCCAATGTTTCATTCTATTGCTTTCATTCTTAGGAATGACCTTCCCCCAGAAATCAGAACAACCATGGACCTCCGCTCCTTCCGTCAAAAATTAAAAACACATTTCTTTTGCTTGGCCAGCTTGGGATAACTTAACTGTTTTTAAGGTTTTTTAGGGGTTTATCTTAGTTTTAACATGGGATTTTAGCGCAGGGTTTAGTTTAATTCTTTTTTAATACTGTATTGTTTGTGGTTTTATATGTACTTTTAATTTCCCTGTGCCCCGCCTCGAGTCCCTTTGGGGAGAGAGAGCGGGTTATAAATTAAATTATTTATTTATTTATTTATTTAGTTTTGTTCATTTTGACTCTTTGGATTTTTAGGGGAGGTAGTGACGGTAAAAATTATAGGAACCCCTGCCCTAGAAAGAATTGGCAGTCCTTGACTTGCAGAAGTTCATTTAGTGACCATTTGAAGTTACAACAGCACTGGAAAAAGCGACCTATGACCATTTTTCACACTTACAACTATTGCAGCATCCCCATGGACATGTGATCAAAATTCAGATGCTGGGCAACTGATTCATATTTATGACGGTCCCCAGATCACCTTTTGCGACCTTCTGACAAGCAAAGTCAATGGGGAAGCCAGATTCATTTAACAACCGTGTTAGTAACTTAATGACTGCAGTGATTCATTTAACAACTGTGGAAAAATGTCATAAAAGGGAGCAAAACTGACAAAAGTCTCGCTTAGTAACAGAAATGTTGGTTGTAGGTTGAGGACAATCTGCATGATCTGTGGAAGAAATGTCATAAAAGGGAGCAAAACTGACTTAACAAAAGTCTTGCTTAGTAACAGAAATGTTGGTTGTAAGTTGAGGACAATCTGTACGATGACTGACAGATAACAACACTTACGTTATCAAGAGCCACTTTAAAGCTTAAGTTAACAATTTCTCCCCCTCAGAGTCATCACTTACAGACTTTTTTGTTTTCTTTCAATCACTTGTTACACAAAAGCAGAAGCTCTGTGGTTCTAGACCATTTCTTCTTTGAGATTAAGAGTTGGCAACAACAACCACAACTCCTTTTTTCCCCCTAAAGGGATGGCTTTCCCCACAAGGCTCATATTTTAATGAACGTAGTGTGTGTATTTAATTTTCATGGCCACTTAGCATAATGATTGCAGAACAATAAGCAAAGCTTATTTACATTCCCTACCAGCCAGCTCAATGTACTTGTCAAACAAGTCGTAGCCTTTCACTTGCTCTGCAGTCGTTGGTAAAATGAATCAATATAACTCCTGATCACTTTTGCGGGGCACAAAGAAGAGTCTGAGTCAAGAAGCTTTTTGATTAAATGCATCTAATTGTTCCATAGCACTCGAGCCATCTCTTAGCTCTAGGGCCCAGCCAGGGAAAATATGCTGTTTTACAAAGCTGAGTTGGAAGGGAGTGGGTGGATAGGTAAAATGTCCAAGCAAAATGTAGCTAGAATTCTGATCTGAGAGCAAATTGTTCTCTTCGGTAAAGACCAACTGCCATTCTCGGTTGACCTCCGAAGGAGAGAGAGAGGAAGAGATGAAGATGAAACATAAAAAATACCTCAGACTAGAATTAAAATTGAAACCTGACAAAAGTTTCTGACTTAATATTATACTAATATTTTTTGGGGTGGGGGGGACTATGAGAATAGATATGCTTATCAGTGCAGAAGATAGGCAAAATTATAGAAGGTATTCATCTCAGAAATTCATTCCTTTGCAGTGTCAAGTAAGAGCCATTCTTATACTGTAGGTTAAACAGGCAATAACTTTCTCATGGCTGTAAGGGGTGAAGGGCTATCTCCTTTAGGTATTTTTCCACACAGAATTAGTAAGCATCCATAATCTTGGTGTCAAATGATAGTATGATGCAGTGAAGATGAATTAATTCCCCAGGCTGTTCTGCTGTTTTCTGAGTCAATCCAGCATAAACCAGGAGTATAGTCAGTCCTAACGGCTAAAATGCTGAGCTTGTTGATCAGAAGGTCGGCAGTTCAGTGGTTTGAATCCCTAGTGCCAAGTAACAGAGCGAGCTCCTGTTACTTATCCCTGCTTCTGCCAATCTAGGAGTTCGAAAGCATGTAAAAAATGCAAGTAGAAAAATAGGGACCACCTTGTGGGAAGGTAACAGCGTTCCGTGCGCCTTCGGTGTTTAGTCATGCCAGCCATATGACCACAGAGACATCTTCAGATAGCGCTGGCTCTTTGGCTTAGATACGGAGATGAGCACCGCCCCCTAGAGCCGGAAGCAACTAGCACACTTGTGCAGGGGGAACCTTTACCTCTAATAATAAGTAACATTTACATCTCAAGTTCTTGACTTTATAGTTAACTCTTTCAAGTTGAAATTAACTTGGGATGTATACATGCAGTATTCTTGGTAATGTTGTGGAAACAGCTTTCCAGTGCCATCTTCCAAAATGTTTTTCCCATTTTCAATCTTGCCTCTAGCTCTGGGATTTTCTCGTGAACCCTTGTCAGACTATTAGACCGTCTCCAACTGTGTTTAACCTCTAAGGAGGTTGGTGCTAAGTGCTATAAACGAAGATCATTTAAAACTATACTTGAGTCTTACAACAGTGAGATCTTATTATACTTATGTGGGTTTTCAGACATAGTTTGCTGCACTATATTTGAAGCTATCTATCTGAAATTCTTTAAATTTGATGGTAAATTTCTATTAGCAAGTTAATGATGCTGATACAACTGTATATTTCAGCTTCTGAAACTCCTCAGACAGGAAGGACCTTAAAATACATCAGAGGAAAAGATATTAGTCATTTCTCGATATTGTTGTCAAAATACTGGTGGGTGTTTGAGTGTCACTTCTAGAAACCGATTTACAAGCACACATGCATGCACAACATTTTCAGTTCTTCTGTCAGAAGGCTAGCTGGTTTTATATACATCTTTTCTTCAGTTCTTCTGCAAAGGGCTAGCTGGTTTTATATATATCTTTTCAATTGAAAAGGCATAAAATAATGAAACAAAAAAGAATTAGACCAAATTAGGCAAAGGTAAACTTTTCCCCTGTCCTTTTGTGTCCGACTGTAGGGGGCAGTGGTCATCTGCATTTCTTTGCTTGAGGGAGCCAGGGTTGTCTGAAGACAATTTCCATGGTCATGTGGCCAACATGACTATAAGCTGAGGCACATGGAATGTTGCAGTGATGGGATTCAAATAATTTAATAACCGGTTCTCTGCCCTAATGACCAGCTGCGTAGGCGGGGCTCAGTGATCATGTGACTGGGTGGGTGTGGCCAACTCACTGTCACTCACGTCGATGGGCACTTCGCCTTAGCTGTTACAATGTAATAAGAGTTAACCAGAGAGGCGGTTTCTGTAAGCAGAGCAATAAAGATTAGGCCAGAAACAACACCAGAATGTTTCCTTCCTGCCTTCCTTACAGGATTAGCCCTGTAAAATGGGAAAAAACAAAAGGAGATTTCTTCCAACAACCGGTTCTCCCAACTGCTTAGAAAGTTAACAACCGGTTCTCCCGAATAGGTGCGAACTGGCTGAATCCCACCACTGGAATGTTGTTACCTTTGCATGCTTTCGAACTGCTAGATGGACAAGGAGCTGGTACAAGTAAGGGGAGCTCACCCCATCACACTCGGGTCTTGAACCCAGGCTGTCAAGTTTTTAGCTTCTTTAACCACTGGCACCTTTCCACCCCCTAGACCAAATTAAAATCATACAATTAAAAGCATAACTAAAAAGACCCCCCCAAAAAAACCTGTAACAAAATCATCTTCCAAACTAATAAATGAAACTTGAAGTGCTTTCCAACAGCAGAAAGATTATTAAGCAAACACAAGTCCTCAAAAGAGCTATTCCACCATCTGAGAGCTGAAGTGATGAGTACAGTTGTCTTGGGGGACCCAAGCCTGGGGACACAGCCCTCGTATTAGTGCTTTAAAAAACACATGGATTTTATTGTACAAATTTAAAAAAAACAATCTTTTTTTCTAAAAAGAAGTAGTCCGCAGAACATAAATGTCCTCCCAATTGATCTTATTTGTCCAGTTTTGTCACAGGCAGCAATTTGGAAGGTCACATTTGAGACTGACTCAGATCTTGGGCTGCATGATTACATGGTTACATTTCTGCACTGTGTTGTGTTTTGACAGAGGAGTTATGTTCCTTTTCAGACTGAGGCAACCCAATCCAAGAAAGCAGCCTGTCTTCAGTGTTTCTATTTCTTCTCTCTTCCCTGTTGTGATCTATGGGGTTGGTAATCTTGCCAAAGCCTGTCTATCTAAGCTGCTTAAGCAATGCTCTCAGTCTTGATAAACTCATCATGTAAGACAAAAACATAAACCATCTCTGCTTTTGAATTTCCTGCCATAGGGAAAAAATTCCCAAGCTGAATTAGCCTCAGGTTTTCCAGATTTCCCCACTCCAGATCCAAGATAAGTCCAAAAATCAATGATAACTTTCTGCTTACAAAAAGAAAATGTTTTCTGATCACACAGAGTTATAAAGATGAGTAGACAACCCATGACCTGTTGGGTCATCATTTCAGAGATATTCCCTTACCTACCTAAACTCAGAAGCAAAATGAACACAAGTGGGCAAAAAAGCAGTGGGAGCAGGGACAACTACTCCAGTGGTGGGTTTCAAATAATGTAACAACCGGTTCTCTGCCCTAATGACCAGCTGGGTAGGCGTGGCTCAGTGGTCATGTGACTGGGTGGGCATGGCCAATGCAACATCACTCACGTCGATGGGTGCCTTGTCTTAGGTGTTACAATGTCATAAGGGTTAACCAGAGAGGCAGTTTCTTTAAGCAGGGGATTAAGGATTAAGCTAGAAACAACACCAGAAGATTTCCTTCCTGCCTTCCTTACAGGATCCCCTGTAAAGAGGGGAAAAGACAAAAGGAGATTTCTTCCAGTTCTCCGGACTGCTTAGGAAGTTAACAACCGGTTCTCCCGAATAGGTGCAAAGCTCCTGAATCCCACCACTGAACTACTCCACTAATTTTGCCTGTGGGGAGCTGGCAGGGCGTATCAGAAATTTCCTTCCTTCTTTCCTCCCTCCCTCCCTTCCAAACCAGTTGCCCTATGATGCACTGTTTCATCCAGTTAAAGGTCATGACAATACTAGTTTTAGTAATATGCAGAGATTTGTGCTACAGTGGCATTAAAATAAGCCATATTTTTTTTCTTCTTACAATAAGTTTCTCGGTGTGTCCTACTCAGAAGTGGGTTGTGGCACAGGTTCAGCTGAATCGGTAGTGGAATTCAGGCCTGGTTCACAAAACCGGCAGCGACCCAGGCCTGCCACGCTCCCGAACTGGTTCCCTCACTGCCGCTTGGCCACCGCCATTTTGGATTTTAGTGACTGCACATGCGCAGTTCACTGTAAATTGTTCTGCGTATGCGTGAAGAACAATTTACATTGAACAATGCACATATGCGCAGTGCGCATCTGGCACACAGGTTGTGAACCGGCAGTAATGCCAGCAGCAACCCACTCCTGGTCCTACTCACACACTACTGAACTCAATGGGGCTTCCCTCATAAATTGAATTATTCTATAAATATTACATTACATATGCTTTAAACAGACAGGCAGTATAGAATAATTGCAATCAATAATGAATCGGAACAATTAAATACAGTTTTGCAGTGTTTTGAAAAGGTATTTTGCTTTGACAAAAATGTGTGTCCTTTTGAAGCACCTCATGAAGAGAAGCAATTTCCCCTCATTTTCAAGCAGTTTCACTCAACAAAAGCAATTTCTGCTCAGGGGATTAGATCCCTCTTGATGCTTTTAATCAGGGACACCCACAGTGGGAGGGGGGTTGTGCCAACATGATGTATTTATAATATGATGGAGTTCTGCTTTCAATGGGTCCATTACTTGGAACGCTGACACCTTTGCTTCAATTGCTGAAACAACTGCAGGCAATGTGCAAAATGTGCAAAAATAAAAGGTCAGTTTAAAGCAGGTAGCTAATCATAAGCAAATATTGGAAAAGAGCATTACAAATGACATATTCCAGCATGATCACAGATCACAGCCTGTCCCAGGACCCACTGAAAAGCCATGACTTGTCTGCTTTCCTAATGGATACAAAGGTCAGGACGATGGAAAGGAAGGAAAGGGACAGTCATACAGCAAAGCATGTTTTTGGGGTTCCACAGGATAGCAATGATTTGCTGATGCGATCTAGAGCAGGGGTCTCCAACCTTAGAAACTTTAAGCCTGTGGACTTCAACTCCCAGAATCCCCCAGGCAGCTTTGCTGGTTGTGGAATTCTGGGAGTTGAAGTCCACCAGGCTTAAAGTTGCCAAGGTTGGAGACCTCTGATCTAGAGCATGTAAACCCTGTTAGATCTTAACAGATGAACAAAAACAATTGCAACGTCCAGGGATAACTTATTGAGGAGCCTTCAAGACAAATGGAGCCATGCTCTTATACAAGCATGAAATTACCACCACCTGAATCTGAGTGCAAGTCACCTTCTAGTGGCCATGACTAAGTAACGGGACAAAGATCTAACACACAGGTGGTGGCCCAAACAATTGCACCTCCTGAAGACTGTAGGCTCAAACCAGACTTCACCATGGTCAACTCAGTAGGTCCTGTCCAATTAGAGTCCAACTGCAAATGAGTTTCCCTATTCAGACAGAAGTTGATAGTTCAGAATTATACCATAAGATGCATAACACCGAATGACTATTACCTTCAGACTTTATTTGAATGCTTTTTGGATTCATCATTATCCATCAAGGTAAAGGTAAAGGTTCCCCTTGCACATGCGTGATAGCTGTTTCTGGCTCTAGGGGACAGTGCTCAACTCCGTTTCAAAGCTGAAGACCCAGCACTGTCCAAAAACATCTCCGTGGTCATGTGGCTGGCATGACTAAATGCCGAAGGCACCCAGAACACTATTATCTTCCCACCAAAGGTAGTTCCTATTTTTCTACTTGCATTTTTACATGCTTTCAAACTGCTAGGTTGGCAGAAGCTGGGACAAGTAATGGGATCTCAGTCCATTACGTGACACTAGGGATTCAAACCGCTGAACTGCCGACCTTGTGATCGAGAAGCTCAGCGCCTAAGCTACTGAACCCCTGCATCCCTTGGTATCCACCAAAGCTCATTTAAATTCAAGTCCTGCAGCTTACATTGATACTCTTCACTATCAATGCTATGATGTTTCATAAGGCAGATCTGGATATTTATATGTAATCGTCCATTTATGCATGGTTGAACAGAATAACACCTTAGTCACAGTTTTCATTTATGTAAGAGCATTAAAATTATTGTTCCTGTTTCTTTTGGAGATTAATTCACAGTTTATCTCAAGATTACTTTTGATCAGGAGGGTAATATTCCCCAATATTAATTATTTTTAGAATCTGGAACTGATAACTGGAGGGATTCTATTGACAGGTCTAACCAGTTTGGTTTAAAGGTTAAGGTCACAGGCTAAAAACAAGAGATTTTGAGTTCTAATCCTGTTTTAGGCATGAAAGCCAGTATAGTCAAGGCTATGGTTTTTTCAGTTGCGATGTATGTCTGTGAAAGTTGGACCATAAGGAAGGCTGAGCACCAAAGAATCGAGGCCTTTGAAGTATGGTGCTGGAGAAGACTCCTGCGAGTCCCTTGGACTGCAAGGCGATCAAACCAGTCAGTCCTAGAGGAGATCAACCCTGACTGCTCTTTAGAAGGCCAGATCCTGAATATGAAACTCAAAGACTTTGGCCATGAGAAGGAAGGACACACTGGAGAAGAGCCTGGTGCTGGGAAAGATTGAGGGCAAGAGAAGAATGGGACAACAGAGAATGAGGTGACTGGATGGAGTCACCGAAACAATAGGGGTGAGCTTAAATGGACTCCAGAGGATGGTAGAGGACAGGAATGTTGTCCATGGGGTCGCGATGGGTCAGACAAGACTTCACAACTATAAATTACACAAACATCTTTCACAATTAAAGATCCAATGATCAAAGGGCATTCAACTACCCCTTAGTCTACTATTATGGAATCAAATCCCATTCACTATATAGATGGACAAGGTGACTAAGTGGCTAAGATGCTGAGCTTGTCGATCAGAAAAGTTTGTAGTTCGGCGGTTCGAATCCCTAGTGCCACTTAACAAAGTGAGCTCCCGTTACTTGTCCCAGATTTTGCCAACCAAGCAGTTCGAAAGCACGTAAAAAATTCAAGTAGAAAAATAGGAACCACCTTTGGTGGGAAGGTAACAGCATTCCATGCACCTTTGGCATTTAGTCATGCCGGCCACATGGCCACGGAGATGTCTTTGGACAGTGCTGGCTCTTTGGCCTTGAAATGAAGATGAGCACTGCCCCCTAAAGTCGGGAACGACAAGCACATATGTGCGAGGGGAACTTTTACCTTTTATATAGATGGACGACAGGGAGACAACGTATTTTACTTTATATTGTGGCTTCTAAAAAACCATTAAAATGGCTCATAACAGAACACCAGGATAGAATAATCTGCAGAGACATAATAACTACCTGCGGTTTATCAAACTGTCAAAAAGTCAGGGTCATCCCTTCTCATTTCAAGCTTAACAAAAGGCAGAATTTAACCAGATATTCTGTGTGAGTGTGTATCTAGAAAGAAAACCATAGAAAGCTGTATTCTGTCTACAGGAGTTCAAAAAGACTTTTGGCGCTTGTTTGATAATAACTTCTTTTGCTGATTCTTCCTCCCCCCCCCCCTTCCTTCCTACAGCTAACCCATTTCCATTTATCTCTATGGGTTCAAATCCTGACAGTAGCATTCGAAACGAGTTCTATTCTTTCTTTGTGCTTCTAACATTCCAAACCATTGTCGTGTGCTATTATTTCCTTTTGTGTTGCACATTGGGGTTCCCAGAAAATTTCCCATGTAGCTCTATAGAAACCAGGTGAGTTATTCAAAGCATGAAGTTTGCCTTGATGGTGCTTTAATGGAAAACCCACATGACTGTACTACTATTCTTCCTTCCCTCTCAGTGACTCATCTCTTTGTTTTAGCTGCAGTGCTGGGACAATGCATAGGGAAGGCAAGCTCTCAAGAGGGGGAGGAAGAGAGGATAGACCAAGCGAACACAAAGGATGTCATACTGTTGAAAAGCTCTGTTTTATTGGAACAAGTATTTTAACAATCAGCGCATGAATGAGAGTGGGAAAGCCATACTTTCAGCATTAAATCAGCCCATTCACTTAACAGTTGGATGTGTTGATAACTGAATTGCCCATCTGCCGTGGAACCAGATGTTTTCCATCCCTGCTTTTATGACTCCTATTTTTGTAATCAACGTTGGTGCCAAGTAAAAGCAGCTTTGAGGAACCTCTGCTTTTCTCCTTGCTGTGGCCTGTCTCTTGACCTGTCAAAAATTATAGATTGGTTTATCAAATTAGCTTATTTATGTGGAATTACTTCCTTTTCACTGTGCAAAATGCACTCCAGAGTTTCTTCACTTCCCTTTAAACAATGACACGGCAGGCCCTCTCGGAGCAAGGGGGTGGCATTTCATCTGAGCAACCGTCTGCTGTGCTAATATAGAAATAATTACCTCCTGCTTTTAGCCAGGGCTTCTAAAGAAATCACTGCCTGTGAGCTCTTGCTTGGATACACTGATTACGTTCAGAATATTGCCCACTTCCTAAAATAGAACACGCAATCCCCAGAACATAGTGTATGTTGCAGTAAGAGTTACTAAGTCAGAATAGAGTTGGATGGGATTTAGGAAATATTCTAGTTCAACCCCCTGCTCAAGCAGGAGGCCCTATACCATTTCAGGCAAGTGACTGTCCAGCCTCTTCTTTAAAAACTTCCAATCATGAAGCCCTCCCAGCTTCTGAAGGCCAGCTGTTCCACTGGTTCATTGTCCTCACTGTCAGGCAGTTTCTCCTTAATTCCAGGTTGCTTCTCTCCTTGATTAGTTTCCATCCATTAATTCTTGTCCTGCCTTCTGGTGTTTTGGAAAATAAATGGACCCCCCTCTTCTTTGTGGCACTGCTCAAATACTAGAATACTGCTATCATGCCAGCCTTCTTTTCGCTAGACTAGCCCTACCCAAATCTTGCAACCGCTCTTCATATGTTTTAGTCCCGTCATCCCAATTTATCCACCTTGTTCCAACTTTGGTGATAGGGGGAGAAACGTTAGCCCCCTCAGAGAAGGGTTATCATGGGGGTACCTAGGTGCTCCCATGTTACACCCCTTTTAGGCGGCCTGCACTGGTTGCCGGTTGTTTTCTGGGTGCGATTCAAGGTATTAATTATGACCTTTAAAGTGCTCCATGCTTAGGCCCAGGGTACTTGCGAGGCCACCTACTGCCACTGGTAGCCTCCCATCATCCAGTACGATCCCACAGAGTTGATCTTCTCAGGGTGCCGTCAGCCAGACAGTGTCAGCTGGTGACCCTCAGGGGGAGAGCCTTCTCTGTGGGAGCGCCTTCCCTTTGGAATGAGCTACCCCCGGAGCTTCGCATAATTCCCAAACTCCCATCGTTCCGGCGTGCCCTAAAAAGCTGGCTTTTTCAGCAAGCCGGCCTGGCCGGAACAAAATAACTTATTAATTTTAATTCCAAATGTAATTATATGTGTATATATATATATATATATGTTAAATGTTTTTTTAAAGGAATGATTAATAATTAATTAAGAGACCAGGATGGATCCATTTCGGACTTCTTAGTCCTCGTCAGCTGGCCATACTTTCCTACAGGGATTTGAACTGGTGCTCTCCAGCATTCGAAGCAGGCTTCTCTATGCCTTGAGCTAACCAGCTTCCCTGATTACATCATCCTTTCCACAGGACTTTATAGATGAAGATACTATGTTACAGCTTCCTGCTAGGCCTGTTTAAGGGAGGAGACAAACTTGTCATCCTTCTCTGTCTTTCGACTCCTCTTTGAGATCATCCAGACAGAGACCTATTAAATTGCTGCTGTCTTTTTTAGATATGTGTTAAATGTTTTTTTAAAGGAATGATTAATAATTAATTAAGAGACCAGGATGGATCCATTTCGGACTTCTTAGCCCTCGTCAGCTGGCCATACTTCCCTACAGGGATTTGAACTGGTGCTTTCCAGCATTCGAAGCAGGCTTCCCTATGCCTTGAGCTAACCAGCTTCCCTGATTACATCATCCTTTCTACAGGACTTATTGATGAAGTGGATATTTTGTTACAGCTTCCTGTTAGGCCTATTTAAGGGAGGAGACAAACTTGTCAACCTTCTCTGCCCTTCGACTCAACCTAGAGACCATCCAGACAGAGACCTATTAAACTGCTGCTGTCTTTTTAGATATGTGTTACATTTTTTTTTAAGGGATGATTAATAATTAATTAAGAGACCAGGATGGATCCATTTCGGGCTCCTTAGCCCTCGTCAGCTGGCCATACTTCCCTACAGGGATTTGAACTGGTGCTTTCCAACATTCGAAGCAGGCTTCCCTATGCCTTGAGCTAACCAGCTTCCCTGATTACATCATCCTTTCTACAGGACTTATTGATGAAGTGGATATTTTGTTACAGCTTCCTGTTAGGCCTATTTAAGGGAGGAGACAAACTTGTCAAAAAAATGTAACACATATCTAAAAAGACAGCAGCAGTTTAATAGGAAGCTGTAACAAAATATCCACTTCATCAATAAGTCCTGTAGAAAGGATGATGTAATCAGGGAAGCTGGTTAGCTCAAGGCATAGGGAAGCCTGCTTCGAATGCTGGAAAGCACCAGTTCAAATCCCTGTAGGGAAGTATGGCCAGCTGACGAGGGCTAAGGAGCCCGAAATGGATCCATCCTGGTCTCTTAATTAATTATTAATCATCCCTTAAAAAAATGTAACACACACACACACACACACACACACACACACACACATATATATATATATATATATATATCATATATCATATATCATATGATATATGTAATATATCATAATGTGTAAATTGTTAATTAATTTATTGCTATTGCTTTTGGGGTTCCTTATTTAATCTCTTTTTAACTTTTGTACTATGCGTTTCTTATGTTGTACGCTGCCCTGAGTCCTTTGGGAGAAGGGCGGCATATAAATCCAATAAATTCAAATCCAAATCCATAGTCTACAGGCCTTTAATCATCTTACTTGCGCTTCTCTGCACTTTTTCCAAAGTCTCTTGACATTTTTTTTTAATGTGGTGACCAGAATAGGATGCTGTATTCCATACTTAAGGGACGTGGTGGCTCAGGGGCTAAGACGCTGAAATTGTTGATCAGAAGAGTCCGCAGTTTGGCATTTTGAATCCCTAGGGATTCAAACAGAGTGAGCTCCCGTTACTTGTCCCAACTTCTGCCAACATAGCAGTTCGAAAGCATGAAAAAATGCAAATAGAAAAATAGGAACCACCTTGGGGGGAAGGTAATAGGGTTCCGTGCGCCTTTGGCATTTAGTCATCTTTGGCTTTGAAACAGAGATGAGCACTGCCCCCTAGAGTCGGGAACGACTAGCACATATGTGCGAGGGGAACCTTTACCTTTATTTCATACTTCCTAAGTGTGGTCTTACTAAGGTTTTATAAAGCAGTACTAATACTTCAAGTGATTTTGGTTCTCTGCCTCTGTTTAAACAACCAAGGATTGTATTAACTTAAATGCAGGAAATTCTAACGGGAAGAACTCATGCCCACTTGAAACTTCCATCCAACTATTTCTATTAATAAATGGAAAATACATTGCCAAATGAGAAAGAGGTGGCCCATTCAGTTGGGCCACTCCAGACACTACTTGTGATTGAAATGAGATTCATCCTGGCTTGAATACTGTGGCTAGGTCCACAGGAACACAAGCGGCCATTGTATATGTGCATGTGAATACATTTGCAAATATAGGGATGTTTAGGCAATGATGATTATAAATTTCAATTTAGTTTATTCCCTGTTGTGTCTAGAAGAGCGCAGCCTAAGATATTGTGTTAGACTATAAAGGCAGAATACTGTACTTCAGCCCTGGGGAATAAATGAAATTAATAGTTTAACAGCAGTGTTAAAGCCCTATTTGAGTCCTTTGAAAAACCTATCCTTTCTTGCCCTGTTCTCCTTCACAGTCTTACAACAATTGATCACTGTTGCACCAGAAAGAGAAGAGTTTGAAGTCTTGTGAAAGAAAAGGGCTTTTTTATAATAAACCCTGAACCAGTTCCTGGTACATCAAGAGCTGAGTTGATTGATGGTTCTGGGCAGCTGTCTGCGAGGCAACTGGTTGAAACGCAGCTGCAGCAGAACAGTCCTGGGGCTCCAGGTGAGGAAAGCCTGCAGCTGCAGCCGGCCAGTGATGAGGTAGAGGAACTGCCTTCTGCCTCTGATCCCAAGAACATATCGGGCAAAGAAAAGGCAGGAGCAAGGAAGATCAGTCAGATTACTTGCAAGGAGAAAGCCTCGCCCTTCTTGATGGGCTGCGTCGGAAGTTGGCTATTTAGCACAGCAGACAGATGAAAGCGATGCTGGGAACATCATGTTTGTTTCCTAGTTGTATGTTTTCTGTTCATTGTGATTCGTGCCTTGCTTTGGATTGATACCATGCCTTGACTTGGATCATGGCTTGGAAACACTGGACTTTTTTTGTCCTGTGATCCCTCTTGTGTTGTGGGTTTAAACTTGCCTGATGGGTTTATTTTGACTGGGAAACTTTTCAAGTGCCTTGGGGACTCTTTGGCCATTGCTCTATGGGCTAGCATTGGTCTGCTTGTGGCTGGACTTAATTGGGGAAGTTCTGGGTTTTGGTGAAGGGAGTTGCTGTGGAATATTAATAAACCCACTAAACCACAGTTATGGGCGTGAGTGAGAATGAGCGGAACAGTTTGCAACTTTTCCTGCCACAGTTGTTAAATGAATCACTGCAGTTGTTAAGTTAGCAATATGGTTGTAAAGTGAATCTGGGCTTCCCCATTGACTTTGCTTGTCAGGCTGCAAATGGCGATCACGTGACTGCGGAACACTGCAACTATCATAAATAGGAACCAATTGCTAAGCATCCAAATTTGGATCATGTGGCCATGGGGATGCTACAATGGTATGTAGCATCCCCATGGTGTGAAAATCTTTCATAACTTACTTTTTTCAGGGCTTTTGTAACTTCAAACTGTCACAGAATAAACCATTGTAAGTCCAGGACTATCTGTATCATTTTTTTTTCTATTTTCACCTGAACAAAAAAAAGTGTTAGTTTGTTTTCATATTGCCTTTTGTAAGCTGTAAATGTTTCCCGAGAAAAAAAATGGAGGAGTATTAATGAGAACAGAAAGGCAAATAAATAACTTAAAGAGTGCAGAGAAGAGCAACAAAGATGATTAGAGGACTGGAGACTAAAACATATGAAGAACAGTTGCAGGAACTGGGCATGGCTAGTTTAATGAGAAGAAGGACTAGGGGAGACATGATAGCAGTGTTCCAGTATCTCAGAGGCTGCCACAAAGAAGAGGGAGTCAAACTATTCTCCAAAGCACCTGGGGGCAGAACAAGAAGCAATGCGTGGAAACTAATCAAGGAGAGAAGCAACTTAGAACTGAGGAGAAATTTCCTGACAGTTAGAACAATTAATCAGTGGAACAGCTTGCCTCCAGAAGTTGTGAATGCCCCAACACTGCAAGTCTTTAAAGAAGATGTTGGATAACCATTTGTATGAAGTGGTGTAGGGTTCCCTGCCTAGGCAGGGGGTTGGACTAGAAGACCTCCAAGGTCCCTTCCAACTCTGTTATTCTAAAATTCTAAATTCTTAATTTATAACAAGTTATGTACTTGAGCACAGATATTCATCACTGTTGACTTTCATTATTAGGCCTGTGTAAAATAATTTACGCTGACTTTGATGAAGTGATCCAGACGATGGAATTAATATTATTTCTTCTGCCAAGCAACCTGATCTGTCCCAGCAAAGCCATTCGGAACCACTTCAGGCTGTCCTTCTTTAGATTTCTCTGCATTGCCATTCCCCAGATCAAACCCCAAGCTTTGGTCAAATAGGTTCGATGACACTTTGTCACCCTAAAAGAAAATTGAATTGATATACAATTAATCCCACATGCCCAGGGATGACATTTACCATAGAAGCTCAAAAGGAAAACTCACTCCATTCCTCAATATAGGTGTCAGGCCTGCAGCCATCTTTTCTTTTGGATCTTTGGCCTGCCACACTTTCTATTATTCTACTATGCATTTTCTATTGTGGGAAGATGGGAGGGGGGATTGTAGGAGTTAGATGCTATGTAGCCATAACAAAATTCTTTCTAGAAAGCCAAGGTCATCCTTTGTCTTTGCACCTCTGCATCTGACCAGAACTGGATGGGTGGAACTGCCAGCATGGCAGTGGAAGATTGGATCATGTGATGGACTTGTGGGTGTGGGGGCAAGATCTTGAACTTTCAACTGGGTGGGGAAAACTGGGAAGCTTTCAGATTCGGGTTTTCCCAGATGTGCCAACATGGCTCTTTTAATAAATTGGAACTTTGAGGAATACTTTACCTTGGACTCTGATTTACTTTTGGATGCTATTTGGAACCCAGACAATAGGTAGGCCTCATCTTATGACCAATCATCTAGCAACTCTTTAAAGTTACAATGGGCTCTCCCCAAAAAAAGTATACTTAGGACCAGTTTTGAAGTTCTAATGTCAGTCCCCACCTCTCTGTCACATGATCACAATTTTTCTGCTGTTTTTGCTTCAGAAAAAAAGATAAGGTAATCCTCAATTTACGACCACAATTGAGCCCAAATTTCTGTTGCTAAGTGAGACATTTGCTATGTGGATTTTGCCCCCAGTTTACATCTTTTCTTACCTCCACTGTTATGTGAATCATTACCGTTGATAAGTTAAGTGAATTTGGCTTCCCCATTGACGCTTCAGGGTCTTGACGACCATCTTTAAAGCGCTCCATGGCTCGGGGCCTAGTTATTTGCGAGACCGCCTCTTGCCCCATACATCCCTTAGACCGATACGCTCCCACAGAGAGGGCCTTCTCAGGGTGCCGTCGGCCGGACAATGCCGACTGGCGACACCCAGGGGAAGAGCCTTCTCTGTGGCGGGCCCAGCCCTTTGGAACGACCTACCCCCCGAATTACGCACCATCACCGACCTCCGCCTCTTCCGCCAATGTCTAAAGACATACCTATTCCAACAAGCCAGCCTAGCCTAACCTCCCATGGGGACTTTTAGATAGTTTTAAATTGGGTATTTTAAAATTGGGTTTTTAGCATAGGATAAGACGGTTTAATTTATATTTTAAATTATGTATTTATCTTTGTATTCTGTATGTTTTTTAAATTTCCTGTGCGCCGCCCTGGGTCCTCTGCGGAGAAGGGCGGGATATAAATGTAAATAAAATAAAAAATTAAAAAATAAAAACTTTGCTCATCAGAAGGTCGCAAAAGGGGATCACATCAGGGGGGGTATTTACTTACCTTCCCTACCGGTTCACAAATGTGAGCGCGCACATGGACTTTTCTCTTTAAAAAGGCCTAAATGGGATGCCATAGAGTCGGGGTGGATGGGCAGGGCCACCTATGATTTCCGCTACCGGTTCAGGTGAACCGGTCCAAACCGGTATTATACCACCTTTGGATCATATGATCTTGGGACACAGCCACAGTCATAAATATGAACCAGTTGCCAAACATCTGAATGTTGCTCATATGAACCATAGGGATGCTGGAAAGGTCATAACTGAAAAAGCAGTCCTAGGTCACTTTATTCAGTGCCGTTCTAACTTTGAACAGTCATTAAACTGTTGTAAGCCAAGGACTACATGTCTTCCCATTTCTCTCTTGCCTTTCATTTTTTCAGTTGGAGATTCTGACTCCCTGCCATACCCTGGGACGACGTGCTTCCATTTTACAAAAGCTTCATTATATCAAGTACATCAGGTATAAGCAGCATGAAAGACAAAGAGGCTGGATTTACTCTCTGTTGGGGATAGCTTGCAACCCTAATAGGTTTGGGAACGAAGGCTCTCAATGTATAAGTAGTTTCAGTTCCCATCTGTGATGTTGCATTGTCATTCTTGGCCTTCCTCCTCAGGCAGAACTTCAGAGGATGATGTCAGACTACTGTTAACATACTTATTTGTAAGTCAAATATACATGGAGTTGCTAGGCAAAATTGTACCAAAGAGATAGCTGTACATTCGCAAGGCACTTAAGGATCTCCTGCTTATAATCACTCTGAAATTATTCTGTGGGAAATGCACCTACTGAGGATGAAAAAAGCCTTTGCATAAGCCAATCCAAATTCATTATACAGTATATCATTAAAGAGCACATCAGCAACCACAGGTTCCTGGATGGAGAAGGGCCAGCATCATAGCAGAGCAGACCTACTCCTGACCAAGGAGCCAAGTCAACCTTAAGGCAAAATCTGGAGCAGGAGTCCTGGAGTGAGGAGGTGTGCTGGAGGAGTAACACCTCCCTAAAAAATCTTGGTCCAGCAGGGTTACAGGAGAAGATGGTCAATGGTTTTGAAGGCAGAAGAGAGCTCTATGCCCCAATGGCAGATAAAGCAGCAGATCCATCTTCTAGGGGAAAGGAAACTGTGATTTCAAACCTCCACTGTCTTGTGGTTATATCCACTACTGGGAAAGGCTTCAGGAGTCAACCTCGAGGCAAAATCCAGATCCAGAGTCCTGGAAGCAGTTCGCAACTGTGTACAACCACATTCTGTAATTCCTGCGACGCAGCTGGAATAAAGCATATCAGCTCTGCCGTTCCATTGGACTATTTCAGCGACATGGAGAGGGGGGACCTGCTGCTTGGGTAACAGCTTATCCTTCATACTAATCTACCCAGGCCTCATGCTCTGGAGAGGACACTCCAGCTTTGCATACAGCATTGAAACAACATGGAAAGTAGCTGTTACCGGTTATAAATCTTTGCTTGATTGGCGTAGAGCGTGATGCTCTATGCCAATTAAGGAATCCTGCTCTGGGCCTGTCTTGACTGAATTTCTACTGACAACAACGCCATTTGAACGGCACCTTTTATGAAGGAATACATATACGCTCAAGGTCCATACTTTTGTATCATTCGCTATCATAAATAATAAGGCAAGTCTGAGATATATTGACATCAAAGTAAACAATAATTTCCTTTGCTCTAGACTGGTTTTTATCCTGAAAATGTTTTAATAATAATAATAATAATAATAATAATAATAATAATAATAATAATAATAATAAGAAGAAGAAGAAGAAGAAGAAGAAGAAGAAGAAGAAGAAGAAGAAGAAGAAGAAGAAGAAGAAGAAGAAGAAGAAGAAGAAGAAGAAGAAGAAGAAGAAGAAGAAAGTATGGTTCGTTGACATTGCAATACCTGGTGATGCACGAATTGAAAATAAGCAGCAAGAAAAAATCACAAAATACCGGGACTTGCAAATTGAAGTTGAGTGACTGTGGAAGAGAAAGTCGTGTGTTGTCCCGATTGTGATTGGAGCCTTTGGAGCAATACCTAGGGGACTGCCTCACTATGTGGAGGTTCTAGGTTTGCCGGACTTTAGCATTCTGACTCTACAAAGGGCCACCCTGCTTGGAACAGCTTATATCCTCTGACGTTACCTTGACAGTTCCTAGGTCCTTGGTTAGGACTCGGGCTGTTGAGCTACCAACCAGCCCCAAAGGCTGTGAATCTCACCAAAGATTAACATAATAATAATAATAATAATAATAATAATAATAATAATAATAATAATAATAATAATAATAATAATAATAATAATAATAATAATAATAATAATAATAATAATAATAATAATAATAATGACATTCAAATGGGTTTGGCAACTCCCTTAGGAGAAGAAATGTAGTTTCTGGCTCATAATTTCTCTAAAATAAGGATCAGCCACTTTTATCCATTCTATATGAATCGCTCATAAGTTGTGAGGTTCTGTGTGGTTGCAAATCTGTCAAATTTTTGAATAAGCTTCCACATTTTTCTTCACATGAAAAGTGTAAAATGTTTAAGAGCGGTTATCCTCCACTTTTGACACTTATTTTTTAAGATCCAATTTACCTACTAACACAATCACATATATAAAATTGAAATAGCTACAGATGCATATAGACTGCCAGGAAGATAAAGTTCTCTCGTTTGGCATTGTAGGAGAAAATCCAGCTTCCAAATTTCCTGTATAATGGTATGATAAATTTGAATGGAACAATTCTGCTATGGTCAGAATTATGGCCTTGAATCACATTAAATGCCTACAGATGTAAAACCTATTGCAGGTTCTGGAAAATGATTTTGAATTTGACAGCAGTAACATTTAATGGCTTTTGACATGGGCTAGCAGAATAAATATAGTCTTTACAGAATAATTTTACAGTAACTCCCTTGGGTTCCCTACATCCCAAGTCATATATTACCTACTCCTTTTCTTTTCTTTATACTATAAAATATAGGAATATAATGACAAAAACATTTACTACTGTACAACAAAGCACCTAATAAGCAGATTTCTTAAAATTATATGGCCCAATCTTAAAGTCCTCTACATACTGTTTCTATGTAAAATATCAGATATCCAGAACCTGTTTTACACTTCAGCCATATCATTATATAACAATAAGCCAGGAATTTTGGCTTCGTCTACTACTGCGTGAGTGAACTGCATATCAATTCATAATCTCTGACAAAAATCTGGTAGGAATAACTTTGGGCATGTCCCATGCAGTGGTGGGTTCCTACCAGTCCAGACTGGTTTGGCTGAACCAGTAGTGGTTTGGTGGCCTTGGTCGCTGGAACTGGCAATGAACCAGGCCTCCTGCGTACTCAAATTGGTTCTCCAGGCAGCGCCATAGGCAGCGCCATTTTGTTTTTTGCTTCTGTGCAATTTTTTTTTTATATTGAAAAAGTTTTATTGAGTTTTACAATTTTTTTCAGGTAGGGTAGGGTAAGGTGAATAGAGAAATATTTTGAGAACTTTCACGTCGAAATCGTTGGCCCCCTCCGGGGCTTCTTAACAAAACATAGGTAATACATATTTCAATAGTACTACAAAGTGAAGAGAAGTGCATACATCGTTATAAATTCTATGCTAGCAATCGTATACAAACATCCAAACAAAAGTTATACTGTATTAAAAAAGTCATTTTTTAGATCTAAGTCTCTTAGCAATTGTATCTTCTTGTTCTCCTCCCTGGCCCCCAGTGGGCGAGGCCGTGGCCCCCTCTGCTCCTCCATTTTCATCCTCCAGGATTGAGGAATGTTTTTTAAGAAAGGCTTCCGCCTCAGCAACTGTTTTAATCCTTACTCTTCCTCCATCCCAGAAGACCAACATCCCTTCTGGCATCACCCACTTAAACCAAATCCCCTGTTTAAACAATTTTTTAGATAAGAAGGAATACTTCCTCCTCATCTCTCTAATCTTTTTCGGGATCTGCTTCAAGATAGCGACTTCCTTTTGTTGGTAGATTAACGGACCCTCTCTCTCAATATTCCCTCCCTAGTCGACCTTCTAACAAATTTAATGTGTATCTCTCTGGGTACTTCATTTATCCTGGCATATGCTGAATTTATTCTATAAACCAGGTCAATGTCCTCCCTGATCTCTTCCTTGGGTTTGTGTAAATAGTCTGCTAAAATTGTGCTCATAAGATCAGGAAGGCATTCACCAGATTCTTCAGGAATATTCTGAAATCTTAAAAAATATGACATCCTTTCAAAATCCATCCTAGACATATGACCAGTTAAATCTCCAATTTCAGTATTAACATTTTTAAGCTCTCCCTTTGCCCCAGCCAGCCCCAATTCCAACTCTTCAGTCTTCTGTGTGTTCTGCATCAATTTCTTCTGTGTCTCCAAATGCTCTAATTTGGAACTGCAGTGGTCTTTTCTAAGCTCTTTGATTTCCAGTACCAAAGAATGTAGCACTTCTTCCATAGCTGTTAATCTTGCATCTGTGTCTGGTTTTTCTGGCTGCTTTTTAGAAGCCATGGTGAGCTGTTTAAGTCAGTGCCAATAAGATGGCGATTTTTGGGTGCGGCCGGTGGGGCAAGTCCAGAGACAAAGTTCAGTTCAAAGTTGTAAAAGTTGTAAAATCCAGAGAGAAGGGCAAATTTTCCAGTCAATTATGAAGACAAAGAAGGCACTCCAGAGAAGGAATCAATTAATCATTTGTCAGAAATCTTCCATTAGTAGAGAGAGACAGTCCAGGTCACAAAGGAATGTCGGAAATTTTCCATGAAGAATAGTCATTTAAGAACAAAGGGACACCATCTTGCCCCGCCCAATCTGGAAGCCAGCAGGAGAAAGCAACAAAGGAAATTGTTTCATTGTAGCAAGACTTCGATATTATGTAGCTAGAAACAAACCGCAAAAGACTTTCACTTCTTCAGCAAAGTCCGGATGAGAAATATCCGCTTCCTCGCACTCGAGGAGCCATTTCAAAATGCCGCTGCTGTCAATCCGAGGTTTTTTTTTAACAAACACCCCCCTCCATCGTTTCTTATAGTGAAAACTGCCAGCAAAAAAGAGTCAAAGTCACTTACAGTCCACCTTGCCACCAGAGTCCCGGCAAAGCCATCCGATTCAAGCGATCCAGCTCTCTCCTGATCAACTATTTGCTCCCGTCCTCCATTGGCGAAGGGAACCGAGCCCCCCGCAGCATGTCTTCTCCCTCCTAGGTCGAAGACAAGGCTGCCCCCCGGCCGCCGCCAGGCTAGGAAAGGTCCAGGCAAGCCGACCTTACGGGGGGGTCCCTAAAAAGGCACACCCCGCCCCGTTTGGGGCCGGGAAAAGAACAAAACGGCGGTCGCCGCCAGAAGCGGCGGTCGCCGTCGCCGCCAGAAGCCGGAAGTCCTCTCGCTTCTGTGCAATTTTTATTGCACTGTGCATGTGCACAAAGCGCCCAAGCAGGAAGGCAGGCCAACAAAAGCCTCAATTGGCTAAGTTGAGCAGGGAAGCAATATTAAAGAACCAGATAATGTTTAATAATGCAGGTTACAGTTAACTTTCCAAAGATCGATCTGTCTGTCTGCCCAACTGACTATCTCTTTATCTGTCTCTGTCACTGATCTTTTTAAAATCAAATTGAAGTGTTGATTTCACAAAACTTGTGACCATGGTGACTGTCATGATAGATAACAGACTTGAGCCCCTAATAATTAAGGCAAAATTGTCTCAATAATCTGCCCTCTCCTGTCTCATGAATAAATTCCGGTGGATCTAAGAGTGATCACTTTGCATGGTGTGACAGGAAAACCCAGGGGAGCCAAGAAACGACTCTGCCAAGTTCCATTATACAGAGAGAGGCATACATTTCCTAGAGAACCCAGATCGTCACTTTGCGTCTCCACTCCTCTCTTCTGAATTAATGCTTAAGCAGCCTCACTTGTGTCACCAGAGTAATGTCAGGCTAAACTTGCCTCAAGTAATACTGAACAGTGTTTGAATGTCTGGGCCAAGTCATGCATCAGTCTGCAAAACAGAGGAATTGTCACTTGTTCATGCACTTTGCATTTGATGGGTCGTGTCTTCTTCCTTCACTGCAGACTCATGTTCTCTTTGATCCAGCTCATTGCACCTATGTGCTAGTCATTCCCAACTCTAGGGGAAGGTGCTCATCTCCGTTTCTTAAGCCAAAGAGCCAGCGCTGTCTAATGACAATTCCATGGTCTTGTGGCCGGCATAGCTAAATGCTGAAGGCTCACGGAACGCTGTTACCTTCCCACCAAAGGTGATCCCTATTTTTCTACTTGCAATTTCTACATGCTTTCGAACTGCTAGGTTGGCAGAAGCTGGGAGAAGTAACAGGAGCTCACTTGGTTACGTGGCACTAGGGATTCGAACCACTGAACTGCCGACCTTTCTGATTGACAAGCGTCTTAACCACTGAGCCACTGTGTCTCCTTACTATGTCAGGTAGCTGTGGTTAAAGCAAATTATGGCTTAGCTCAATTGTGAAATGGCTTATGTATTCGTAATCATTTTCTGCTGTACAAACAATCGAGATTGCTCTTTTTTAAAAAAAGAGATTACCTTTTAAAAGCTCCTATTTGTAATTGTGTTTATATGTTGTTCTTTATGATACTCTCAGAATAGCAGTGAAAGATAAGCAGAGGATTGGTTAAGATAATCAGGAATAAAGTACCAGCAGCAGAAACAAAGGAAAACAAAGAAGAAATGCAAGAAAGTGTTAACACATTATAAACGTGATACTATGCAGGGAAAAAAGAAATTATTTGCCTGATAACTAAGGGATGTGGTACAGGTAGTCCTCAACTTACAACAATTCTTTTACTGACCATTCTCAAAGTTACAATGTCACTGAAAAAAGTGACTTATGACCATTTTTCACGCTTACGACCCTTGCATCCTCCCCATGGTCATGTGATCAAAATTCAGATGCACAGCATATTTGCGGTTCATATTTACGACGGTTGTAGGGTCACGTGATCAACTTTAGTGACTTTCTGACAAGCAAAGCCAACGGGGAAGCCAGATTCACTTAACAGCTGGCCTACTACCTTAACAACTGTAATGATTCACTTAACAACGATGGCAAGGGGGCAACACTCACTTAACAAAGGCCTCATTTCGCAACATAAATTTCGGGGCTCAGTTGTGGTTGTAAGTCAAGGACTACCTGTATTTTCTATTCTTTAAATCTCATCTAACCTTCTGAGAAAGGCATACGTGGGACCAGGTATCCATTTTCCTACAACATAGAGGAAAATGGATGAGAATCAGACATTCCCACGGTGTTTCAATCCTAAACTGTGCAACACTTTAAACATCTAATTTTTTTTATCTAGTTTTTTCAAGATGGCGAAGCTTCCTGAACAATAGCTTGGTGAGTGAGCCTTTGCTCAAAGTATTTCATTGTTTTTATATCCTTTGTACAATTTTGGGTTGCCATTCAAGGCATCACACTTAATCTGGACATCCTCAGGCCAGCACCTGGAGGTACAAATGAACATTGTAAAGCTACACACACACACACACGGTAATTGAATACAGGTATACTTTTGACCTTACTGAGTTGAGGATACGTCTCATGTGATTACATGGTAGTAGGAAACAGGAATATATCCATTTATAAATGTGTTCTCAATTTGTAGCTGTGGAACATCGTTCTGATTTCACAGTCTATGGTTCAATGAAGTTCCTTGAAATATTTCCTTTGAGCGAATAACTCATTAAGATGAGGAAATCTAATTTGTGAAATACAATGTCTGGGCCAAAAAAATAAGCAGTCGGTGTAGGTTCCTCTCCTAGGAACTGTCTGAAGCATGTAAATCTTTAATGGTCTATAATTTTTCTCAATATTAGATTATACCGTGGATGGGTTTGTAGAAAGAATCCCACCAACCTCGGTAATAGAAATGCTTGCTAATGTTGCTATCTATCTCCTCTTCGAGTATGTTAGAAACAAACGGGGCTGAAACCTTTCTGACCCAGCTCGTCTTCAGCTGTAGCCTTCCTGCCACCGTTCCTGCAGTTTATAGAGGTCACCATATATCCTTCAGTTATGGCTTCTCCTATTTCTTATTTATGTCTTTTTTTCCTCTTCACCCTTTTAGAGAGTTCTTTGCATAGCCAGACTACCCTTTATTTTCTTTGTAGGAATGGTCATTGTGCCTTCCGTGTCTTATTTTGTAGAATGTCCTTACCAGAGGTGGGTTCCTGCCAGTTCTAGCCTCTTCTATAGAAGAGGTTCCACAAATCTACAGTGCCGTTTAAAACCGGTTCCAGCTCCTTCCCCCTGCCCTTCCGCACATCATCAAGAGGAAGAGCGAGAGGAGGAATTCTGGGAGTTGAAGTCCACAAGTTTTAAAGCTGTCAAGTTTGAGCACCCCTGGAGTTTTTTTTCCCTAAAGGGTTAGGGGTGCAAGGGTCTTGTAACTCAACAGCTTTAAGACTTGTGTGCTTCAATGCCAGAGTTTCTGAGCCAACATTTTGGTTGCTAAGCAAGAGCGTTGTTAAGTGAGTTTCACCACATTTTACAAGTTGGCCATGCCCACCCAGTCGCATGACTGCCAAGCCACTCCCACTTGGTCACATGGCTGACAAGCCACTCCCACAAAGCAGGCCACACCTACAGAAGAGGTTCTAAAAAAATTTGAAACCTACCACTGGTCCCTACCCTATATCTCTGGACCATTTCAAGCTAACCTACCATCTCTCAAAATTCAGCAAAATTATAGTTTCTAAAGTCTGGCCTACAGATCTGACACTTTTCAGTTCCATGACCAGAGGTGGTATTCAGTCGGTTCCGGCGAACTGGTAGCTCCGATGATCAGCTGGCCCCACCCAATCCTGTCCTTTATTTCCTGCTTTCTAGGTCATCTCAATCACATGGCATAGCTAATTCCCCCCCCCCTCACTGTTCTACTTACCATTGCTGACTTGAAAGGTAAGCAGCTGAGCTTCTAAATGCTCCATTTTCAGTGCAAGCCAAGTGCTTTCGGCACACACATGCAAAGTGCACACTTAACAAACCGGTTGTTAAACTGGAAGTGCTAAGTCCTCAGACTTAATATCAAGCACTCTGAGGACTTAGCAGGAAGCATCCCCCAGGGGTGGGTTCTGGTAGGCACTACTGCCGATTCACTCATGTGCATGCCACACATGCTTGATGCGCGCTGCTTGTGCATACGCAATACTATTAAAATTGTTATGAGCACGTGCAGAACTGAAAAACAAGATGGCTTACAGCGCCACTCAGAAAACCAGTTTGGGTGTGTGGCAAGCCTGGGTCATTACCGGTTCCAGCAACCACTACCAGTTCGGCTGAATCAGTCCGAACCGGTAGGAACCCACCACTGATCCCACCACTATCCATGACCAACATCTCCCAATCACCTGCCCTTCTCTAAGCAATTTCTCCTGGTTGGAGAGGATTATGCCCAGGATTGTGGATTCTTTCATTCACCTTTGCATAAATGCATAACTGCATTTTCCTAGTGTCACTATTGTTTGCACCTTTGAGTGACCGTCATATGAAAAACCTCATTCTTTTTTCTGCCTACCCAGTCTGTGAAAATCTTTGATAATATTACTTTGCTCTCTTTTTTTTTTTATTCTTACCCATAGGATTTCCATGTTATGATTCTTGAATTTCTGTGCATGTCTATTTTTTTTAATGTACAATGGATCACAGCTACCCTTTCTGTTTCTGGTGAACAATTTTTAACCTTCCAGTGCTAAGTGCCAATCCTGAGAGCCATTTTCAGTCACCTTCATTCAAATCTGAAGCATCGCTCCTCCCTCCCCCCCTGTCTCTCTCATCACAGAGTATCTATTTTTCTTCCTTTCATTTCAGTCATTAAATGCTGTGCGCTGACACATATTTGTGGATAAATCTGCAGTTTTTATTATTAAACTTCAATTGAGTTTATATTAAAGATAAAGAAGACCAAACTAACCACCACAGGGAGGGCAACAAGCATTTGAATTGACAGTGAATGCATTGAAATGGTGGACAGCTACTTCAATATATCAACAGTGAAGGACCCAGCAGTCAAGAAATATGCTGCAAACTAACATTTGGTAGAACAGCCACGGAAACCTTGGTAAAAATATTCAGATGCTGAGCTGTGTCTACACCTAAAAAGATCAGAATTGTACAGGCCACGGTGTTCCCCATGATACTTAGAGAGCCACTCTGCAAGTAAGATGGTGGCCTCTAAACTTGACATATAAATAAATCTAAATATTCTACGGAAGCAAAAGTTGAATTTTAAAGATGCAGAACAGAAAAAAATATTGACACATTTGAAATGTTGTGTTACAGAAGATTCCTAAGAATACCATGGTCAGCCAAAAAAAAACCCAAATAAATGGATCATCAAACAAATCAACTCAACTTGAGGCGCTGAAGACCTGGCTCACATTTTCAGATACATTATGCATAGAAGTAACTTTTTGGAGAAGTGTATAATACTGCAAAAGGTAGAAGGAAAAAGAAGAGAAGAACAAGCTATAGCAACATGGATGGACTCAGGTACAGTAACAAAGGGTGCACTATTGGCAGACCTGAAAGTCCACGTTGGAGCAAATCTTTCCAACTCTATCTACGTGGATGCTAAAAGTCGACATGAACTTGATGGCACATCATCAGTCAAATCAAGTAATCATCAAACAATCATTGGTTCCTGTAAATACCATAGACTATATTGCTAATACCTGCCTTAGGTGATAGATAGATGGATGGATGGATGGATGGATGGATGGATGGATGGATGGATGGATGGATGCATATGGGATGGGATAGGATGGACAGACAGACAGAAAGACAGACAGACAGACAGACAGACAGACAGACAGACAGATCGATCACAGTAAGATCATCTCAGTCAAGAAGGTTTTTTTTTATATACTCCACTACAGAGGTGGGTTCCTACCAGTTCTGACCGGTCCAGCCAATTAGGTAGTAACTCAGTTGACCATGCCCCTGAACTAGTTCTATCGGTGGCATCATAGGCATTGTCATCTTGTTTTTTGCTTCTGCGCATGCACCCATTGCGCACATCAAGCGCATACACAAAGCGCATCCCTGAGCCAACTGGCAGTAACAGAAGCCAGACCCCATCCCTGCTCCACTAACATGATAAGCTTTGGGTTATTGTGAAACTAGCAGCTCTCATATCTTCCAACCCAATCACCAAGTGCAGGAAATCAGGAGTCCAGGTCAAATGACTATATAGGTTTATTACATGCTAAAGCTCTCTACAAGAATCTTAACTACTAACAGTCAAAGAAGTTGGTGGCTGGAGAGGAGTCAATGGAATTCAAGGTGAACTGGACTTAGATCTCTTGTGGAGGCAAAGGGACTCGAGACTGATGATGCGTTGAGCCCTCCCTCGTGCTCAGCCTGAACATCTCCAACAATGCTCTTGTCATCACTTCCCTCAACAACTTCCAAATCAAGCCAACGAGGGTCACCATAAAAGGTATTTTGCCAAGATCCCTCAATTCTGAAACCAAGCCTAATAGTAAATGTCTATTAAAAATAGACAGATTAAAATATATAGGGTGTGCAACTCAATAGGAATTGACTAATTACTATGGCTCCTTGAGGCTGAACAATAAATGAATACATCATATAGTTCATTCTGTAATGGTGAATTAATGTTAGCAAGACAAAGAATAACTTCAAAGGGACCATGAATCAATTGATTATTTTTGTCAGCACACTACTTCACTCTTATTGTACTGCTTACTGCTTTATATAAAGATAAATGCTTCCTTCCTTTTTCGCAAGAAATGTAACACATTTGTCTTGTTGAAGTCAGCATTGCCTAACATCCAAATTTGTTTTCCAATTAAAACCACCCAAGCAAAAGTGAGACAATAGAAGAATATGCTTTTTTGTCTGTTTTGTAGCTCTGATTATGTGGTACAAAGCATCATTTCAGGAACATGCAGGCATACACACACATACAGAAATTCATAAGTTTTTACAAAAGACTCTCATAATCCTATCTGTGATTTCATAAAATGTGTATTCTCCATTTTAGATTCCTGGGATTCAGCCAGTTTATTAGGTAAGTTGGATATTTCTTATAAGTGAATCAAAGTGAGATATAAAAAGATAATGTTATTCCAGGGGTCATATTCACTTACCTTCCCTACCGATTCACAACTGTGAGCATGTGCGCCTCCGCACATGCACTCAGCCTTCTGTGCATGCGCTTTTGGCTAAAAAAGGGCCTAAATGGGATGTCATAGAGCCGGGGTGGGTTGGAGGGGCCACCCATGATTTCCGCTGCCAGTTCTGGAGAACCGGTCTAAACTGGCAGAATACCACCTCTGTGTTACTCCAATTTGATTAAAGATGAATCACAAAATAAAATTATTTCAATGAACAGAAAAGCAATACAATAAAATACATAAAATAAAGTAAAAGAGCTGAACAACTAGAAATATAAATGAAATGTAAATATGGGTGCCTTTGTTTACTTTGTGAAAAAAAAAACTTAATACAGGTAATCCCTGGATTACGAGCATTCCCTTAGCGAACGTTCAAAGTGACACAATAAGCGCTCCCTAGCATTTGCAAACAAGTCCCGAAAGTACAAATCTTGCAGCACTACAGCAGTTGCTTACCATTTCGAACAACCGTAAAGGCTCTGCAACATTCGTCCTGAATGTTGCCAGCCAAAATGGAGCTTCTGAGGGGTGGATCTGCCCCTCCAATGCTCCATTTGGGCATCCAGAGGCCTCGCCTGGCATGTTGCAGGATAAAATAGAGCTTCCGAGGGCCGGATCTGCCCCCTGAAAGCTCCATTTCAGCCTGCAATGGGCCTGGGGAGACCTGCGGAAGCTGAAACAGAACTGCAGAGGAGAGTATGTGGCTGAGAGAATGGAGAGGAGACTGCAAGATCTTCACAAGATAAGTGACCTGGCACAGAAGATGGGGTGGGGTGGGGAGAGCAATTGTGGGGAGCTTGAGGTATTTCAGTGGATTGGGGAGGCCTTTAGTGGTCTTAGGCGGGTGGCCTGTTCCATCAGTAGCCCCCCTCCCCAATGGCCTTCCCATTCCTGAAATACCTCATGTGCACTTATTGAGCCTTGCATTCGATTAGCAAATGCGTGGACGAAAGGAGAATGTGATCATGTTCAAGGTACAAGATTCACTCCCATGAATCCTCATGTTACGAATGAAATGGGAAGGGTCCATTACATTCGTAACTCAAAGACTACCTGTAAAATATTATTCAAGATTTTCAGAGATTAAAAGTTAATGCATAGGTCAATCTAAGTGTTTGATTTTGAAAAAAGAACTCAATCACTGTCATTGGTGATTATTTTATGGTCAGGAAGCAATAGCTCTCACTACAGGTAGTCCTCATCTTACAACCACAATTGGGACCAGAATTTCCAAGATAGTTGTTAACTGAGACAAGCCCAATTTTACTACCTCTGTTCCCATGGTTGTTATGCAAATCTCTACATCTGTGAAAGAGGTTAGCTTTGCCAACTCTATCCCTTTTCCCATCCATTCTTCCATCCGGGGAATTAACATGTCTTTCCATTTTTGCACATAAAGGATACTCAATGCAGTCAATGTATATAATAACAAACTTCCAGATTTTTTCCCCAAGTTCTTTATTCAATAGCCCATACATTGTTCATAAAAGGGGATAGAGAATTTCCTCCTGTCATCTACCTACATTTCCTAATTTCCACATTAAACAGATTGCTACTGAGATACAATTTCCCAATGACTCTATAAGTTGCTGGACTGTTCCATTGGATAAAGACCATTATTATTATTATTTATTTATTTATTTATTTCCACCAATATTCATAGACATAGTGGTCAAGTGTAGATTGAATGATGTCTTTGTACATGACACAAAGCATAGCATTTTTCATTTATATTTATCACAGATGAAGTGGCCCTGAAACCAGTGGTGAAATTCAGACTGTTCTATCCGGTTCGGGTGAACCGATAACAGCGGCGGTGAGAGGCTCTGCCCGCCCACCCAGATGTCATCATGGCCCATTTTTTATACTCTGTGCATGCATGGAAGGTCCTGCGCATGCAGGGAAGTTGGTGCATGCGCTCACATTTGCGAACTGGTAGGGAAGGTAAGTTGATTTCATTCCTGCCTGAAACTGACTCATTATGGGTAACCAAATGATACCTTCATTATGGGGTACACGTATATGTAGAGGAGAGAGAATGAGATGGGAATTCGGAATGAATTCCATGATAGTTCTGCATATCAATGAAATGCCCTCCCGCAGAAGAAATCCAAATCAAACATTAAAGACCATGCGATTCAGAGAAGGGGTGGAAGGAACATTCGTTTTGGAAATCAAAAGTTATCCCTGAGGTGAAGAATACATTTCTAGGCATAGTATGAAATTATGCACATTTTTCTTCTAAAGATATAAGTTCATTAAGAATTTCACAAGGACATGGAACCCTATCTTCCCTTAAAACAATTTTCCTGTTTCTCAGTCAAAAGCAATCAACTTCTTAAGTCAACCCCAATCATACTCAAATACAGAATCACACCCTTAACCTTTTTCCTTAGATTTCCAATTATCACTAGACTGTTCCTCCTTGCATAGGAAGTTGCATTATACAAAATCAATTCATTGCTCCATCTAGCTTAAAAGAATTGTATTCATCCTAGTTTTCTTTTCTTTTTTAGTAAAGTTTTATTCATTTTCTATTGTTTGCATTTTGTTAGTGCTTAATAAACTTCGTGGTGTCTGAGTTAACAGTACAGATTACATTCTTAATCTCCACTCCTTTTTTCCAAACACTGATAGAATAAGTTCCATGTTTGATCATATTCTGTATCTTCTTTCTGCTTAATCTTCAATGTAAGTCTGTCCATTTCTGCACAATCCAGCATCTTCCTAATTAACTCTTCATCTCATGGTATTTCTTCATTTTTCCAACATTATGCAAATATAATCCTCGCTGCTGTTAATACATGCAATATTAAATATATATTTTGTTTATCAGATTTTGCTGGTGCTATACCTAATAGAAAAAGTTCATGTTTAAAATCTACATGTTTTCTCATCATCTTTTCTAACCACTTATGTATTTTTGCCCAATTTCTTTCTTTTTTCTTTTTTTTTCCTTTAGCACAAGTCTAATGGTAATATGCGCCCATTTTTTGGTTACACTTCCAACATTTGCTAGACATATTTTTAAGCATTTTAGCTAACCTAGCAGATGGTAAGTGCCATCTATAAAACATTTTATATAAGTTTTCTTTATAAGAAGTTGCCATTGTTAATTTATAGTTTGTTTCCCGTACGTTTTGCCATTTCTGGTTACATATTCATCCTAGTTTTCATGCAAAAAGACTTTCACATTCCCAGCTGTATTATGAGACCTTTTACATAGGAAGCGTATCTAAAAACCTACTAGGAATAGTTGCATTAGAGCAGCTTTGAATTTGATTGACAGCATGGAGGTTGGAATTCCTCCAAGCATCCACTCTCTCTTTTTTTTATTATTATCTAGAATCAATATGACTGCTGAAGGAGACAGCCACATAGTGCAGGAAATGACACAGCTGCTTTAAAGGGCAGTTGCTATCATCTTGCTCTTGTGCTGTTCAAAGCACTTATTCCTGTTCAGTTCTGTATCTGAGTTGGGCGTATCCCAACCCCAACTGCATTTCAAGGAAAGCTCCAGAAACTAATTCCTATCAAATTTAAGAAATTACTTTTCTTGAGAAAATCAACCGGGTGAAATAAAATGCTCAAATAATTAAATCTGAAGTATATAATACCCACATGAATATCACATCCTCTTTGTTGCTTTTTTAACCTTATGTTTCATTATTTCCACATCCTGTTGATACGTTTGATCTGCATATAAATTGTGTTTTGGTTCATTTGTCTTTGAACATTAACATCATCGTTCATGATGACCAAGGTCTTCAGAAGTATTCCTAAAAGCTTTTTTTTTTTTTTTTTAAATCATACAAATTCTCTCTGGAAGTTGGATCCTCATTAATTTCTCACTGAAATAAATCTAAGGCATAAAATGAGTTCATGCCACATTGCCACAGTAACGCGATCCATTTTTCCTCTAATAATTAAAATGCTGTTCTGCTGGCATGACACGCTCAATTATTTTTCAGTGTGTATAAATACTCATTTTGCAATGCTATTTGTTTGAAAGTTTCCTCAGATGGTATCATGGTTCAAAATGCTATCAGGTTGTGTGAGTTTTTTTCTCATCACCACTAACAAATTTTCATCTAGTGTTCTGAGCTTGAAAGAAATTTACTGCAGAAAGCATTATATGGGTGTATTCAATTAAGACAGGATATTTCTAGTAAGGTCAGGTCCAAAGAACCAAGAATGGCGTGTGTCAGGCCTGTAGTCATATTCCTTTTAGAATCTTTGGCCTGCCACACTTTCTCTCTCTTTCTTTACTATGCTGTTTCATTAGTGGGTAATTAGGAGGGGGGGAGTAGTAAGGACTAGAATGTGGTTGTTTTCAAAATTAAAAAATCCTTTCTAGAAACCCAAGGTCATCTTTTGTCTCCGCACCTCTGCATCTGACCGGAACTAGATGGGTGGAAATGCCAGCATGGCAGAAGAACATTGGACCATGTGATGGATTTATGAGTGTGGGGACAAGATCATGTACTATCAACTGGGTGGGAATCCGAGGAAGCTTTCAGATTCGGGATTGCCACAGATGTACCAACATGTCTCTCTTATTAAATTGGAAGTTTAAGGATAGCTCTGCCTTGGACTCTGATTTATTTCTGGATGATATTTGGAATGCTGACAGAGTGAGGGCTTCCTTCTGAATTAGTTTATATTATTATTGTTGTTGTTGTTGTTGTTCGCTTATAAAATCTTTGCAGATGAAAATAATCTGCATAACTATTAGATATACTCTGTGAATTGCTAGGGAGGATCTGCCTTCACACTCTTCCTGCCCATCAGGCCTTCCAAACTCCACTGTCTCTTTGCTCTCCCTCCTGGGACTCCAGACTTCATTCTACCACAAGAAATAGTCACAAGGAGACCATGACATAAGCGGCAGTCGAATGTAGCATAATAGTCTACTTTCAAGAAAACCAGAGGTGGTAATTCAGTCGCTTCGGACCGGTTCACCCAAACCGGTAGCGGTGAACTACAAAAAGTCCTATGTAGCCTCGTTTTTGTTGCTATGTGCATGCATGCATGCATGGAAGGCAGCATGCATGCACCCGCTCACAGTTAGGAACCAGTGGTAAACCTAAGTGAATCCTACCATTGAAGAAAGCTCATTTGCAGTCTTGAAGGCACAATTGTCCAGATGCCTCATTTGAAACGGTGTCCTATCTGCTATAAAGTCTCTCTTGAGCAGGCATGCCTGTCCTTATATAGAGTCCTTGTATTTGCAATTTATCACTTGTTGCAACAGGATATACAGAACTGCTAATTTACATACAGATATGTTGGAACTTTGGCCTCATTAAGCCGGTTAATGTAATATGCCCTTAATCTGAAGAAGATTTATAGCCCATTTCTAAACGAGATGCCAAAGAAACCCAGTGTGGATTTCACTACAGTAGAATTCACATGTTTTGCCAAAAAGGACTCAAAGGCAAAATGGACAGTCAGGAATAGATGGAGTGCATATAGTTGAGAAAATGTATCCCCAAAACACATATATCTGGGAAACTGCATGCAGACATCAAATAGATAAATCAGTCTGTCCATCCATCTGTCCGTCTGTCTGTCTCTGTCTCTCTCTCTCTGTCTGTGTGTGTGTGTGTGTGTGAGAAAGAGGAGAGGGAGAGAGTGATGTCCCCAATTCGGGTCTGAGCCTGGTGCCGAAGCCAATGATGAACGCCAGACACGAGGTGCAGGTTTTCTGTTTGCTTTTTATTGGAGTACTCCAAGGAAAAGGGTTCCTGGACAAAAGGCCAAGAACCAAGAACAAAGGATTAAGGAAGCTTTTATACATTTTCACTAAAGGAGAAGGTGGGATAACAAGAGACATCATCTAATAAACATTTTAGTAATAATTCTACAATTTGTTCTATTGGTCTATAGCTGTCCCATTCCTAGCTCTTAGCTAATGAATGGCCCAGGAATTATCTAATACACATTTCGTTTGCTGTAGCCCATGTTCGCCTCTAACTTTTAGCTGAGGTCTGCAAACTGTTACCTAGCTCCCCATAATTGCTACATGTTTTACCCATGCATATTTCTTGTTGATAAGCATTCTTTGTTCTTGGCAGACAGACACCCCCCCCCCCAATTCCAGTCTTCCTGTTTTACTTTCAAGTGTGTGTCATGATCCAATCCATCAAGAGAGAGGGAGAGAGACTTATAGCATCATAGAGCTGGAATTTGTGGCCTAGTCAAATTAAAACAAGAATAGGTCCCATATTTACTGCACATTACACACCAGCACAAATATAGACATTGAACTATGATTTCTTACAAATGTTATGAGAATAATAATCAATAGTAGGTTAATAGACTTAAGCAGATATCAGCAATAATCTTCAATTTACCATGTAAAGTATAGTCATCCAGATTATGGTCAATAGTTGAGAAAACACACCAAAGGGAAGAGGGGAATGTGTCAGCAGTTGTACTTTTCCCCACAATGTTTTTATTTATATTTAGCATAGGTAGTGCTCGACCTACAACCACAACTGAGCCCAAAATAAGTGAAACATTTGTTAAGTAAGTTTTGCTCCATTTTAGGACCTTTCTTGCCACAATTGTTAAGTGAATCATCGCAGATTCACTTAACATGGTTGTTGAGTGAATCTGGCTTCCCCACTGGTCTTGCTTGTCAGAAGGTCATAAAAGCTGATCACAAACCAAGGAGCCGGCAAACCTCATAAATATGAACCAGTTGCCAAGCATCTGAATTTTGATCACATGACCGTTTTTCACACTTTTTTTAAAAATATATCTTTATTAATATAAAATCAAACATTCAACAAGTATAGGGTGGGGGTAACTGGAGAGACATACAAAAGAGAAAGAAGAGGGGAAAAAAGAAAAGAAGGAAAAGGAAGAAAAAGAAACATACCGGGGATGTCTAATCCCCTAATTTAAGAGTTAAGTTTATCCCAGTCTAACTTATCAGTTATTATTTACAATTATACTTAGATGTCTACATAATATATATATATATATATATATATATATATATATATATATATCTCAAATTTACTATTACCTTGTTTATTCCTCACATTTATTTCTCAAGTATTCTATCTACTTGATTTCCTTGGTGTCCATTATTCTCCTGTTGTACCATGCATACCATTTATTCCAGCTTTATAGATTTTTATAGCCAAAATCTTCAACTGCGCAGAATGGGACAAATTAACATATATTTTAAAAGATAGACAAAACTCAGCCTATGACCGTTTTTCTCACTTAAACGGTTGAAAACTAAAACTAAAAATCTAAAACCTAAACCTAAACCTAAAATTAAACCTAAAACCTAAAACCAAAACCAAAACCTAAAACCAAAACCTAAACCTAAACCTAAAACCTAAAACCTAAAACCTAAAACCTAAACCTAAACCTAAACCTAAACCTAAACCTAAACTTAAACTTAAACTTAAACTTAAACTTAAACTAACTTAATGCTTAAATCCCACTCAAGCTTGTCAGGAGGGATCCTATCACATGCATTTATTCCGTCCAAGTTCCAACTCTCATTCAGTGAAAATAGCCAAGTGTAGATACATCAAGGTGAACTCTGTATAATACCTGTAGCACAAAGAGATAAAGCTGGTTGAGGTTTAAATTATCCTTAGCTGTCAGGCTTAAGATTTTATTTCTTTTTTCATTAATCAATTTTTCACTTCAAGGCGGCAGCATCAATGTCTTTCGTTAGTACAGCTACATTCCATTGAGTATCCTGTCTTATTTGATGGCAAAAACATATTTTCATTTTGAAAGACTGCTCTAAGGTTAATTGTGAGTTTGCTTGTGGCTTCTTGAGGTTAAGGGGTAGCAATGGTGCTTCCTTAGAATGGGAAGTTGAAAGTCATCCCATAAGAATGCATTGGCTTGCCACTTTCATACTCAGGAATGTGTCCCAGGATAATGTTGCAGGATCCAATCTGGGTCAGTCACTGGGACTAGAAGTTTAGCCTTCTGATGTTTCAGACTCATGCTGGAGCCCATCCCTGAGAATGGGTTCCAGCACAAGTCAGAAAGTTCAGAAGACTAAACCTCTTGTCCTACTGACTGACCCATATTGCATGCTGCACTTTCATACTATTGCCAAAAGACTTCCATATGGACATGCCATTTTAGTCACTAGAAGTTGAGATCAAGCAAAAGGAAACATTTTATTTTATTTACTCTTGTTTTATTTATCTGATTTAGAAACCACTCATCTCATTCACAGAGCAACTCTGGGGGGGAATGCACAATTTTGTCATTTTACAATATTACAGATCCAGTCTAACTAACTCACAAGAAAAACTGCCTTTCACTATATGCAGACACTTTACAGCAGGGGTTCCCAAACTTGGCAACTTTAAGACTTTAAGCTATGCTGGCTGGAGAATTCTGGGAGTTGAAGTCCACAAGTCTTAAAGTTGCCAAGTTTGGGAACCCCTGCTTTACAGGCACATAGCAATAGCAATAGGCCTTAGACTTACATACTGCTTCACAGTGCTTTAGAGCTCTCTCTAAAGGTATACAGGATCAGCATATCCCCCCACCCTCCAACAATCTGGGTCCTCATTTTACCAACCTCAGAATGATGGAAGGTTAAGTCAAACTTGAGCCTGGTGAGGTTCGAACTGCCAAATTGAAGGCAGAAGTAGCCTGCAGGACTGCGTTCTAACTACTACGCCACCGCATCGTGTATGAGCCACCTTTCCTGAATCTGGGTGCATACTTCAACTCCCCTCGTTCTCAGTTTTTTTTTTTAATTTTTTTTTTTAAACTTATAAACTGCTCCCTCTCCCCATGGGGACTCGGGGCGGTGCACAGGTAGAATAAAAACAATAAATATATACAAACATTTCTTAAAAACAAATTAAACCTAACCTGCGCTAAAATTTCCCATTAAAACTGAACTATACTAAAACTACCCAGTAAAACCCCAAAGACAGAGAGACTATCCTAGGCCGGCCAGACAGAAAAGATGAGTTTTTAATTTAAGACGGAAGGAGTGGAGGTCCGTGGTCATCCTAATATCGGGGGGAAGGTCGTTCCAGAGGGCCAGGCCCGCCACAGAGATAGCCCTTCCCCTGGGTGTCGCCCGCTGACAGTGTCTAGTGGACGGCACCCGGAGAAGTCCCTCTCTGTGGGAGCGAATCGGCCGTGAGGATGTATGAGGCAGGATCCGATCCCGCAGGTAGCTAGGTCCCGAGCCATGGAGTGCTTTAAAGATGATAATTAACACCTTGAAGCGCACCCGAAAGACGACAGGTAGCGAGTGCAGCTCGCGCAAGAGCAGTGTTACATGGGTGAACCTGGCGGTTCCCATAATTGCTCGCGCGGCTGCGTTCTGGACTAGCTGAAGCCTTCGGGTGCACCCCAAGGGGAGCCCCATGTAGAGAGAGTTACAATAGTCCAGTCGGGATGTCACGAGCGCATGAGTGACTGTGCGAAGGGCGTCCCGATCCAATAGGGGGCGCAATTGGCGAACCAGGCGGACCTGGTAAAATGCCCTCCTGGCCACGGCTGTCACTTGATCTTCCATGGACAGCCGGGTATCCAGGAGGACACCCAAGTTGCGCGCCCCATCCACAGGGGCAAGATGTTCGCCCCCTATGGCCAGCGATGGAGTGAGCTGGTTGAATCGGGCAGCTGGAAACCACAGCCACTCGGTCTTGGTCGGGTTGAGCCTGAGTCCGTTACTTCCCATCCAGATCCGCACGGCTTCCAGGCACTGGCACATCACCGCTACGGCATCGTTGGGGTGGTTTGGGGTTACTAAAATCAGTTTTAGCAGTTACTAAAATCATTGCTGAAAATTCTGGGAGTTAAATCCATACTTCTGGAGGATCCCCAGAGTATGAAAAGCTGCTTTAAGCTATCCTTCTCTTTCCCAAACATTATGATTTAATAAAATATATGGACCTAGACTACAATATTGAGTATTGCAATGACCTGGTATCAATTCATCAATGCTGTTTTAGTTGAAATAAATCTGATGGCATGAGTTTCTGATGTGTGGGAATGTGTGTGTACCTTTAATGATTTAGGGATGGGAAGCTGGCAACAGATATTGCTATTTGCAAAGTCCTGCTCTAGCCAAACTGCAGCAGATAATGAGACCATGAATAATAAGACAGTGAAAAAAATGCCATGAATGTGTAAAAATCCACCTGCCTTTTTACTTATGTATACACATTGCAAACAAATTTAAAACTATAGATGTGTGTAATGTTTTATGCAGATCATAAAGTGTGTTTATATTGTCCAACTTAAGATACTGGAAATCAAAGATAATGAGACAGTGGATAGCATGGGCTCCCTGTCTAACTTTTTCCTTTCCAGCAAAAACATGGTGACCACCTTCTGAAGTACACGGGGAGTGGGAGGAGGGAGAGATAGACATACAGAGAAAGAGTGCAGAGGAGATCAACCAGGATGATTAGGGGACTGGAGGTTAAAACATACAATGAACTGTTGCAGGAACTGTGCATGGCTAGTCTAGTGAAGAGACGGACCAGGACTGACATAAAAGCAGTGCTGCAATATTTGAGGGGCTGCCACAGAGAGGAGTGGGTTAAGCTATTCTCCAAAGCACCTGAAGCCCAGACAAGGAACAATGGATGGAAACTGACCAAGGAGAGATTCAACCTAGAAATAAGGAAAAATTTTCTGACAGTGAAAGCAATCAACCAATGGAACAGCTTGCCTTCAGAAGTGATGGGAGCTTCATCACTGGAAGCTTTCAAGAAGAGCCTGGACTGCCAGAACCTGCCAGATGGTAGGTTCTTCTGCTTTGGAGGGGAGGGCAAGTTGGACTAGATGACCTACAAGATCCCTTCCTACTCTGTTATTCTGTTAAAGAGACAGAGATTATTTTCCTCCTGTTCTGCAATATGCATATATTGCCTATAAAGTTTGTGTGAGTGTGTGTGTATGTCTGGAATAGCTATGAATCCCTGTAGAACAGTTTGAATGTGCATTGTTCAGCTGTCTCAAACACTGCATAAACCTTTGAATAGTATTCTTATTGTAAAATTCTGATCTTTCCCCTTGGATTCCTTCCCCCGATTTCAGGGAAAAATCAATTATCTTTTTCATTGAAAATGCCAGGGCTGAAAGGAAAAGCAAAGAAAAGAGAAAGAAGAAGAAAAAAGAAAAGAAAGAAAGTTGCGTAATTTATCCCGAAATTACCTGGTGGTTATAGAAAGCTTTTTGCTGGAAGTTATCTTCGGTCTTGGCTACAGCAAGCATTTAGAAACCGAGAGGGGTTTGGCCAAGGTGAAAAAATAAATATCAAATCAGCCTGCACTGAACCTCTGCTGAATTTCAACTGACAAGTTTTGGTTCAAGGATAATAACTGTGAACAGCAGGACAGCCTTTCCATATAGAAAGCTAACAATCTTTTCTAGCTCCACAGAAGATCCTGTATCTATTGCTGAAGGTCAGATTAAATTATGTCAGAACAAATCACATCTCCAGTCACTGCACTGAGAAGCTATTTCGTGGGGACTTGGATCCCCCCTTTCTCTCCAAGGTGGGGTTTGGGGGGAGGGTCGGTTCTGAGAGCTACTCAGAATGAACCAGACCCACATTTTGCAGAAATGGAAAATGGAAGTGCAGTATTTCCATGCCAATCTGAGAAGCCGGGCTCAAAGCAATTTTGACATTAAAAGCCAGGTTACGGGGTGTTTTTTTTTCATTATCATTTGTTCCTACAATCCAGCATTCTCCAAATGTTTTGGAAGCTATCACAAATATATAGCTGCCTCTCCCATTCATTACAGATCCCCTGCTTTTATAGTGTCTAAAAATATATATGTGGCAGACAATCCTGCTGCATTGCATTTATATATTTTGTTCATTTGTGCATTCATTCTCTCTGGTTTTTATACCACTTTAACCCTAGAGTAATTCACAGTGTCAGTGAAAGCAGCAAGATAAAAACAGGAACATGCAATAAAATTAACAATTTAAAACCTTCAGAGTTGAAAAATTTGTTTTACCTGGTTAAGCTTCTGAGAAAAAAATGCCTGCATTGTCATAAAATCACCCCTGAAAAGCCCTTTTATCTAACCACCGTTGTTTACTTTTTCAGGAGGAAAGAACAGTATGACCTAAGAATTGGACAGCTGAATATGGGATGAATAGTGTCAAACTATAGAGATTGTTTTGGCTCACATTTTGCAAGCCGAGGGAATGTCAGAGAAAGACTATGAGATAAGGAAATTTCAGTAACCTGTTGATAGAAGATAGGAATTGAATAGAGGGTGAAATTACAGCGAGACTGGAATAAAGATGAAGCATAACACCAGTGCACAAACATATAGATCTTATATACCCGTGATGGCGAACCTGTGGCACACAGAGCCATCTCTCCAGGCACACAAGCTGTCGCCTATTGTTCTTCTGGGTTCTGGCATGCTGGCCAGCTAGTCTTCACGTACACAGGAGTGCTGGAAACTGAAAGAGTAGTCGCCCAGTGCGTATGCACGCACCAGGAAGATGATCTTCCAGTTTCCGGTGTGTGGATGTGCAGTGGCCACCTGGTCTTTGTGCGAGCATGCACGCCAGAAACCGGAAGACCAGATTGCCAGTGCACATCTCCCAAGACCAACTTCTTTCCTTCCCTCCTGCGACGTCAGTCCGTAGGGGGAGGGAACGGACCATTTGGTGGCAGTAGGGAAAGCGAGGCTTCTTTGCCAGTCTCCCAGCTGGCAAAACAGAAATTTTCGGTGGTTCGGTGGGCATGGCTAAGTGGGGGGAGGCATGTGACTGAGTGTGTGTGCATGAGTGATGTCAAGTGGACCACACCCACTCAGTCACATGCCACCCCCACCTAGCCACCCCCATGAACAGGTAGTAAAAAAAATTGAAACCCACCTCTGATGTGCATGCTCTTCCGGTTTCTGGCACCAATCCAGAAATAATAGCAATAGCACTTAGACCAGGGGTGGACATATTTTGCAACTTTAAGTCTGAAGGACTTCAACTCCCAGAATTCTCCAGCCAGCAAAGCTGGTAGTTGAAGTCCTTCAGGCTTAAAGTTGCAAAGTTTGCCCCCCCCTGACTTAGACTTATATACTGCTTCACAGTGCTTTACAGCAGTTTATAAAGTCATCCTATTGCCCCCAACAATCTGGGTTCTCATAAACAAAAGAAATAATATCAGTGTCATTCCAGAAGTTGAGAGTGCCCTGCTGTGTGCATCTTTATCTAAAATTTAGTGCACAACCAAGAGCAATAAGGGATTAATAAGAATAATAAGAACAGGGGGAGAGCCAGTTTGGCCTAGTGGTTAAGGCCACCAGGTCTAGAAACCTGGAGATTGTGAGTTCTATTCCTGCCCTAGGCATGAAAGTCAGCTGGTTGACCTGGGCCTACCAGCTCTCTTTCAGCCCAATTCATCTCACAGGGTTGTTGTTGTGAGGAAAATAGCAGGAGGAAGGAAAGTTAGATAAGTTCACCACCCTGAATTATTTATACAAATAATAATAATAACGATGGGATAAAAATAAATAGAAACAGAGATATTACAGTGTGTAGCTCTTGTGCCTTTAAGAGAAATGAGCTTCTTTGCTGAGGATTTGGACCCAAGGTCAAATAAAGAGCAATCACTGAATGAAAAGAAGTTGGGCTCTAAGGTCCTGTTTCTCTCCCTCCTCCAAGTATTTTATGCATGGTTTTTATAGTCTTACTTGATGTTATTATAGAACAATCATTTAATTGCTCCTCAGTCTTCCATCTATATAGACTATATGAGATTTTTTAAACTGCTTAAGATAATGAAGATTTTTATATTGTTTTGCTTGTTTATCTGCTTCTTGGGACAATACTACTAGGAAAGTAAAAAAAAAGTATGCCATTCACATCTAGATCCCACTATCGGGATTCAGATAATTGCAAATCAGGAGTCCAATTCAGGAGTAACCCTTTCAAAGCTTCTGTCCCCTCCTAGTTATTTCATAATGATTCTTGGTTAATTAGAGTTACCAGATTGCTGGACGGAGGACTTCGGGACAAAAAAGGGGCTCCTTTTGATGGATGGAGGACTTGAGGACAAAATGGGGATACTAGTCTCATTGATTAGTGATTGTCATCTGATGGGACCACAAAAAAGGATCTTCTCTGTAATTAGCCCTTCTTTATGGAACATCATTCCCCATGAGGTACGGTTGGCACCCACCTTATTGTTTTTCTGAAAGGTCCTAAAAACATGGGTTTTTTTCCAGTGGGTCTGGTCACCACAAATGGAGATGAAGCTGATGGTTAGTTTAATTTGGTCGTTGCTGGCATGGGGGAATGGGGTAGGGGTTCTTAATAGATTTTATTATATGATTAATTTTTAAAATGTTTGTAAATCCCCCGGAGTCAACTGTGTGAAATAAACAAACAAACAAATGCAATTTAAGAGAAGAATACCTTTGCTGTAAGATCACTTTGTTGGTGCAGCATTGGTCAGTCATTGGCATCATCAGGAAGCCTTGCTACTGTCGAGTGCCAGGGAAATAAGAAAATCCAGTTCAAATGAGTATGAAGGTTTATTGAAAGCTTGAGGGCTCTATAAAAATCTGAGCTACTAACGGTCAAGGCAAATGAGTGGGAATTAAGGAGACAGTCAAGATCAACTGAACTTAGATCTCTTGCAGGCGCACAGGAACGCTTGACTTATGATGCATTTGACCCCTCCCTCGGGCTCAACCTGGTCATCTCTTACAACTACATGTCTTAAGAACTGTTGAATGCCTTCTGGTGACTCCTCTTGAGGAGGGAGGTTCTCTTTATTTTGTCATACTTATATCCCGCACCCATCTCCCACAGAGGGACCCAGGGCGGCGAGCCACATACTCTCTGGAGCCACATACTCCTAGGAATTGGGGTAGGGCTCTTCCCAATATGAACCTTTTTTTTTATTCCCCTTCCCTCCCACCTTTTTGTTAATTTTATTGACTACTTTATAGAGTTGTGTTATGGCCTTTTAGTTAGGGTTTTATTATTTTATGGCTCTTTTTATTATAAACTGCCTTCAGCTATTTCAATCTACAAAGCAGCATACCCGTGTGTTAAAGAAGTATGACCGTGCATAATAAATAGGCTTCTGATTTAGAATCCCTTGATTTAGTGCTAGCAGCTCAGGAGTTTTGGGCTGCTGGACAAATCTGAACTGTCAAAGGTATTTTGGGAGTGCTGTAGAAAAGGTGGCTGCCCTGCATGAGGAAGTTTGTGGGGTCAGAAATTGGCTATTGATGTTTGACTCTTTTTTAGAAAATGTTACACCTCAAAACTATACGCTGAGCTGTAACCTTCTTTCATTTTTATTTTCTAAAAGGTTTATAGTACTGTTTAAAGCAGGCATGTCCAAAGTCCGGCCCGGGGACCATTTGCGGCCCGGGGGTCGGTTTAATACGGCCCTTCAACAGCTCTCCCTGCTCTGTGTAAATGTGGCCCTCCCTTCCTCCCTCTGTCTCTGGGGCTGTGTGGCTGGGAGGGAGGTGGACGTGCGGCCCCAGAAGGTGCGCTTGGTGCCTGCAGGAGGGAGCCGCGATGGAGACGCGACTGGTTTCCCTGCCTGACGCCCCTGCCGGGCGACCTGCCGGGCGACAGCCTCGGTGGTGCTTAAGATGACGGTAGCCTTGGGTGCTCGCACAAGGTTGCCCGGCAAGTCGCCCGGCAGGGGCATCAGGCAGGGAAGCTGGTCACGTCTCCATCGCGGCTCCCTCCGGCGGGCACCACGGCTTACGTTCTGGGGCTGCGCGTTCACCTCCCTCCCAGCCACGCAGCCCCAGAACGTGCAGCTCCCGCCGCACAAGGTCGCCCGGCAGGGGCGTCAGGCAGGGAAGCCGGACGCGCGGCCTCAGAATGTAAGCCATGGTGCCTGCCGGAGGGAACCGCGATGGAGACGCGACCGGCTTCCCTGCCTGACGCCCCTGCCGGGCGACAGCCTCGGTGGTGCTTAAGGAGGAGGCATCCGTAACCTCCGGCATACCGGCCCTTCTGCTGCTTCCCGGGGTGGGGGAGGGAAGGAGAGGGGAGAGAGGAAGTGACTGACAGACACAGAGAGAGACAGAAGGGGAGGGAAGGAAAGACAGAGAGACAGACAGAGACAGAGAGAAAGAGAGGGAGGGAGAGAGACGGAGAGAGACACAGATAGAGAATGACACAGGGAGGGATTGAATCGGAGACAGACGGGGAAAGAGGGAGAGACAGACATACAGAGAGAGGGAGGGAGGGAGAGAATCAGAGAGAGTGACACACACAGAAACAGGGAGAGACAGAGAGAGGGAGGGAGAGACAGACAGATAGAGACTGATTGAGTGAGAGACAGACAGACAGACACACACACAGAGTGACAGAGAGAAAGAGAGAAAGAGAAAGAGAAAGAGAGAAAGAAAGAGAAAGAAAGAGAAAGAGACAGAAAGAGAGACAGAAAGAAAGAGAAAAAGAGAGAGAGAAAGGAAGAGAAAGAGAGAAAAAGGGAAAGAAAGAAAGAGCGAAAGAGAGAGAGAGAGAGAGAAAGAGACAGAAAGAGAAAGAGAGAGAGAAAGAAAGAGAGAAAGAGAGAGAAATGGAGAGAGAGAGTAAGAAAGAGAGAAAGAGAGAGAGAGTGAGAGAGAAAGGGAGACAGAAAGAGAAAAAGAGAGAGAAAGAAAGAGAGAGAGAAATGGAGAGAGAGAGAGAGGAAGAAAGAGAGAAAAAGAGAGAGAGAGAGTGAGAGAGAAAGGGAGACAGAAAGAAAGAGAAAAAGAGAGAGAAAGAGAGAGAGAGAGAGAGAAATGGAGAGAGAGAGGAAGAAAGAGAGACAGAAAGAAAGAGAAAAAGAGAGAGAGAGAGAGAGAGAGAAAGAGTGAGAGAAATGGAGAGAGAGAGAGGAAGAAAGAGAGAAAGAGATAGGTAAGTTTTTTTAAAATTTATTTTCAATACATTGTGAAAACTCAACTGTCAGTTGATCTTAATGTTATGAAATGAAAAGTATGTCATTTGCAATTAACTTGGCATAAAATAATTTATTTGCATTTAATTGTAATGGTTCAAAGAATGTTCGGAAAAATGTTCGGCCCTCCACCATGTTCACTTCATCCAATCTGGCCCTCTTTGAAAAAAGTTTGGACACCACTGGTTTAAAGCTTGGAAAAAACTGTTGCTGCAGGTCAGTGGTAACTAACAAGTTACTACGGTATCAACTTTCTATTTTGATTAAAATATTTATTTTAAACATAGGTGGATCAGGGAATTTGGTGAACAACAAATATTCTTGAGCACAAAGGCATATCAAAACTTTCATGAGACATCTGTGATTTACCTCAGCTTGACAGATTTTAATCAGATTTACCTAACTGAGTCACACATAAATATTAGTAACATCTAGTCATCACTGTAGCCTCCTTCAACCTGGTTGATTTGTTTGGATTTGATTTACTTCAACTTGAATCAACTGAATTCACCTTCTCTGCTAGGCAAAATCCAGACCTTGATGAAACAAAAATGGCAATCATCAATACAATTGAGGCAACTGATTAAATATTTACCTCTTCTTAAACATTGGTTGAAATGTCATGGATATAGAAACTGGTTTATTTATTTGCAAATGATAATCCAGTTTCAAACTACCAAGTTAAGCATGGTCTACTACTATTCTATTTATATTTCTGATAGATAATGATCTAAAGGATATTAATTATTTGTGTCTCTTGCATAGCATATTATAGTTAACAGTAATGAATGGTTACTAACAGAAAGGCAAATATAAAAAGGAAGGAAGGAAGGAAGGAAGGAAGGAAGGAAGGAAGGAAGGAAGGAAGGAAGGAAGGAAGGAAGGAAGGAAGGAAGGCAAATCATTTGCATATTGTTATTGGAAGTGCAGAAAGAAGTTATTTTATTACACCCAAAGGTGCTTTTTTCAAGAGGCAACTTGATTTTTTGGCTTTTCTTTGAACACATTTCGCTTCTCATTTAAGAAACTTCTTCATCTCTGACTGGATGTGGGGAAATCAGAGCTGAAGAAGCTTCTTGAATGAGAAGCGAAATGTCTTCAAAGAAAAAATCCGAAAGTTCAGTTTCCTCTGGAAAAATTCACCTTTGGGACAACCATTACCTGGATAACTGAGAATCTCCATAGACATTTACTTTATTACATTATTCATTGAAAAGTATGTGAATTTTCAAAATTGCATATATAGCGGGGGGAAAGTGTTAGAATAATTACTCAAATTCTAAAAAGCAGTTCATTTTGCATAGAGTTTTCATATGATATAGACCAGCAATGGCGAACCTTTTTTGTCTTGCGTGCCATAAGTGGAGGGAGCACAGGGAGGTCGTGTGTTGGCGTGCCGCACCCATAATACAATGCACAACCCCCCCCCCCAGTGTGCATGCGCACACTACAGACGCTTTTTTCACCCTCCACAGGCTCCAGAGGCTTTATAGGAGCCTGGTGAGGGCGAAAACAGCCTCCCCCCCCCCCCGGAGGCCCTCCGGAGGCTTCTGCAACCTTCAGGAGGCTTCCCTGAAGGTGCAGGCTCTTTTCGCCCTCCCCAGGCTCCTATAAAGCCTTTGGAGCCTGGGGAGGGTGAAAAAAGCATGCAAAAAAGGGGGAATTCAGCTGGCCAGTGCACACATGCACGCTGGCCAGTTGACAGGGCATTGCCTTGCATACCCTGACAAATGGCTCCGTGTGCCGCCTGTGGCTCGTATGCTATAGGTTCGCCATCACTGATACAGACACTGCTTATATTATAATAATTTGTTTTTGGAATGTTATTTTATAACTTCTAAGATTATCTTAAACATCTTTAATACTACAGTCTAGAGAAAGATATGTTCAAACCTCAATATGTGCTAATTTATTTTGGTTCTTTTATTATTATTATTTTATGAAATTTAATTATTAATATTTACTGGACCAGGGGTCTTCTCTTTTGTAAGATATAGATATGAAGGAATACAAACCTCAACTAATATAAACTATTTCCTTCTTTTCATTATATCAGTGGAGATATTCAGGTATAGAGTTTGTGCCCTGAAGGGTTTACATATTCCACACAAATTAAGAATTCAACTATACCAGTAATTTTTATTGTGACAGTATTAGACTTTGGTTCTTTGGATGTGCTGAGAAGATCTGAATATCCATACATGTATAGCTGTGTGTGTGTGTGTGTGTGTGTGTGTGTGTGTGTGTGTGTGTGTGTGTGTGTGTGTGTATCTAGAAAGAAAATCATAGAAAGCTCTATTCTGTCTACAGGAGTTCAAAAAGACTTTTGGCACTTGTTTGACAATGACTTGAGCAATTTCAACCAAACTTGGCACACAGATGACTTACTCTCTGGAAACAAATACTATGGGGGTAAGACACCCCTAACACCCCTCAGTGTGTGTGTTCTGTTAAGATACAGCCTGTTGTGGCTTAAAATGGCTTCTACTGTACAGTGCAGCGGAATTGCCATGGTAACGGCTCCACAGTACTCCACAAGGGGGCTCCCTCTGGTAAGGGGGGAAAATTCAACATTAGAAATTACGTTTCCTCCAGATATTTTCCCTCTATAAATAAATACCCGGGCAACGCTGGATTGTCGGATAGTTTATTTTAAAAATAGGATACAATATCAATGAAAGAGTTGAGCATATGCTTAACTAATGGCATTGCACTATAAATCTCTAGTTCCCAATATTTTCCATTTTAGGTCATTTTCTTTTCTCTACAATAGAAGTTTGTTTTGGCAGAGTGTTTCCTAATATCTATAACAAAAATGCATGATACAGATGCTATTACAATTTCAGACCATGTTCCTGTGAAACTTACTGTTTTATTTGATATACTGTAGATCAAAATACATTTTTTAATGATCCCTGAATCTTTCTTTGCTGAATGATAAGGATTTTGTTAACCAGATGGGATAGGAAATGGCTGAAAAGTTTCCCCCCCCCCTTCATATTAACAGGTAGTTGGCCACAGCATTACCTATGATATGTAATATTACTAAATCATTTATTCGGGGTCATATTGTTGTGCATACTTTCTATTAAAATATATAGTTAATGTTACATTTTAGAGGAGCTGGACAAATAACTGTTTTCCCTTGTATCTGCCAATCATGATATTTTGTGCTAAATATGAGAGATTTTTCAATGCTCACTGCCAGTTTACCACTAGAAATGAAGAAGTTGCTACCCTGTTTCCCTGAAAATAAGACCTCCCTGGATAATAAGCCCAATCGGGCTTTTGAGCGCATGCACTAAAATAAGTCCTCCACTGAAAATAAACCTTCCCAGAAATATTGCAACACAGCAGCAGCCACGCTCGCCACCTCCTGCACCTCAAAAATAATAAGAGCTCCCTGAAAATAAGGCCAAGCGCTTATTTCGGGGATCACGGTAGGAAGCTGGAAATTGCTCCTGTTTCCACTGATTTTTTGCCAACCCATTGTCATTATAATCCCATTGATGTGGGGAGAATTAAGTCTGTGGTTATCTTTGACAGAACTTTGAGACAGTAAACCATATTGCCTTCTGGCCCAAATTTATAATTCAGAATTTCAAAAATTAACACATAAACCTGTTTTGGTCTTTACTATTCAGTAAACGATATACTGTAATTTTGTTCTTTTGTTTGTATTCCATTTTTCCTTCAGGAGCATAGGGTATGTTATGTATCACTCATTCCTCCAATTTAGTTAGTAGCTTTAAAGTAAATTCTAAGGTTGCTGGACTGGTTATTCTTTGTATTATCTTAGGTCTCTTAGAAGCTGATCCCATAATGTTCTATGCAGAATGTAGGGTCATAGGATTAGGTGCAATTGTTGCTCAATAATTATTTACTAACTTGTGTCAGAAGGAAAGAGAGAGGACAACCAACAACCAAATGGGTAGACTCAGCTGCGATGGTGGTGAGTGCATGATTGGAAGACCTGAAGGACCAGTTTGGGAGAGATCATCATGGAGAAAATTGTTTCATTCAGTTACTTTTATTATTGGTGACCATGATTTTGTCAAAATTATTGTAACTCTTGTTACAATACAACTCTTGGATTGACTTTCCTTATTATATTATCATTGGCCATGGTTCCATCAAAATTAACTTTTGCATTTGTGGAATTGTGCTGTGAGTTGTCCTGCAGTGAGTTTGTGGGGGCAAATTGTCCCATTCTGATTGATTTGTCCTTATATATTTTTCCAAAAAGCCATGTTTCCACAGCTCTTCAGAAGCAAACTAAGAAGAAAAGGCCTGAACATTGGGGAGGGAGGGAGGATTGCTGTTCCACGAGAGGAGGGCCCAGCAATGACATTCCTCAGTGAAAGGACTTTTAGCAAACCTTCTCTCTCTGATCTTACTGGATAGGCAGATTCAATATTTTAAAAAGGTGGTCTCAAAGATATCTAGGTCCTAACTCTGCAATGGCAAACTATGGCACACGTGCCACAGGTGGCATGCAGAGTCCTCTCTGTGGGAACACGAACCATCACCCCAGCTCAGTTCCACCACGCATACGTGCACGCCTCCCACCAGCCAGCTGATATTCGGACCTCTGCCATGCATGCATGGGGGGAGGACTGCATGCAGGAGGAGGGCATGCACATGCTCAAGGGGTGGCACCCCTCCACATCCTATTTTTGCTCCCAGGAGGCTGCAGGGAGGTCTGCTAGGCCCAAAATGAGGCACAGGGGAGCACGCACATCCGTGGGAGGGATGGTACTCACGTGGGGGTCGCGCGTGCATTGCATTTCAGCACACAATGACAAAAAGGTTAACCATCACTGCCCTAAGTCATGCAGATCTTTAAATGTAACTGTTAGATTAGAAGAAGGATTCCGACTCAGGCATGGTCAAACAACAGGAACATTTATTCAGCAACTATTTACAATCTACAAGGATCATTACTGGCAAGGTTTCCCTGTCTGACAGCCATTTATATACAGCTTTTAGGAGGGAAACCTTTCAGCAAGGTAGCTGCAACATTGTATCAGATCTCCAGACAGAATCCGGCCAGCTGCGTCTGGGCCAATCATATGCAGCTGCCGGCTCCGTTCTGGAATGCGGTGACTCAGAGTTCACCAGACTTGCTGGCACCAGACTTCACCAGACTTGCAAGCCTGAGGACTTAACAGTAACCATTAGCACCAGGGGTGGGTTTCAAATTTTTTAGAACCTACTCTGTAGGTGTGGCCTATTTTGTGGGTGTGACTTGGCAGTCATGTGACAGGGTGGTGTGGCCACCTTTTAAAATGTGGTGAAACTCATTTAACAACGCTCTTGCTTAGCAACCAAAATTTTGGACTCAATTGTGATGATAAATTCTTTCTTTCTTTCTTTCTTTCCTTTCTTCCTTCCTTTTTTCCTTCCTTTCCTTTCCTTCCCGTTGGGTCACTGGCAGCGGTGGGCCAGATTTACTTCCAGGTACGCTGGTGGAACCCCCTCTCACCGGTTCTCTAAATTTCACCAACCGGTTCTCGCGAGTAGGTGCGAACCTGCAGAAACCCACCCCTGATTAGCACATTGAATTGCACCTGGAAGATATATGGAAGTCAGAATAGTTCTCATAATAATAGTGTTAGATCAATGAAATTCCTGGCATCCATAAATATTGTACCTTTTTATTCCTCAAGAGAAGCTCCATGAAGAATGAATTACAATAGTCTAGAGACATGTGACAATGACAACACCACTTGTTCCAGATGTAACTGTGCAAATACCATCCTGTCGTCTCTACCTGTAGCACCCCTTTTTAACTGATTCCAAAATAAAGCCAATATTTATCTTCATATGCATACCAATACATATGTTTCTACTACTTATTTGTACGTATATCTGTACAAATATGTACACATAAAACCACCATATTTATTTAGTGATTCTCACAAAGATCTTTAAAAACTAGGAAAAAAATACTTTAGCCAGCTTGGGAGATTCATTCACAGGGTTAATATGTAAATGACCATAAATAAATAACAGACTGTTTTGCAAATTCTTTTCCCTCCAAAAAACCCTTTCTGAGTGTAGCATTCTAGTGAGCAATCTTATAAATGTTTATTCAGAAATGAACTTCCCTGAATTAAATGGACTTCACTTTTGATTAAGCTTGTGGATGATTAGAGCCAGTGCCTACAATCCTATAAATATTTTAAAATATGTGCCATTGAACAAAATGAGTCTTTCTTTTAAATAAATATGTGTAAGATAATATTGAGAGTTAATCTAATATTTCTTTATTACATGGTTCTATTATCTCTTAGTAAAGGGAAATGAAGGTTTCTCAGTCTTAGTCATGCTTAAAGAAGGCTATTCAATTCAATTACTTCAACTATTAAGAGACAAATTGGCTCAAGGACTGCAGTAGGCTTATGCTTAAACCCTCTTTGGGCATTTGGGAAGGGCTAAAATTGGGTGAAACAGATGGGGCCAGATAGCCTTCTGCATCAGCACCCTTGTGATTTATCCATGACAGTCCTCTAATGAAAACCATGCTGCATGAAAACCATGGTCTCCAAGGGCTTTCTATCCACATTTGCTTAGAAATGCATTAAAACGTTTCTGGAAACCTAGATCCTGCTTTATCAGGTTTACAGTGGAGTTCTTGGTACTCACTACGTGTGGTTGTTTGTTGCTGGCATTTCATTACTCGATGCGAGTGAATGCGAAGTTTGCTGCCTGCTTAAATATGGTGGCTTGACTTGCCAATTTTTAGTGGGATTGTGATTTCCTCCTTGGAAATTTGAATAGGCTTCCTTGAATTTCCTCCTTAAATAGGCAGGTAGTTTTCTGACCGTTGGTTTGTAGGGTCTTAATCCCTGCTTATCTGAATGTTGGCTTCTGGAGAGGATGGGTTCTAGACTTTTTGTTTCTTTCTTAGGTTTTTTTTATTGTCTCTTTTTAATGATAGGTAAATATGGCTTATTTCTATGTGACGGCTTATTTATCTGAATGCGAAGCTTTTGGGAATTTCCTAGCATTTTTTTATTTCTTTTGATATAAAATGCGGATGGTTTCCCTCATAAAACTGTGGTTAAATCTGTCCACGTGTTGTGAGATTAGAGAGTATTTGTCATGTGTTTTGACTGCTCTTTGGTGTTCATGCATGCACAGTGCAGGTTTTCTGCCTGGCTATCCTTCTACATGTTATGGCATGTAGAAGACTCCAGTTTTTTCTCCTTTCTTTGAGCCTTTGGTTCACTTAAGATGTTTTAGAGGGGTTGGAGACTAAAACTGGGAGAAGCAACGATGGAACTAACTATGCTGGCCTTTTATCCAATTTCCTTTGTTCACACTTATCCCCTCCCATTCTGGGTCATATTTTTTTGCACCTTCCTGTGGAGGAAATTCTTGGTTTTATTTGTGTAAAAACCAGTCTGTGTATTTTTCAGAATTGAGGGAGAAAACAATTTTCCGAATTTGTAAACTTATATATGATAGTGAGTGGCATACTAAGCAAGACATAGTTACATAGTTACATAGTCCTGCCTGTACACCGCCCTGAGTCCCAGTAGGGAGAAGGTGCGGTATATAAATTTAATAAATACAAATACAAATACAAGTATATTCGAGAGCATATGGGAAATATTTTTCTTTAGAAAAACACATTATTATAAATAAAATAATTGTATATATTTATATCCTATCTCGATTGTATTAGTTTTATCTGTATAATATAACACATTTGAAATTAGCTGTCCTATTAAAATAATTGTGCTTATGGCTCTATTAATAGAGGAGCTGGCCCAATTAGATCACATAGTGTGGCCTTATGCCTTTTTTTTCCTTCAGAACAATCTGTTGAAGTAATCCCACTACAGGTAAAAGAGTTCAGCCTTTCCTCGTTTAACTATTCAGCACAGCCTTTCTGAAGCATAAAAGTACATCTGTTCCAGTTACAGCAGAATATAGATGAATACATATGATTTTCTTCCCTGCAACATCAAATCAAAATAAAGGCTTGCAGGGAGCATGGCATGTCTCCATAATGAATATCCATGTCTTGAGATAGCATCCAATTTGACCCAAAAGGAGCAGGGAAATAGGAGTATTTTTGCCAAAGTAATTCTATTTTTCTCTGTTATTTTCACTTCTTATATATAGCGTGTACAGTTGGGATACTAAGGTTTCTTTGAAATTGATATTGTCTGTGACTCAAATGCTCTAATGAATGACTCATGAGAACTGTGAATAGATATCATAGGGTCAATTGGGAGCTAGAAGGATCCTTGCAGGAAACAGATGGTGTAGAAATCCATAATCGGTTCTTGCCCTTTCCAAAGATGCCTTCCACTTTTAGAGTAAAATTAATCTTTAAATATTACTTTGATACTGCAAATTATTTCTGACATTTGTAAAGAGGAGACAGCAGAGGTGGTATTCAGCCAATTCTTTCCGGTTCAGGAGAACCAGTAGCGGTGGCTGCGGGAGGCTCCGCCCACCTGCCCCGACATAATGCACAGATGATCTGTGCGCAAACATCCACATGAGTGCACTCAAATTTGCGAACCAGTAGGGAAGGTGAATGAATCCCACTTCTGGGAGACAGTTCCAAAAGCTAGGATTGTCACAACACTCCTGTTTCGAATATTGTGAACCAATGACCTGCAAGATAAGGTTGGAGGTTTCTAAGCACCCAGACTTTTGGGACATTATAATAGGTTTATTGTAATTGTATGAAAATAGCACTTTACATTTTACAGATATAGAAGGGAGGGACAGTAAGTTTCATTGATGGAAGGACATATTTGCAACACAATATGCAAAAGACAAAGGAATGGCATGAGATCACTATTTGTTAACCTTTTCTTCCTTGCAATATAGCTATTGGGTTAAGGCACCAGACTAGAAACCAGGAGAGTATGAGTTCTAAACCCATCATAGGCTGCCTAGGTGACTTTGGGCCAGTCACTCTCTCTTAGGCCAACTAACCTCACAGGGTTGTTGTTAGGGGATATCTCCATTGGGAGACAGAAAGTTGTGCAGCGGAATGTGCAGCTAGAGAAACGTTGCTAGTAAACACACAAATAGTATCCCAGACACTGTTAGTAAAACAAAATAGCTTTACTGGTGTTGTAAAACTAAACTACTGCTTAACAAGCAGTGATAGTAAAGCGAGTCAAATAAAGTCCTTAACAAATAGTAGTTTGCTTGCAGTCAGTAATCAACAATACTTCCTTCTTCCTTCTTCAAACACAGTCAATCACAGCACACGAGCAGATAGCAAATCAGTAGAGATATCAGCAAAGAGAGCAATTAGCAGAGCAATATCAGCAAATCCGGCAGAGAGAGAGCATGCGTTCTGCTTACTTCCTCTTATAGTGATAATTACATTCTCTAACTGCATTCTAACATTCCAACATCCTTAAAGCCACAATGACCATTTGCCATCATGGTATTATATATTGCCTACCCAACTCTAGGAGTCTACATAAACAATTATTGTAGGGAAAATAGGAGGAAGAAGGTGTATTGGATATGTTTGCTGTCTTGAATTATTTTAAAATATAATAAGACAGGATGCAAATAAATAAATAGATAAAATTCCATGCCACACCCTCCAAATTTCATCTACCAGCTACCCCACATTTTTGTAAAAGATTGGCTACCAAGAAGGGAAAGAGGAACACATTCTGTCAGAAATCTGCATTCCACTGATGAAGTTCTTGGATATAACCCATATTTTTCTTACAACAAAGAATTACAAAACTAAACCTCCTAACAGGACTTCAGTTTCCACATACTGCAGCCCATATGACCCAACGGTCTGGGGATATAGGGAATGAGGTTATAATCCAAAATGTATGAGGGACACCAGCTTGGTTATGTTTGCTATATTCTCTCCTTTCATAGTGTCCTAGGAAAACAAATTAGGATAGGACAGTACAAGACAGATGAGGTGAGGTGAGGTGAGGTGGAGACAGCTTGCCACAGCCAACTCACTGTGGGACAACTCACCATGGCCAACTCACCGCAGGACAACTTGCCACATGACAATTTAACAATTAAATTTAATTATTAAAAAGAAATTAAAATTTATTTTAATGTTTGTCATTCACATTTCCTTCTGTCCCTCCTTAAACATCCTTTGTTTAATGATTCTGTTCCATCATTTCTTTCATATTAGTATAACTTTTGTCCTATAGGAAGTTGTCCCACGGGGAATTGGCCGTGGTGAGTTGTCCTGTGGCAAGTTGGCCACGGAGAGTTGGCTGTAGCAAGTTGGTTGTGGTGAGTTGTCATAGACCCAAGAGGCGAGGCGAGGCGAGGCTAGAACAGAACAGAATGATGCAAAAGACTAACCTTTCTGTTTTAGCTTAGCAAATCTGCCATTTGATGTTCCTGCCCTTCTTTCCCTTTCCAGGGTATGAAAATGCTGGTTTTGCTCAAATTCACATTGTGTGAAGAGATTTCTCCATCTCTTGCCCCAAATGACGCCCAATTTGCATTCAGGACTCAAACTAGCCATGCAACGAAGAGATTGTATGGAGAAGCACCCAGAAAGAAATAACCATGGATGCTTCTTTCTCTCTTCTTTTGCTTCTTTTCCCATTTTCTGGAGAAGTGATTGCCAAGGGATGTGGGAATAAATCACAAACCAGCACAGAATTAAATCCAGAGACATCTGCACATAAAAATGGAGCAAAAATGTCACTGGCATCTCTAATGAATGCCTATTTTAGTCCAATGTCCACAATTTTCAGCTGGTCAGAATAATTGTTAAATATTGTCATCAAGGGGTGTTTACGCAAAATATCTCAACTAATGAGTCATTTTCTTCGTATTTATATGGTGGCTTATTTAGCTGAACTATTTTTACATGATTTTTTTCAAGGCAAAGCCTCCTTGAGGACTGTGTACAAGATATATATTTAAATGCAAGTGACTAAAACAGCAACAAAGGAAGTAACAGCCACATTAAAAGCTAAATTTATAGAATAAAATGAATACACATTTCAAGAAAAAGTAATGCCGTCATACACTTGATGCCCATTTTAAGGCTTCCAAGGAAGTAGAGAATTCCCTCTACCTCCTAGTTGAGAATTCCCTAAAGCCTGTATGTTTGTATAACTGCTAATCTAACAGATTTTGCCGACACTAAACAGGTCTTCTATGGTCATTGGGTATAGAAAGATTCATTCATGAATATAGGATCCCTTTATAAATCTGGTTCCAAGATCTTGTTGCTGTTTGTAATCATCAGCACAGCCAATACAGAATTAGCCTTTCGTCAAGTCCTGGTTTCAAACAGAAATGAAGTTCAGAAACTGAACAGACATATAGAGAGGGGTGAAGAACTATGGCCCTTTTACCAGTGGTGGTAGTCACTTACTTTCCCTACCAGTTTGCAAATGTGAGTGCATGCATGTGGTGGTGACATTCAAATTTTTTTACTACCGGTTCTATGGATGTGGCTTGGTGGGCATGGCAGAGAAAGGATAATGCAAAATCTCCATTCCTCTTCCTCCTCAACTTCTCCCAAGTATAACTCAAGGTCCTGCAAACAAGATGGTCATAGAAGTGTTTGGGTCGCTGAGAACCGAGCCAAATATAATAGTGCCAACCATACTGTAGGCCCCAGCCTTCAATAGTCAGGAGCCGTGTTCTTCTCAGGGTCATCCATTCTTTAATCCAGATTAATAAAGCCGCCTGATAATAAAGCTGCCAATTGGGGAGGCCAAATCCTCCTCTGATTCTAGGTTCCTGCATCATTTTCAGTTTAATTCTGGGCTTTTTACCTTGCCAGGTGAATTTTGAGATGGCTCTATTCATTTCATTAAAAAAAAAAATTCCAATCCAAATTCCATTTTTTTTTACTTATATGTTGTTGCTTTTTTGTGCTGTGACAGCAATATGTTTAAAATTATGTTTGTATGAATTTTTCTTTTATAAGAATAAATAAAAAAATTTTTTTTAAAAAAAATCTCCATTCCCTCCCCGCTCTGGGGCCAGCCAGAGGTGGCATTTGCTGCTTCTCTGAACTACTCAAATTTTCTGCTACCGGCTCTCTGAGCTATTCAAAATTTCTGCTACAGGTTCTCTGAGCTATTCAAAATTTCTGCTACAGGTTCTCCAGAACCTGTCAGAACAGGGATTTCACCCCTGGTGCTGGGCCTTCCATGCATGCACTTTGACTTGAAAACGTGCCTAATAAGACAGCATAGATCTGGGGCAGGGGATCAGGCCCTTTCCACTACCAGTTCGGGCGAACTGGTCCAAACTGTCTGAATACCACTCTGCCTGTTACGATCTGTGAACGTCAACTCCCAGAATTCCTGAGCCATCCATAAAGAGATGGAAGGATGCAGTGATACATTTTCTTTAAATTAAATTTCCATCCATTGTTTCTTGCCTTGCCTTTTGGTTCTTTGGGAAATAGTTTGACTCTCTCATTTTGGTAGGAGCCCTCAAATATTGGAACAGTGCTATAGTGTCTCCTCTTGTTCTTATTTTCATTAGACTGCACATACCCAATTCTCATAACTGTTTTTGCCTCCAGCTCCTTAATCATTTTTGCTGCTCTTCTACGCACTCTTTCCAGAGTGTCAGCTGGAAAGTGTAATTCACTTCCTCTCTAAATAAATGAATACCTTGCACACAGTTGACAACAGGCTAATCCTATGGTAATCCTTCTCTCCTGATGGTCTCCTTTCTTGAACATTGGTACTTATTATTGCCAGTTTCCATGAATTTGGTACTTCCTCCGACTGTCAGGTTATTTGGAAGAACAGAGATGAGAATATAACCTTAAGTGCTTCTGCAATGATTTTATTTGCCCCAGCAGTGGTCCGACTTTTTAACTGATGGATAGCAGCTATTGTTTCAGAGATCCTGAGCTCACGTTCTTCAACCATTCCATCTGGGCTATCAAGAACTGGCGATTCTATTGTCTCCCAGGAAAAAAGATGGGAATACTTGTAGCAAAAAAAAAAAAAGTTATTCTATTCCAGATCTACAAAGGTTGCCATCTGCCTTTCCGAGGTTCTCATTCGTGTATTTACCTCTGAGATAGCGTAAAGAGGCTGAGATATTTTTGACAACTTGTAATCTCTTCAAGTTCTTCTGCAATGCTTTCCAATGCTGTTGACCAGGGGCATCAAATACAAGGCCCGGGGGCCAGATCCCCCCCCCCAGGATGCTTACATCAGGCCTGCAGGACCACCCTAGAAACACCAAAGGACTGGCCTGTGATGCCTCTGCCAGCAAAAACGACCTTTCCGAGTTCCATTTTCACTGGCAGAGGGTTGCAGAAAACAGAGCTTGGGAGACTGTTTTTGCTGGCAGATCACTCTGGCCACCACAGGCACCCCCGACATGAGTGATGTTGAGCTGACCATGTCCCCTGGCCATGCCCCCCCACCCACCCAAAGTCAAACATAACCTGGATGTGTCCCTCAATGAAATCGAGTGTGACACCACCATCCCCTCAGGGGTGGGTTCCGGCTGGCACTACTACCAGTTCACTCATGTGCTTGCTTTGCTGCACATGCAACTGAAAAACAAGATGGCAGCACTGACGGTGCCGACTGGGGAACCGGTTCGTGGGCGTGGCAGGCCTGGGTCGCTTCTGGTTCAAGTGACCCAGGCTGCCAAACCACTACCAGTTCGGCCAAACCTGTAGGAACCCACCTCTGCCCCCCTGCTGTAGACATTCCATTTTGCTCTGACCCGGTTATAATAATAATAATAATAATAATCTTTATTGTCATTGTAAAAATTACAATGAAATGGTATGGACTTAAGATGTTAACACATGTAACTGTATTACATGTTTAAGTCTCCGCTGCCTTCGCTTATTTGCCACACATAGTGAACACAATCCAGGGTTGAATTCTCCATCATGCTACAGGACAAATTTCCTTGGTGCCTTTGTTAATTATTTCTGAGAACCATAGCACTTAATCATTTATATTTTCCAGATATTTGAGGACAGCATATTGGTTGATGAGCATCACTAGATTCTGTTATTTGCAAGCAAAGTCTCAAATAACTTTATCCATCCGTAGTATTTCAGCAAGGCTACACTACAAGCAATTCATTGCAATGAGAGTTCGGGGAGTTCGCTTACAAAATGATGGTCAGAACCACAGTTGGTGCCTCTCATTAATCTGACATCCATGAGGGATGTTCAGAAATAGCTGCAATTAAGAAATAGTTGAGGACTGCTGTGCCCTTTCGTCAGCATAAACACCATGTTAATTAATGTTTTAGTGGATATTGAAATAAGCTGTTTCCATGTGTTAGCTCATTTGCTCCTGCAAATGATGCCAGACACAGGCCACTGCAATTCATCTTTCCAGCACCAGATTTGCCAGGACATTTTCCCAGCCTTGTTGGTTGTTACCAATATGGGCATTTAGATCAAGATTAGTTCCCTTTGTGGCAATAAATCAGCATTAATTTTACTGCGGCATTGAATCCAGGATCATTTGCAATAGTGTAGAAAATTGGTCTTTTATTTTAGTTAGTTAGTTAGTTAGTTAGTTAGTTAGTTAGTTAGTTAGTTTAATTAGTTATTTGTATCCCACCTTTTATTATTTTTACAAATAACTCAAGGTGGCAAACATATTCAACACTTCTTTCTCCTCTAATTTCCCCCCCCAACGACAAGCCTGTGAGGTGAGTTGGGCTGAGAGTGAATGACTGGCCCAAGATCACTCAGCTGGCTTTCATGTCTAGGGTGGGACTAGAACTCACTGTCTTCCAATTTCTGGACTGGTACCTTAATCAGGAGACCAAATTAGCTCTTTTTTATTTTTATTAGTCTTTTGCCTTATTCCTGTTTACTTCTACTGTCAGGTTTCCATCATTTGGCTGGGAGAAGAAGCCCTGAAGAAGCCCTCTTTGGATCCAGCTCTTTTAAACAACTATCGTCCCGTCTCCAACCTTCCCTTTTTGGCGAAGGTTGTCGAGAGTGTGGTGGCACAACAGTTTCCCCGTCACCTGGAGGAAGTTGATTATCTAGACCCGCGCCAGTCCGGCTTTCGGCCCGGGCATAGCACCGAGACGGCATTGGTCGCGTTGGTCAATGATCTCTGGAGGGCCAGAGATGGGGGTTGTTCCTCCATCCTGGTCCTATTAGACCTCTCGGCGGCTTTTGATACCATCGACCATGGTATCCTATTGCACCGGCTGGGGGGGTTGGGGGTGGGAGGCACTGTTTTGCGGTGGTTCTCCTCCTACCTCTCTGGCCGGTCGCAATTTGTGTTGACAGGGGGGCAGAGGTCGACCTTGAGACCCCTCACATGTGGGGTGCCTCAGGGGTCGGTCCTCTCGCCCCTCCTGTTCAACACATATATGAAGCCGCTGGGTGAGATCATCCGTGGTTTTGGGGTAGAGTATCATCTCTACGCTGATGATACTCAGCTGTATATATCTACCCCAAACCACCCCAACGATGCCGTAGCGGTGATGTGCCAGTGCCTGGAAGCCGTGCGGGTCTGGATGGGAAGTAATGGACTCAAGCTCAACCCGACCAAGATCGAGTGGCTGTGGTTTCCGGCTGCCCGGTTCAACCAGCTGTCTCTATCACTGGCCATAGGGGGCGAACATCTTGCCCCTGTGGATGGGGCGCGCAACTTGGGTGTCCTCCTGGATGCCCGGCTGTCCATGGAAGATCAAGTGACAGCCGTGGCCAGGAGGGCGTTTTACCAGGTTCACCTGGTTCGCCAGTTGCGCCCCCTATTGGACCGGGATGCCCTTCGCACAGTCACTCATGCTCTCGTGACATCCCGACTGGACTATTGTAACTCTCTCTACATGGGGCTCCCCTTGAGGCGCACCCAGAGGCTGCAGTTGGTACAGAATGCAGCCGCGCGAGCAATAATGGGTACCACAAGGTACACCCATGTAACACCGCTCTTGCGCGAGCTGCACTGGCTACCTGTAGTCTTTCGGGTGCGCTTCAAGGTGCTAGTCATCATCTTTAAAGCGCTCCATGGCTCGGGACCTAGCTATCTGCGGGATCGGATTCTGCCTCATACTTCCTCACGGCCGATTCGCTCCCACAGAGAGGGACTTCTCCTGGTGCCGTCCACTAGACTTTGTCAGCGGGCAACGCCCAGGGGAAGGGCTCTCTCTGTGGCGGGCCCTGCCCTCTGGAACGACCTCCCCCCCGATATTAGAACTACCACGGACCTCTGTTCCTTCCGTCTGAAATTGAAAACGCACTTTTTCTGCCTGGCCGGCCTAGGGTAGCCTCTTACCATAGTATTATAGGGTTTAGGGTTTTAGTGATTGGTTTTGGGGAATTTTAGCGCAGGGTCTTATTGTTTAATGTGTTTTTTAACTGTTTTGTATATCTATGTATATTTATTGTTTTAATTTCCCTGTGCACCGCTCCGAGTCCCCTTGGGGACAGGAGCGGTCTAGAAATTAAATATTATTATTATTATTATTATTATTATTGGGAGGCTTACCACTTGCCACCTGTTGGGATGACCTTGGTTCCTACAAGACAACTTTTTTGTTTTGACTGGTAGCCAGTCTATCTACCCCCCCCCCTTCCTCTATTCAAAGTTCATGAAAACTATGAGACAGGAAAAGATGGCTTCAGCCAGCTTCGCTTTAGAATGGCAGTCAGACTTCTCCCCTTAACTGGAGAGAAGTTCCTGGAAAATTCAAATGGAAAATTCACTACTCTTGCATCATCCATCCCTCCTTCCCCCTGGAGGTCATTTTGGCTTTTGAGGTTATTTATAAGAATTTTTTAAATTAGTTCTACTATAAAGATCCCATCAAAAGCAGAACTCTGAGGCAGATCGATTCCTCAAAGAACATGCTTATTGGATACATCATATCGGCACAGCTAGTGAAAACCAACTCTAAAAGTTCCTGCAGTTTTCCCCCTAATTAAAAGAGCAAATATTTCTCTCCCTAGATGTCACCGGTCACATTGTCCAATGAAAGTAGCTGGGAGGCTTACTTCACTTGCCACCTGTTGAGATGACCTTGGTTCTCACAAGAAAACGTTTTTGTTTTGACTGGTAGCCAGTCTATCTACTTCCCCACTTCTTTCAAAGGTTTTAGCCTATGGATCAGCACTTGGATAACCCAAGATCAGGATGAGGATGAAAAGTATGCAACTGGCTAGACACAACCAAAATTGGACCCAAAGTTGGGAAAGCATCTTCAATTGCCCACTTGCAATGTGCAAACAGGCCTCCAAATTGGGCCTCAGGAGTTAATTGTTTGTAAACTATTTTGCTATGGGATTCCAATTGCAGAATTATCAGAATTGTGACTCACTGCATCTGGAAAAATGCATATCCACGGGAAGTCTGGATGCTCTTGTTAAATAACAACAGAGTGCACCCACAAGGAAGAATCTCTGCAATTAAAAGAGCTGTGTTTATACAATTTTTTTCCCTAGGAAATTTTCCAAATGCCATGGAAGGACATTCCCAATCATCTTAGTTTGCTAGTTTTGTTTTTTCTGCGTCTGAATTATGCTAGATTAAAGGCTTTTATAAATCTTTGTCTTTGCGTTCTTATCAGTGTTCTTAATTAAGAAAGAAAGTTGCTCTTTCAATTAAGGCAGTCATATATTCAACTGTTTTTCTAGCCTTTTGGATTGCCTTCCTGCTTTTCGTAATAAGAAATCAAAATTATGGTCTATGCCTTTTCATTGTTAACTCCTTCTTAATTCTTCTGCTGGCAGATTTCGTTCCCAACCACATTCTTTTGCCTCTCTCTCAGCCCATCATCTCTCCGTCCCTTATTGTAAAATCTACTACCCACCCCCTGTTTCCCCGAAAATAAGACCTATCCCAAAAAATAAACCCTAGCATGTTTTTACATATGCGCCTAATATAAGCCTACTTATGGACAGGCAGCCCTACACCCGGCCGGCCACCCATTCCACCAGGGCTGCACTGGCTTACCTCAGGGCCCTCACAGCCATTCTACCCATGCCTGACACTTACCTCACCTCATGGCCGCAGCACAGCTGCATTGCTAAGCCTCCTGCTCTGTTGCAGCTGCAAGCAAGCTAAAGAAGTGGACTGGCGGCCACGTAGGGTCCTGCAGGATGGGGCTGCTGGAGACTCTACTGGGAGCCAAGGCAGGTATTGGGGCATGGGTGGACTAGCTGCAGGGCCCTGAGGTAAGCCAGTGCAGGGTGCATGGGGCAACTCCACCACTCAGTCCGAAGGTGGTGCCACTAGTGCCACTATGCGGCCCCTTGCCCCACTGCAAGCAAGAAGAAGTGAGCCTCCAGTACAGAAAAAAATTGACACATCCCCCCCCCCAAAAAGTAAGTCCAAGTGCTTATTTGGGGAGGGGGGCAAAAATAAGACCTGGTCTTATTTTTGGGGAAACATGGGTATAAGCTTTCTGGCACTTAGTGACAGCTTTCCCACAAACTATATCAAACTTTACAATGAGCGAAACAGCTGCTTACTTTGCTAGGCTTTCTAGAGGTGTATTAAATAAACAGCAGGCCAATAAAAAGCTGAGTGTAATTACCACACAAAAGAAGATGGAGTTATTAAAACCCACAGCGATGGATAGATTGTAGAACATGAAAAGGTATATCCTGATAGATCTGGCAGTCTTTAAAGTGCTACAAAGTTCTTCTTTTTTGGCAACAGATTAACACGATTACTTCTCTAAAAACAATCCTTTTGCAGTCCCTGACTGTTTTTTTAAAGACTGCACTGGTGTGTTCTTTCCCACCAAGGAATCTTCTTGTTATATGGCCAGGGAAACAAAAAGAAATATTTTGCAGTGATTAAATTAATTCAGACAAACCAATCACTTTGCCATTAAGAAGAGTTCAATGGAAAGATTTGCTCTCTTTCAAAATTCGTTTAACTGTTCTGATATTGAGCAAAATTGATTCTGCCATATTGACATGAATATGTTTAAGAAAGGAAGCACATCCTTCCATGTATAATGTTATGCCCTCTATCCCCCCACCCCCAAGTGTGAATTATATTGGGAGCAAAGGAAGGAAACCATATAAATAGCAATAGCCCTTAGACTTATGTGCCGCTTCACAGTGCTTTATAGCCTTCTCTAAGTGGGTTTACAGAGTCAGCATATTGGCCCCCAACAATCTGGGTTCTCATTTTATCGTCCTCGGAAGGATGGAAGGCTGAGTCAACCTTGAGCCAGTTAGGATTGAATGCCAAACTTCAGGCAGCCGGCAGTCAGCAAAATTAGCCTGCAATACTGCACTCTAATGACTGGGCCACCCCTGGCTTTTAAATAAACCAACGTACCTAAAGTACATTGAAGAAAAGGGGTTCTGTCACGTGAGAAAGCCATTCTCCACAGACAAACACAGTGGTTGTATTCATATAAAGTAGCATACTTCTCAAAATCAGGAGAAGGCCAAGCAGGTGCATGAGACCCTCAGACCGATTCGCTCCCACAGAGAAGGTCTTCTCCGGGTGCCGTCGGCTGGGCAATACCGACTGGTGATTCCCAGGGGAAAGGCCTTCTCTGTGGCGGGCCCTGCCCTCTGGAACGACCTACCCCCTGATCTCAGGACTATCACGGACCTTCCGCCTCTTCCGCCAATGTCTAAAGACACACTTCTTCCATCTAGCTGGCCTGGCCTAATTTCCGAGACTATTTTACCGACTGATTTTAAACTAATTTATAGTTTTAATAAGAGGGTTTTAAATTGATTTTAGCACAGGGTGTTGTTTATTTAATAGGATTTTATATTGACTATTTACGACTTATTTATTTTTGTATATATGTTTGTATCCATTTTAATCACCTGTGCACCGCCCCGAGTCCCTTATGGGAGAGGGCTGCGGTATATAAGTTTAATAAAATCTAAAATCTAAATCTAAATACAACATGCTAAATGTGGTTAAAGCTAAATCCAGTAAGTTTTGGGAACCTACTATATTGTGCCAACCAAGCCTGTTTTATTATGGGCATCTTATGCACCATCCCTAAAAGTCTATGAATCAAATGGAACAAATTTTGTAGAGCAAGTCTTCAAGATCTTCTTCTTCTTCAATGTCACTAGAATCAAGGCTATTTGAATTTCAAGGGAGACACTGTTCCACAGGGCAAGTCCTGCAAAGAGAAGACACATCTTCTAGATTCTATAAAATGATGCTTAAAAGTAAAGGTTCCCCTCACACATATGTGCTAGTCATTCCCGACTCTAGGGAGTGGTGCTCATCTCTGTTTCAAAGCCGAAGAGCCAGCACTGTCCAAAGACGTCTTCATGGTCATGTGGCCCTACTAAAGGCCTAAGGTGCATGGAACGCTTTTTCCTTCCCAACAAAGTGGTCCCTATTTTTCTACTTGCATTTTTACATGCTTTCAAACTGCTAGGTTGGCAGAAGCTCGGACAAGTAACAGGAGCTCACTCCATTACGTGGCGCTAGGGATTTGAACCGCCGAACTGCAGACCTTTTTGATCGAAGAGCTCAGTGTCTTAGCCATTGAGCCACCATGTCCCTTAAAACGATGCTTAATTAATGTTTAATGAGACAGAGCATACCTGACTGATTTTGTAGGGCAGACAGGGAAAATTGGAAGTCCATGGTCCCCCCAAATATCAAGGTCTTTGTGCCAGGAAGAATTTAATAAGTGACCACTGGCACCTTGAATTGCACCTGAAAGTTCACTGGTAACAAGGGCAGCTCACACCATAGTGGTGTTACAAGGTGTACTGGATATGCACCTGTGCCTATTCACACTGTCCCATTCAAGACCTTTGAAATGAGTGGTGTCAGCTTCAACATGTTTTGCATTCCAGTAAAATGCTTATTAGTATCACATCTTCGTGCAATAAGTAAGTTTCCTCGTAACAACTTTTGCTAATTTCCAGAGGTGTTGAACCCCAGGCCTTGAAGGTGTTGTTGTGTGTATGCTCTGAGGCGTTGCTATTATCCCCTGGTGGATAAACAGCCCTGCCCCCATTATGCAGCATGTATCAGCAAGGCATTGGGCCCAGTGGTGGGATTCAAAAATTTTTACTACCGGTTCTGTGAGTGTTGCTTGTTGGGTGACGCATGGCTTGGTGGGCATGGCAGGGGAAGGTTACTGTAAAATCTCCATTTCCTTCCCACTCCAGGGGAAGGTTACTGTAAAATCTCCATTCCCTTCCCACTCCAGGGGAAGGTTACTGTAAAATCTCCATTCCCTTCCCACTCCAGGGGAAGGTTACTGCAAAATCCCCATTCCCTCCCCACTCCAAGGGAAGGTTACTGTAAAATCTCCATTCCCTCCCCACTCCAGGGGAAGGATACTGTAAAATCTCCATTCCCTTCCCACTCCAGGGGAAGGTTACTGCAAAATCCTCGTTCCCTCCCTATCAGCTGGGACTTGAGAAGCAGAGAATAGGTGGGGCGGGGCCAGTCAGAGGTAGTATTTACCGGCTCTCCAAACTAATCAAAATCTCCATTACCAATTCTCCAGAACTGGTCAGAACTTGCTGAATGCCACCTCTGATTGTGCCTCAAATTTCCACTTTGCTGTTGTCTTGATAGCTGATTAATGTCCAGGGCAGTGATTTCCAACCTCACCAATTTTGAGATGTGTGGACTTCTTATGAGAAGCTATGACAAACACTGGTCCAGAGAATCATCTTATCAGTGGCTAACTACCAGGAGCTTTAAGCATCCCCGGTCTTTCTAAACTGCATTGTTGATAGAAACAGCTTAAATAAACCAGGCAATAATGGAAATTGGTGATTGCATTCTCAGTTGTATCAAAATCTTTGCTCCACATACCCCAATGACTACGCAGGGTTTCTTTTGTTCTTTCATCAATGAAAAAAAAATACCCTTCTGTGTTTTGAAACTAGGGCGATTTTCCAATCTCTGCACAATTCTTTTGAGCTTCCTTGAGAAAATATTGGTATTATCAATGTTCTTAATTAATGTTTAGCTGCTAATTTAAAAGGCCTCGGGGCACCAAGTCAAGAAGAAAAGAAATCTTGCTGGGTGTGAACAACTCCTGGCTATTAATGATTTGGGTGTCAAGATTTGTGCAATAGCAAAGGATAGCTACTGCCCTCTCTAAGCTGGCTACGCAACAGGCCTCTGCTCCTCCTGAGCACATTGAGTCCCCACTGGGATCAATTTACTTCTCCATTCAAGCCACACAAAAGAATTTGTCAATGGCTCAAGAGGTGATGTCAGTTCACATCCGTTGCTGGCAGCGAGGAAGAGAACAGGCCTGTAAATATAGGGAAAGGACTGGCCTTGCCAATTCTAACGTTTCCATCCAGAATGATAGACTCCTTTTTTTTTTGAGTATGTTTAAAAACACTTACCGTAATGATTTCCCAGTCTTTGCAATGCATATTAGCACTTATAGCACTTAGACTTATATATTGCTTTACAGCCCTCTCTAAGCGGTTTGCAAAATCAGCCTATTGTCCCCAACAATCTGAGTCCACATTTTACCCACCTCGGAAGGATGGAAGGCTGAGTCAACCTTCATCCTGGTGAGATTTGAACTGCCAAACTGCAGGCAGACGGCAGGCAGCAGAAGTAGCCTGTAGTACTGCACTCTAACCACTACGCCAACAAGGTTTTTATTATCCATATTGCTGGATATAAGGTATTTCACAGCCAGCATTGGGAAGATAAATATTTTCTTCCTGCTCTTCTTATAGCTTTGGATTTTAATTTTTTGATGCCACAGCCAAAAGCAGGCTCACCCATCAATATTTGATCCAGGGAGTCGTTTCTCGCTTCAGTTTGCATCAAAGAAGAAAACTATCATTTGAGCTCTACTGAGTATCCATTGTAGTGCCAATCAATCACTTTTCAATAGTGGCACTTCAGTCGTGGGTTTCCATTTTTTTTTACTACTGGTTCGCTCGTGCGTTTGCTTGAGTGCGCACGCTCACATGTGCGCACAATGCTTCTGCGCATGTGTGGGTGAAGCCTCCCGCCACCACTACTACCGGACCGAACGTGGAGCAACCCATCTCTGTGGCACTCCATCTGATGAAAAATACCCACCACCATTTTCTCGAGCAACCAGCTCTTCTTCTTTTTAGGGATCTTTCTGAAAGGATAAGACTATTGGTCAGAACACTGGCATTTCATGATAGACAGGCAGTGCCAGGCAAAAATATATAGGTATCTCTGAAGAACCCCTATGAGATATATGATCATCCATCTGAGATGGCAGGTTCATTTTGCCTCTCTGGAAGACCAAATCTATAGATGAGTTAAATCTTAAAAGTGCTGGACGCTACAATTTTTAATAATAAATCATTCAAATGTTACACACATTTGTATTCCTAAGAAATATGTTCAATGTCAATCAGCAGGATTTCTAAGAAAAGATCACAGTTACAATTGTAATGAGGAATTTGGGAATTGTGAAAAGTGTGTTGAGGTTCCATAAACCAGCCCCCCAGAATCCTCCCTGATTTTGTTAAAAAAAATATTCAAATTATTGCTTCAGAGATATCTCAGGAAAGCTTTGTGTAAAATTAAGATCCGCAGGAAAGAAAGAAAAAGAACTGGAGAATTTCAAGTCAATTTCAAATAGAACATCCTCATATTTACTCTGAAGCTTCATTAATCAAAAATATTTTTATGATCACCTTTGGATAGTTTGCAATTGAAATGTATCTTTAATTGGTGGGAAATATTAGATGTGGGCTTTCTTCTTAATGCAAAGTGGGAAGGTTTTATTTCATTACTTTTTTTATTATTCCCATGGTGTGAAGGATGTGGATATTAAAAAGTATTTTGTTCTTTCTCATACTCTTATGAATGTGATTGGATTGATGGATTGATCTTTGAACCCAGAATCATCTAACCAAACTGAGTTATAGAATATTTCAAGACTCCCCCAAGGAGGCGTTGTTCTTTAAACAATGTGATTTAAGTTCTCTTTTGCACAATATAATTTACAATTGATGGTTTTACAATAGGCGGGTGCTTAATCCATTTATAATTTAAATGAAAAATTGGAGCGCTCATCAAACACTACTTTATCATATTGATTTTGCTTCGTGCCCAATGATATCCACATCCAACTAAACTATGGAATGTTCTATCATAAGATGCAAGAATGGCCACCAACCTAAAAGAACTCATTAAAAAAACCCACAAAAAATGCTAGGAAAATTCATGAATGATAATGCCTTACCAAAAAGTTCTAGTCATGATGGCTATATACCATTGTCAGAAGAAATATAATATTACAATATTTTCTAAGAACATGAATAGCAGGGTATTTTTCTTTCATACCTGACTTGTAGGCTTCCTGCAAGTATCTAATTGGCTTCCGTAGGAATCTGGACTATATAACAGAACCCTTTCTTTTGATCCGACAGAATTTTTCTTGGGCCTAGGGCTTTCAAGAGACACCTACGTGTCAGATTTGCAAAAGTTGACAAATATTTAATACGTTTATGATTAAAATAAAAAAATTAAGCAGCTCATCAAATGCTACTTAATAACATTGACTTTGCTTCAAATCCAATAAGTACTGCAATTCAAACATGTCAATAGCACTAGCACAACCAACACAAAGACGTCTTTAATATCAAAATAGCTGAATGACCATATGAAACTCATTGACTATCTTTCATAAGATTCCTATTGGATGATAGGAGTGACTTGGGATCAAATACTTTTGGACAAATTTCAGTGTTCACTTGGGATTATAACTACTGTGTTTCTCCAAAAGTAAGACAGTGTCTTATTTTCTATTGACCCCTGAAATAAGTGTTTGATCTTATTTTTGGGGAGATATTATTTTTGAGGTGCAGGAAGCCCCTTAATCAGCAGATCAGCTGATCCAGAGAGGTTTGGAAGTTCTGTCTCTGTTTCTGGCACACTCTTGTCAGCCCTAGTGTCACTGGGCCTGCCGTTCTTTTTGTAGCCGCCACTAAGAGAAGGGGTGTGGTAGCTAGGGTTTGTGGGAGCATCCTCCGCAAGGCTGATCCGCATGGATGGCAGATGCATGTGGGGTGCGTGGGGCATGTTCCCCCCTTCCCCCAGGAAATGGTAAGATCGGCTGCGCATGCATTAAAATATTTTAGGAGAGGTCTTATTTTAGTGCATGCATTCAAAAGCCCAATTGGGGTTATTATCCGGGGAGGTCTTATTTTGGGGGAAACAGGGTAAGCATGAACACGAGATTCTGTTTGTAGTGTTTCTAAGCATTTTAGATAGGAATAGGCAGGCTATGTTATAACAATAAAATAAAATTAGTTGAGGAAATTCAAATACAATGTGGTAAATTTAATGATTGTGAAGATTCATCTGGTTGAACCAGTAGCAACCAGAGGTCAGGGGGGAATAAAAGCTGGCACACAATGTTAGCAAAAAGCATTCATTCAGTCATTCATTCAGTCATTCAATTTCTATAGAAAATAATTGTATGCTAGAATGTGAATCACGTGGATCTCTTATTACAGAAAAAGCCAGTGTGACAAAGTGACACCTTGACTTGGATTTGACTTGATGTAACATTTCCAGCTGCTCCAGCCTTTATAAAAAAAAAAACTGCGGAAAAGGATATTGGCTGGATATACCTAATACGGTATAATGCTAATATTCTAAAGTACCCTGATTATAACCTGACATTAATACCTTATTTCTTCTTGGAAATAAATGAACCACTCAGACGGCATAGGACAGTGATGGCCAACCTTTTTGTCATTGCATGCCAAAAGGGCGCACACATTCATAATGCAATGCGCGCATGAACCACCCCCTCCCCAAGGATGCACGCACCCCCCGCGCATGTATATGAACCAGTACCATACTGTTTTACACCTTAAATACTAAACTGCCACACTGGTCCCACGGCCACCTTTACTAGATGAATGGGAAGGTAGTAATTAATTGCTTAGGATGCTAAATTGAAATAAGAAAGATCCACTATGCACTGGGTTAAATTAGCTCCACTCAATCAGTCACAGTATGGGATCATCTAAACTCAAAATGACTCATTTTGCATATTTAGTAAATTGCCAGAGAAAGAGAGCATTTCCTAAAATATTTAGTTCCTCTAGGAAGGGGGTGGATCAGTGGTGGGTTTCTGCAGGCTCCTACCTACTCGCAAGAGCCGGTTGGTGAAATTTAGAGAACCGGTGAGAGGGGGTTCCACTGGCGTACCTGGAAGTAAATCTGGCCCGCCGCTGCCAGTGACCCAACAGGAAGGGAAGGGAAGGGAAGGGAAGGAAGGAAAGAAAGAAAGAAAGAAAGAAAGAAAGAAAGAAAGAAAGAAAGAAAGAAAGAAAGAAAGAAAGAAAGAAAGAAAGAAAGAAAGAAAGAAAGAAAGAAAGAATTTATCATCACAATTGAGTCCAAAATTTTGGTTGCTAAGCAACAGCGTTGTTAAATGAGTTTCACCACATTTTAAAAGGTGGCCACTCCCACCCTGTCACATGACTGCCAAGCCACGTCCACAAAATAGGCCACACCTACAGAGTTCTAAAAAATTTGAAACCCACCACTGGGGTGGATGCTTACTTCCTCCAGTAGGTATCATCACTGATGAGAAAAATAAAACAAATGTTCTCTCCCTAAACTCTGGAAAGGATCGGAAACAAACAAAACGCCACCTCTGGCCTATCTTCTTCCCCTTAAGAAAATATTAAATTCTGCTTCCATCCCTCCAGATGTGGTCCACTCTTTTTTAAAGCCAGAGATTGATCAAATTTTACGTAAGCAAGACATTTTATTCTAATACCACCAGAACGTCACATCTGGGAATCCCATAATAGCTACTTCCCTCCAATTGCTTCCTTCCTATCGGCAGTTCTGAAACGTCTTGATGGATCTTTATTTTTGTTTCCCCTCTCAGGCAGCACAGAGCTTCAGAAGGGAATTTGGTTATTCAGCCTGATTATTTTTAAAGGCAGTGATAGAATTTCAGCTTTTCTGATTTCACTCTCACTAGTTCTATATAAAGCCAAGGGATGTCAAAGGAGCCAAAGGAGGCCTGGAACAAGATGCCATTTTTTTTCTCCCATTGCAAAGTCATGTTGGAGAGACTCATTGGATGACAATGACCCAGGAAATGCCCACCGTTTGGGCATTGATTTGGTCCTTTAGGACAGGGGTCCCCAACCTTTGCAAAGCTGGCTGGAGAAGTCTGGGAGCTGAAGTCCTTCAGACTTAAAGTTGCAAAGGTTGGGGACCCCTGCTTTAGGATGCCTTTTCTCTCAGAAATAATGCCAATGGAAACTTCTGTTGCTGATTTGAATATGATCCTTTTAAGTGCTTACTGTTCGGATATATAAGACTGACGAGGCGATTAGTAATGCAGAGCTGTTTATTAACTCAACTAGAACCAGTAACTGAATTAACGAACTCTCCTGTCTGACAGCTCTTTATAAGCTCGCTGTCAGATGGATAACCAATAAGAACATGGTATTTGCCTTGCCGGCTGGCATGCACATCACAACCAATCAGATCTTCCTCCGCACCTCTCAGCTGGCTTTTAACCTGTCTCTCAGGCCCCAACAGATCCAGTACCTATCAAATGTGAGCTAATGCCAAAGAAAGATATGAAAGACTGTTCCAAGTGCCGAACCGTAGATTTGATACGACACATGAGTAAAATCCTCTTTAAAAATAACCCAGCAATATCTGAATCTGTCAGAGTTTGTTGCAGAAATCACATCCAGAAAGCACACACAGATAACTGATTCAGCAGGATTCATTAACTTCTTTATAAATTTCTTATTTATGTTAAGTACATTTTCAATATCAATAGTGTATTCTCCAATGTGGCAGTAGTTACAGGCAAAACACAGGCAGAGGAGAGATTGGTTTCAGTTCAGAGTTCAGAGCTTAATGAGTTCTTTTGCACAGACTCAGAACTACATAGGTAAGCCACGTCCAGGCTCCGAGCCTTCTGGCATGGCTCTCAGTCACCAAATAGTTCCCATTGGCTGACCCAGTTGCCATGCCTATACATTGGCTGAGCTTGTTACCCTGTCCTATTCTAGCCAATCCCCAATGGCTGACCTGTTGCTATGTCCTATTCCAGTTCATGAATATTCTGATAGAATCCAACTGCCAATAGGGAATTGCCTGATGTACAAGCATGATTTTGGAAAGGAAGAGGAGCATGTGATTATAGTGCCAATCTACATTGGATGGAGGAAAAAGACCTCTGTATTTGCTTCATTGACTGCACAAAAGCCTTTGATTGTGTTGACCATGACAAGCTTTGGAACCTCACCAAAAATATCACTCGAAGCTAAGATCATCAAACAGAAGCTTTCATATTTTGGGCATGGAGAGTGCTGATTCATAGACTGGCCAAGACACAATTAAATGGCTGATGACAACAATGACAACAGCATAGGCATCTGCAAAATTCACTGATTTAGGAGTAGAACTGTCTGGAGAACTCTGGAACATTTCATTCCTCCTCTCAATCATGCAGAACTTCTTCCAAGACACAATTGGACCATATCCAGAAGTAGGTTCATAGAAATTCATAGGACTGGAAACTTCTATAAACTGAAAGTTTGCCCAGCTCAGAAGGCTGGGCAAACTTAGACCTGCTTAAGTTCATAAGGATGTGCATTAATGCATTCAATATTTTATGGGCTAAAGATATTACTTGGAATTTGAGGGCCACACTCCAAAATAGACAATTACTTTTTCATATGAAAATCAAAGACTAGAGAATTATCATATGAACTATAGTTAACTTTAATTAAAAATCAACTAGACTTCATGTGATGTTTCTTCAATCTTTATTGAATTATTGTCCTTTTCTGTCATATTACAAGTTCTAATTTGATTAACTACTTTTGGATGTTTCCAAAGGGCACATTTTAGAAATCCTGGAGTAACTTCAGATTGTGTGCCTCTGTTTTAGGTAATTTTTCTTATTAAATATGGTAGGATCGTGTTGCTATTACCCTTCTCATCTTTCCTACTATCTTCTTCTGTTGGTATCTTATGATTTATCACTTGTTGTTTGCATATTATGATTTATGATTGTATCTTATGATACATGATCTATGACGTATCACTTTGTTGTTTGTATGTACATTGAGAGCTTATGTACCAGAAACGAATTCTTTGCGTATCCAATCACACTTGGCCAATAATGAATATTTCTATATTCCTCGATTATTGTCATGGCAATTGGCAGCATCTGGCGAACGCCTTGAAAAAGCTAACTGTGGTTTGACTTGGTAACTCCTGGGATGAGGAACCTCTGTGACACACTGTGGAGTTGACCTGATTAGGGCATTGGGGGGGGGGGGGAATCCCAGAAGATGTTGATAGAAAATGTAGACAATAAAGGAGACAATCTTGAGAGAAATATACAGAAACATGGCTTAGGACCTGGGTACCTACGAGATCGCCTTCTGCCACCGAGAGCCTCCCACCAGCCTGTATGCTCCCATAGAGAGGGTCTCCTCATGGTGCCGTTGGCTAGACAATGTCGATTGGCGACACCCAGGGGGAGAGCCTTCTCCATGGGAGCACCTGCCCTCTGGAACGAATTGCCCCCGGAATTAAGAACTAGCACTGACTTACGCACCTTCTGCCGCGGTCTCAAAACCTTTTTCTTTCAACAAGCCGGGCTGGCATAAAGCATGTTTTTTTAAATTTTAAATCTAAATTTTTAAATTTAAATTTTTATTATTTTAATTAGGGTTAGTTTGGGGTTTTTTTTCCACATTTTGGCCAATATTTTAATGATGTTTTTAATTATGCCTTTTAATAGCTTTTTCTAACTTTTATATATTTGTTTTTTATTTTGGCTGTACACTGCCCTGAGTCCTTCGGGAGTAGGGTGGTATAAAAAACCAATAAACCTAAACCTAAGAAGGGCTGGAACATCCTGTAAGTTCTGAGAAGAAATAAAGCATTCAGAAGCAAGGCAGGTTCCTCTCTGATTCACCGAATTATAAGGAGGAGAAGGTAGAGCACAAGCAAGTTGCAAGATCCTATTTTTACACTCAAACTCTAGAAAATATAGTTCTAATGTTCCTGTGGAGTTGATTTCCTGGTCTGGCCTACCTACAATGGGGAATGACCCAAATCCGCTTTCCCATTGTTACCAACAAAGCAACACATTGATATCTATGTATTTATCAGAAATTAAGTTCAGCCTGAAGGACTCTTTCCCTTTCCCAACCAATTTAATGTACATATTGTTGGAAGAAATGTCCTTCTGGGTTCAGTTCCAAGCTGGGAGAAAGACACTGGAAACATGGAGGCTATTTGGAAAGATGGTTTATTGGTGGCCAGGATCACAAGGTTTGAGGTCCTAGGCAATTGAGCACATGGGAGAGAGTGAGAGCGGGAGGAGGGAGGGAGAGGAAGAGGGAGGGAGAGAGATTGATTGCTTGATTTATACTCTCACTTGAGCACATGGGAGAGAGGGAGAGCGGGAGGAGGAAGAGGGAGAAGAAGAGGGAGGGAGAGAGATTGATTGCTTGATTTATACTCTCTCTTGAGCACATGGGAGAGAGGGAGAGCGGGAGGAGGGAGAGGGAGAAGAAGAGGGAGGGAGAGAGATTGATTGATTGATTTATACTCTCTCTTGAGCACATGGGAGAGAGGGAGAGTGGGAGGAGGGAGAGGGACAAGAAGAGGGAGGGAGAGAGATTGATTGCTTGATTTATACTCTCTCTTGGGCCCCACCTGTTCCTGTGTAAGGGCCATTGGTTGTCAGGCTCCTATGGGGCCATGCAGGGGTAACTTAGTAGGCTGTCTTGAGTCCCAGGCTTGGTTGAACCTTGCTGGGTGATGCAATCTTCCCAGGTGCCATGTGGTGATATGGGCAGTGGGCTAATCCTATTATGTCCTGAGAATGAAGATCTTTTGTTTTGTAGATAAGCTGGCTCAGCCTTTTGTCTTGTAGATAGGTTGGCACCAGTCTTTCTGGAGCTATTAACACAAGTGGTCGCTGCTTTCCAAGAGTATGTTTCTCCTTTTCTCATCCAGGGAGGTATAACATTCTGCTTTTTTAATATTGCCTAGAATATTTCATTCTTCTAGGGGAAGGGTGGGGGCTAACTTTCTACAATATATTAATGAAAAGAAGGACTAGGGGAGATATGATAGCAGTGTTCCAATATCTCAGGGGTTGCCACAAAGAAGAGGGAATCAAAATATTCTCCAAAGCACCTGAGGGCAGAACAAGAAGCAATGGGTGGAAACTAATCAAGGAGAGAAGCAGCTTAGAACAGAGGAGAAATTTCCTGACAGTTAGAACCATTAATTAGTGGAACAGCTTGCCTCCAGAAGTTGTGAATGCCCCAACACTGGAAGTCTTCAAGAAGATGTTGGATAGCCATTTGTCTGAAATGGTATAGGGCTTCCTGCCTAGGCAAGGGGTTGGACTAGAAGACTTCCAAGGTCCCTTCCAACTCTGCTATTGTATTATATTGTATTGTATTGTAATTATGTTGTGTTGTGTTGTGTTGTGTTGTGTTGTGTTGTGCTGTGCTGTACTGCACTGTACTGTACATATAGTCATCTTGTAAAACATCTTTCTCAGAACTGGTGCACAACAAATTGGTCAGAACTATAATTTTCCACCAGCATAAAAATTGCAGCCATTGATTCCATCAGCTGGGAATTCTGGGCATTGTCGTTCCAATCTTTATGCTTACAGTTAGCTGCCATAGCTTCTCCCAAATGAAGGCTTAAGAGAAGGGCTGGCAATCTTTTGCTGGATCGTCTTTCCCTCTATTTATAGTTTCAACAGGAAAGGGAATGAAGATTAAATAAATGTAAGGTTATAAAACTGAGAAGCTGAGAAGTTTCACATTTTATTCCAGCTGCAAAATGGCAATGTATAATCCCAGGCCTGTGCTGTCCTCTATTTCAGCTGCCATGCAAGAATAATAATATGGTCAGGTAATACATGCAAAGTCTTTTGAATTCACCAAAGACACAGAATACATGTGAACAGTGCTGATCTGTTTGGTTCAGTGGGGCTTATTCCCGTGTGGGTATTCATAGAATTCCAGGCCCCAAATTGTTCACTAATGAACAATTGAAATGTGGTCAGAGGACACTGTGACATGTTGCGGTGACCTAAATACACCGTTGAGACTCCACGAATCAGCATGCCTTAAATGCTGAGTTTTCTGCTAAAAACAAAAAAAGATGGGCTTAGAAAGTTATAGCAACAACAACAACAACAAAAGACAAGCAAAAGAGGGAGAGGAGATCATGTTCAAGAAACAGGCGTTGACTTGAAGTATGCCTGAACTGGAGATTCGATTTTTCAAAGGGTTAACTCAAATAAGGAGGGGAGAAGGCAAAATGGGGGGAGATGGGAACAGTGTGATTCAAAGTACAAAATTGGTTTTCAACCTGAGGAGCCCTTATTGTTGCCACTGAAGCAGTAATGGCTTTTTGCTTCTTTTCCCCTGTGCCCCACTGCAGCCAGGACAATCGCCTCTTTTTTCCTTTTGTAATTATTTGACTGGAGTTTACAAAGACAAAGGTAAGAGACTACCGCAAGTAAGGAAAAATATAGAAAAGGGAAGAAAATCTGAACTGCAAAGAGATAGGGGGGGAAAGTGGGGGCTTCCCTTGAGGTGCACTCGAAAGCTACAGCTAGTCCAGAATGCGGCCGCGCGGGTAATAACGGGAGCTCCAAGATACTCCCATATAACACCTATCCTGCGCGAGCTGCACTGGCTTCCTGTGGTCTTTCGGGTGCGCTTCAAGGTTCTGACGACCATCTTTAAATCGCTCCATGGCTCGGGGCCTAGTTATATGCGAGACTGTCTCCTGCCCCATACATCCCTACGGCCGATCCGCTCCCACAGAGAGGGCCTTCTCAGGGTGCCGTCGGCCGGGCAATGCCATCTGGCGACACCCAGGGGAAGGGCCTTCTCTGTGGCAGGCCCTGCCCTTTGGAACGACCTCCCTCCTGAACTTCGTACCATCTCGGACCTCCGCCTCTTCCGCCAGTGTCTAAAGACACATCTTTTTCAGCAAGCCAGCCTAGCCTAACCTCCCGCTGGGCTATTTTAGATAGTTTTAAATTGGGTTTTAATTTGGTTTTAGCATAGGATTGTTTAATTTAATATGCTTTTAAATTTTATATATTTTGCTTTATATGTTTTAAATTCCTGTGCGCCACCCTGGGTCCTTCGTGGAGAAGGGCGGGATATAAATCGAATTAAAATAAATAAATAAATAAATAAGTTACATAAAAGATTAGTCCCCCATCTCTCCAGGCACGTTTAAACAACTTCGGTTACTTAACGCTGTAGAAAGTTAGCACCCACTCCTCTCCTAGAAGAATGAAATGTTTTAGGAAATATTAAAAGGCGGAATATTATATTTCCCTAAAAGGAGAAATATGCTCTTGGAGCCCCCAACTTTCTTAATAGCCCTCAGCAGATGTCAGCACTTAAGAGATAAAGAGATAGATAGCTGTATTCATAAGCAAATATCCTCACTCATGATCCAAACCAGGACAAAACCCTTAGCTGTCAGGCCTGCAGCCATCTTTTATTTTGGCTCTTTGGCCTGCCACACTTTCTAAACTTAGGGACAGTTTTTAGTTTTTATAGATGTTTTTAGCGCAGGATTTGTTTAATTGTGATTTTAAATTATGTATTCTGTTTGTGTTTATTGTTTTTTAATTTTCCTGTGCCCCGCCTCGAGTCCCTCTGGGGAGAGAGAGCGGGCTACAAATAAAATTTATTATTATTATTATTATTATTCTACTATGCCATTTCTATTGTGGGAAAATGGGAGGGGGGATGGTACGGAGTTAAATGATATGTAGCCAAAATAAAATTCTTTTCTAGAAATCCAAGGTCATCCTTTATCGCTACAACCCTCTCTGCATCTGACTGGAACTTGATGGGTGGAACTGTCAGCATGGCAGTGGAAGATTGGACCATGGGATGGACTTGTGGCTGTGGGGGCAAGATCATGAATTTTCAACTAGGTGGGGAAAACCAGGAAGCCTTCGGATTTGGATTTTCCCAGATGTGCCAGCATGGCTCTCTTAATAAATTAGAACTTTAAGCAATACTTTGCCTTGGACTCTGATTTAATTTTGGATGCTATTTGGTACCCTGACATTAGCCACAATAGGAATTGCCCAAAGCCCCTTCATTGCATCAGCAGTCCAAACTTCAACCAAACTTAGCTCAGACAAACATGACCCCTAGATGGCCCCATGGGAGTCTGACAACAGCCAATAGAATGCGTGTTCTTGCTCAGGAACAAGAAGCTCAAGTGCAAAGCCCAAGAGAATGTATTAAAAAAACCTCTCTCAATTCCATGTGGTCAGCTGCACCAGAACCACCCATGTGGCTCTGTTCATCATTAAACCATCTTTCCAAACAGCCTCCAGTCTCCATTTTGTCTCCAGTGGCTTTCTCTCATCTTGGAACTGAGCCAGATGGATATTTCTTCCAACACCACCTTTTTTAATATTACAGTAAAAAATAAAACCCCCTCTTCCCACATCACATCCCTTATCAATAATCAAATCATGAAAGCACATCATTCAGTCCTAATCAGCAAAAGTCTATTAAGAGCTACCAGGAATGTATATTTTAATCTTAATATGATCACTCCATTTTGTATTCCAATGTATCACTTTCTCTAAAAAATAAAAAATAAAGCAAAAGTACTCTCTCCCCATTTATAAACAGATCTTTAAACCTTCATTGTTCAGTTCAGGTGAAAAAGAAATTCCATTAATAGCTATCAGAAACTACACTATATATATTAACTCTAATCAAGTAACTCCATTATGAATTCCTTCTGTTTATTTTTCTTGAACTTTAATCCCATTAAATAATGTCCCACAAGCTTTTTTTTTTAAAGTATTTTCTTTTCGTCTGATGTCAGGAACAACTTCATTAATTTAACAACTCCCTTTTGTAAATTTAAGATAAGAAAGCTTTCCAAGCCACTCTTCTGGTTTATTATTTTCATAACTCCTTTGATTATTTGTTTCATTAGTAAATCCATTGTGGTATATTTTTCCACATCACTTACGTTGCAGCATTTTAAAATCGATTTTCAAATCCACAGTATTTTTTTCCATATCACTTTTTTAAAATAGCATTTAAAAAAAAAATCCAAATCCATATTTAAATCAGCATCAGTCTCTGTTTTATGCTATAAAATATTTTCTTTTATATTTATATCATCTGTTACAGCAGTGATGGCTAACCTTTTTGGTATCGAGTGGCCAAAGAGTATGCACGAAAATGCAATGTGAGCACCCCCATGCATGCACCCCACCCCCCACACATGCACGGCCCTTCCACGCATGCATGCGCCCCCACACATGCTCCCTGCCCCCTGCTGATTTTTGGCTTCCAGGCTGGTGCAGGGGGCTTTCCAGGCCCAAACGGGGTGCTCACATGCATGCAAACCACCAAAGTGCAATGCAAGCACCCACACACACATGCCCCACCCACCCCCGTATGCGCGGCAAAGACTCAAAGACCAGCTGGTTGGTAGGAGGCAGGTGCAGATGCAAGGTTGAGCTGGGCTGGAGCGATGTCTGGCATGCCTGCAGAGAGGACTCTGCATGCCACCTTCATGCCATCAGAGTGTTAGAGTATCTGATAATCTTGTAATTTCTGAGTACATAGTTCCATGTACTCTTAATTACTTCTATAATCAAATAGTACTGTATTGTATTAATGAGTCACTTCTCCTTTAATTGTAATCCTTTGTTGTTTCTGGTTCGCTCTAGTCAACCTTCAAAGTCCTCTCTTATCATTTGTTTATTTTCCAATCCACAGAACGTTCCCACTTTCCTACAGGTTAATTTCAAAATCTTCATATATTATTTTATAAAATGTTAAAGGCCCCACGGGAAATGTTCTTTCAAGTCCATCTAACTTCCCAAAATCAACATTCTTGTCCTCTTTTACTGTTTCTCACAAAGTTTTTCTTTTCAGTCCTTACACTTAACATAAAAGTTCTTTCACCCAGGGGCAAAAGGAGATTCTCCTGGTATAATGAAACTTGCCCTTTGGAAGTTATATCATATAGTAATAGCACTTAGACTTATATGCCGTTTCACAATGCTTTTCAGCCCTCTCTAAGCAGTTTACAGAGTCAGCCTATTGTCCCCCAACAATCTGGGTCCTGATTTTACCCACCTCGGAAGGATGGAAGGATGAGTCAACCTTGAGCCTAGTGAAATTCAAACTGCTAAATTGCAGGCAGCCAGCAGAGGTAGCCTGCAGTACTGCACTCTAACCACTGTGCCCCCACGGCTTTCGTAAAGAAAATCAATCATGAGCAGCTTTCCAAAGTAGTTCAGAGAGGAAACAGGTAAACTCAATGCCCAATAGGAAAGTGCCAAACTAGAGCTTAGGCAAGATGATTTTCCTCCTGGTTCCCAGAACTCTCAAACCCTCTGGAGACTGCTGAATTTACCATCTCTTCACTGGAAGATTCTGTATAGAGCAAATGTGGATGATCCTTCTCCTTTTTTTCTTTTTATCTGGAGAGAGGTTCCGAGGAGTTGATCCATTCACCAGCTTCTCTTTGTGCCAAGGTTTTCACAGAGCTTTCTTCAGTTCACCACTGTTGTCCCTGGAAGTCCAAGGACCATCACCTCCTAAGGCCAGATGGGAAGTATGGGATCCCCCCTCCCAGATGTTACAGCTCAGCTGGTATGGGGAAGGGTACTGAAAACTGCACTTTCCAACTGGAGGGCCACCTGTCCTGTCCTAAGGGGATCTAAACATAATCCACTCAGCGAATTGTGCTTTTCATTATACCATTTCAAAGAAAAGTCTTTTGTGCGTTTGATCTTCCCTGCAGGGATTCTTGGAAGTTGTAAGGGAATTCAAGGAAGGGAGGGCAAATGGGTTCGATGAGAAACTCTGCAATCCCAGTAGCAGGACAGGAAAAGTCACAAGTGAGAGCAGTCAACCCATGGAACAGAAGTTGCCTTCAGAGGCTGTGGGTGGTTCATCGCAGGAAGCTTTCAAGAAAAGACTGAACTGCCATCTGTCAGAAATGGTGTAGGGTCACCTGCTTGGGCAGGGGGTTGGACTGGATGATCTACAAGGTCCCTTCCAACTCTGTTAATCTGTACTATCGACAAGGAACTGCCTCCTTTATAATTTTGAGAAATGTTGGGATCTGTAGAATGGACAAAATTGGTTCCTGTCTATTTCATTCTTGAAAATAGCACAGCATTTTTTTCCTCTCTCAGCTCTAAAAAATGATTTGTTGCTATGACCAACCTCTCTTTAACTGTCTTTTACCCTTCTGCCCCATCGCATGTCCTCATTTTTTCAGGATTCTTGGTCATGCAATTAAAGGTAGACATAATATTTACTGTCATTCTTGAGATCTGATTCGTTTACATTCTATATAAGCATTACAGCTCCTCCATCCGGACAAGGGGGTCGTGCTTTGCTCTACTGTTATGAAGCTATTTGCCTTGTTGAGTTATAGCAAATGACAATATTTGGCTCGTGCATGTGCTTTGCTTTACCCTGGGGGCCTCCTCCATCTCCTGCAACTTCTGGAGTAGCCTTAGAAACAATTCAGCAGCCTCAGTTCTCTCTTCAGAAGCAGGAAGGCTGTGCTGCTTCACAAAGCTTCAAAGGATACTTCTTTGGAAATGTCATCAAAGCAAAGAAGCCCTTCAAACGCTCACAGGTGCTTTTTCAAAAGGCCACTGGACTTTGTTTTTCCTTGAAGACATTTCGCTTCTCATCCAAGAAGCTTCTATATATCTCATCCAAGAAGCTGTATATATCTACCCCAAACCACCCCAACGATGCCGTAGCGGTGATGTGCCAGTGCCTGGAAGCCGTGCGGATCTGGATGGGAAGTAACGGACTCAGGCTCAACCCGACCAAGACCGAGTGGCTGTGGTTTCCGGCTGCCCGGTTCAACCAGCTGACTCCATCGCTGGCCATAGGGGGCGAACATCTTGCCCCTGTGGATGGGGCGCGCAACTTGGGTGTCCTCCTGGATACCCGGCTGTCCATGGAAGATCAAGTGACAGCCGTGGCCAGGAGGGCGTTTTACTAGGTTCGCCTGGTACGCCAGTTGCGCCCCCTATTGGACCGGGATGCCCTTCGCACAGTCACTCATGCTCTCGTGACATCCCGACTGGACTATTGTAACTCTCTCTACATGGGGCTCCCCTTGAGGTGCACCCGGAGACTGCAGTTGGTCCAGAATGCAGCCGCGCGAGCAATAATGGGAACCGCTAGGTTTGCCCATGTAACACCGCTCTTGCGCGAGCTGCACTGGCTACCTGTCATCTTTCGGGTGCGCTTCAAGGTGTTAGTTATCATCTTCAAAGCGCTCCATGGCTCGGGACCTAGCTATCTGCGGGATCGGATCCTGCCGCATACTTCCTCACGGCCGATTCGCTCCCACAGAGAGGGTCTTCTTCCGGGTGCCGTCCACTAGACTTTGTCAGCGGGCGATGCCCAGGGGAAGGGCTCTCTCTGTGGCGGGCCCTGCCCTCTGGAACGACCTCCCCCCCGATATTAGGACGACCACGGACCTCCGTTCCTTCCGTCTGAAATTGAAAACGCACTTTTTCTGCTTGGCCGGCCTAGGGTAGCCTCTCTTCTATAGTTTTATAGGGTTATATGATTTTAGTATATTGGGGAATTTTAGCGCAGGGTTTGATGTTTAATTTGTTTTTATTGAATTATGTGTATTTTTATGTATATCTATTATTTTAACTTCCCTGTGCACCGCTCCGAGTCCCCTTGGGGAGAGGGAGCAGTCTAGAAATTAAATTATCTTATCTTATCTTCTTTAGTTCTGAGTGGATGAGAAGTGAAACATCTTCCAAAAAAAAAACCCAACCCAAGAATGTCCAGTTGCCTTTTGAAAACACACCTTTGGGGCAACCATGACCTGACTGACTGAAAATCTCCTTAGTCATTGAGCCAGGGGTGGGCTTCAAAAATTTCAGAAACAGATTCTCCGCCTGGTTGCTGTGTGGGCGTGGCCATAGTGGGCATGGCCTAGTTGGCCTCCTGCACCACAGTGGATAGGGCCATTTTCACCTCCCCTGGGCTCCAGAGGCCCTCCGGAGGCTGGAAACGGGCCCATTTCTGGCTTACCAGACCTTCTGGGAGGCCCATTTTCCCCCTCCCTGAGCCTTCGTGCGGGCCCTGCACTTACTTCGCATTCAAAACGGGACGCATGGAGACTCCTGGGGAGGGGAGGGGTGGGCAGAGCCTGCCAGGGGTGGGATTTGGAGGTTCTCCAAACCGATGAAAATGTAAGCTATGTTAGCGGCAAACCCTGTGCTAACTAACTATGTTAGTTAGCTCACCACTGCATTGAGCCCTTCAAAGCTTTTCAGGCTTACTCCTTACAACAGGGGTGTCCAAACTTGGGAACTTTAAGACTTGTGGACTTCAACTCCCAGAATTCCCCAGTCAGCTATGCTGGCTGGGGAATTCTGGGAGTTGAAGTCCACAAGTCTTAAAGTTCCCAAGTTTGGACACCCCTGCCTTACAATGTTTAAGAAAGAATTCCTGCATAGGGTTCTTCTATCCAGGATTGGATGTGACTAAAAACTCAAGTGTTTTTGTTTTTTTTTAGAAATTCAACAGAGTATAAGCCATCTTGAGAGAAATGTGGAAGTATGATCCCCCTTGGTTTAAAAATAAAAAGTCTTTATCTAGAAAAGAAAGCCATGTTAGACCATTTCTCCCAGATTTATAGGCAGAAAAGCTAAGCTGCAGTATTTTGCTTGATATTCTAGCGGTATGTGTTCAGGAGCATACTGTGTGCATTTATGTTTCTATCTCAGCAGACCGCTTTCCTTTTAAATGGAGCTGCTCCGAAAGAGAGAAGCAGAAATAATTGCAGTCTAAGTGTGCGGCGAGTCACTTTTTCCTTACTGACCTCACACGCTGATTTCAAAGAGGCAACTGTAAAGAGCATTTTCCTGTGACTGACTAACCCAGGGCTTTCTCCAACAAAGCCATGACCTATATCAATCACTGGAAGCAAGTCTGCAAGAACAAACATCCATGTCATTTGACAGCTTAATATTTTGAGCAAACAAGCACAGGTGCCTGCCTTTTACACAACATTTACTGGTTTATCGGGAAGTTGTACTTGATTTCCCTTGACATTATTTATGGCAAGGAAGAGACTTGGAGCTCTAGCCTTTAAAATGCAGCACAGATCTGTCCTTCAGCAAGATCCGTGCTGGAGCACACATTGTTTATATGTGGTAGGACTAGGAAGATGGTTTCATTCATTTTAGATTTATTTTGATTGGGATTGATTGAGATTGATTTATTGATTTATTGATTGATTAATCCATGATGATCTGTTCCTGGTGTGGTCCATCATCAATGCACTCATTGCCATGTAAGCAAATCCATCAATTTTGTTGCTGGTTGTCCTCTTCTTCTCTTCCCTTCCACCCGACTCATGATTAGAGACTTCTCTATAGCAGGGGTCCCCAACCTTTTTGGCACCAGGGACCGGTTTCATGTAAAAAAAATTCCGCGGACCGGTGGGAGCCTCCAGCAGGTGAGTCGAGTCACGTGGATTGCGCGTGCGTTCGGCGGTCACGTGCAACCGGGTGGGAAAGCTGCCAGGGATCCCGGGCAAGGGATCCTCGGCTGGGGCAGGGAAAGACGGGCTGTGTCCCAGACAGGAGAGCCTGGCAGCCCCTTCCCCCCACGCAGGCCTGGATGGTGCCCCGAACCCCCCAATGCAGGCTGTTGCCTCCATCCTGCCCCTGGGGAGCGCCCCGGCCAGCCGCCAGGATAGCGGAGGGTTTGCTACACTTTCCTAAGAGTTGCGCTACTCTCTCCACCACTCACTCCGGCCCGGTTACTATCAAGCCACGGACTGGCACCGGTCCCCGGCCCGGGGGTTGGGGACCCCTGCTCTATAGAACTACCCTGTGTTCCCAAAAATAAGACCTCTCCGGATAATGAGCCCAATCGGGATTTTGAGCGCATGCACTAAAATAAGCCTTCCCCTGAAAATAAGCCCTCCCCAAAAAATATTGCAACACAGCAGCAGCCATGAGGTGACCACGCTCGCCGCCTCCTGTACCTCAAAAATGATAAGACCTCCCCGAAAATAAGGCCAAGTCCTTATTTTAAGGGTCAAAAGAAAATAACACCCTGTGTTATTTTTGGGGAAATAGGGTAGATGTTCACATCATGTGTCCAAAGTAGGATAATATGAGCTTCATTGGTGCCTCAAGAGAAAACGCTGGGTTGATGAAGATTTCTTTACAATGTGCTAAAAGTATTCTGGATACCTGCTGTCCTGGGAGATTATTTACCTTTTATTTTTTACTTTCAACTGTTGTCTTAAGATGGCAGGAATGGCAGTTTCAGAAGGATGAAAGGAAGGGGAAGGCTATTTTAGAGTAACTATGAAAAACCTGTTTTTACACGGATTCCCAGGAACAGTCTCATAGAAAGTTTTGCCTGAAGCAGAGAAAACTAATCTTGAGTTTGCCATTTCCTTGTTTGTTTATATAAGCCACTGGGTCACGAGTGGCCAGCAAATTAATAATCGTTGGTCACTTTTAGAGCAGGGGTGGGATTCAGACTGGCTCAGGTGAACCGGTAGCTCCGACCATCAGGTGAACCGGTTCGCCCCCAATAAAGAGGGCCCACCCGCCTGCCCCTGCGCTTAACTTGCCTATATCTTCTCAGCTTAGTCACGCAGCAGAACGGATTGCCATACCTCAGCTGTTTTCCTCCCCAGCGGTAATGCGGAAGGTACTTTTTCTCAAAACTGCACACGCATGCGATCACCGAACCGGTTGTTAAACTGGTAGGATCCCACCACTGTTTTAGAGGTCACTCTTTCCTCTCTCTTTCTCTCAGAGGTAGTTTGAAGACAAACCATGACTGTCTTCCAAACACCAAGATCACGGAACAAAAAAAATCACTGTCCTCTCCTGAGTTGCCAAAAAGTTCTAGAGCAAACTCTCTCCTCCCCATTCCGTACAAAAGAGAAACCGGGGGGGGGGGGGGGGAATGCATGCATCTCTCAGCCATCTCTTTACTTCAGGTTGTGGGCATTTGTCTAGGGCAGTGTTTTTCAACCTTTTTTGTGCAAAGGCACACTTTTTTCATGAAAAAAATCACGAGGCACACCACCACCATTAGAAAATGTTAAAAAAAATTAACTCTGTGCCTATATTGACTATATATAAAGTAATTATCTTGAATAGGAATCAAATAAACACAAAGAAATTATTTTATAATTACTTTATTATGAAATAATAAAGTATTTTATAATTGTTCATATTTGTGAGCCGAAGCCGCATGTTACGGATGAAATTGGAATTTTTCCCACGGCACACCAGACAATATCTCACGGCACACTAGTGTGCCACGGCACAGTGGTTGAAAAACGCTGGTCTAGGGCAGGGGTGGGTTGCTTACCGGCATAGCTTCCGGTTCGGCGCCCAAAAGATTTTGTGCATGCTCACTCATTTTGCTCGCATGCGCATGTGCATTTACACCTGTCTGTGCATGTGCAGAATGTTAGAAAAGGGAGGAAATTACATTTCTGCAATGGAGATTGTTCTGCACATGCCCAGAACCAAAAATAAAGATGGCGCCGCTGACAAGAGAACCGGTTTGGGTGCCTGGGCGGCCAAGTTACTACCTACTCAGACAAACCGGGCCAAACCGGTAGGAATCCATCTCTGGTCTAGGCTGACTGGTTCCTAACAGGGGTTACTAAAAAGCTATCAAGTCCTCTTTCCCCTTGATGGATCAGAAATTGGAATTAGGTAAGGGAAGAGCTCTTGTAATTGGAGAAAGGGTTGACTCAAAAATTCCTACCACTACTTTTACAGTACTATCATTTCAAAAACCTGAAGCTGAGCCAGAAATAAATTGGCCCCACTCGCAAACACAGCCAAGATCTTGGGATCAGAGGAGCACAGCTGCTTCAGCTTGGAGCAGAGTTCTCATGCGGAAGTCCTCTTCCTTCTGAAAAATGCTAACTATTTAGAGATAATACTTGGGATGGGAGAAATATAAGAGAAAGCCAAGGCATGAATTGAACGTGTGTGTGTGTGTGTGTGTGTGTGTGTGTGTGTGTGTGTGTGTGTGTAGAATTAAAACATAGCAGGGGAAAGGGGGAATTCCCCCCTTTTGTGTATACTGTCCCAGAAAATACTACCATTGTGTAAAATACAGGATTGGAACTATGTCTTTTTCTACAAGATTTTAGACTCCAGCCATTCTTTACATTACAGAAGTAATTTCCTAATAGAAGGCAAATCCAAAATACTTTCTTTAGAACGATGCTTTCAGCATAAAAAGATGAATGCTGCCCTAGATTAAATGCATAATACAAAATCATCTTTTGATGATACTCAGTCACATCTGAAGCACTTTTTGAAATACTATTTTTGAATGTAATTACTAAAACATTATAGTAACTCTACTTTATTTGTTGTTGTTAGTTGCGAAGTCGGGTCCAAACAGGGGTGGGTTCCTGTCAGTTCTAACCTCTTCTACAGGGCCTTTTAGAACTAGTTCCAGCTCCCTCCCCCCACCCATCCGCACATCATCAAGATGAAGAGCGAGAGGCATTTGAAGTCCACAAGTCTTAAAGCTGTCAAGCTTGAACACCCCTGGAAGTTTTTTTTCTAAAGGGTTAGGGGCTCAAGGGTCTTGTAACTTGACAGCTTTAAGACTTGCGTGCTTCAAATGCCAGAGTTTCTGAGCCAAAATTTTGGTTGCTAAGCAAGAGCATTGTTAAGTGAGTTTCACCACATTTTACAAGTTGGCCACGCCCACCCAGTCACATGACTGCCAAGCCACTCCCACCCAGTCACACGGCTGGCAAGCCACTCCCACCCAGTCACATGGCCACAAGCCACTCCCAACCAGTCACACGCCGCCCTGGGTCCTAACAAGGAGAAGGGCGGGTTATAAATTCGAAAATAATAATAAGCCACTCCTACCCAGTCACATGGCCACAAGCCACTTCCAACCAGTCATATGGCCACAAGCCATTCCCACAAAGCAGGCCACACCTACAGAAGAGGTTTTTAAAATTTTTGAAACCCACCTCTGTACAATGTTCCTCCATGGGGTCATGGCCTCCTAATTTATAAGCCCCGCCAACTAATTCTTCTTAAGAAAGCAGACGTTTATGGTGTGTGCCTAGGTAACTGAATATCCTATTGTATTTATGTAGATATGTAAAGTCAAACATTGATGGAGTATGATGAGAAACACCTAATCTGAACAGAATTTGGATCAGTAAGGGGGGATCTTTCAATGTGGGAAAACAGAATTGCAATATATGAGAGGAATACAAACATTAATCTGTACAATCCTTACTTAAAGGGGTATAGATCTATACCATCTTTTCTGTTGCTCAAAGGTGTTACAATTCAACAATTTAACCTTATTCCCGAAAGTGTGGATTTGCCGTCCAAGCAGTTTCACTTCCTAGATGTTGTCCATCCTCCAATCCCTGATCAAGCAGTTTAAGACCAGCCTGAAGCTGTCTTCACTTCTACTGACTTTGAAACTCCGAGAATGTGCACGCCATTGCTATGAGCCAATCGTTGTGTTGCTGCTGTCCCTCCAGAGGGCAATAACACCATCCAATCTGTGGCTCATAACTGAGCCACCAATGCCCCAGAGTTAAAAACATTGCCTTGCACACAAAAATATAGATGGTTCCTCCTGCAGCATTTCTCTGGCGCCTTATCATCCTCCAACCGATTCCTTGCTTCTTTGCTATTTATTTTATTTGTTTGGTGGTTTGATTAATTTATGGGTTGCACCGATCTCCTACAGGTCTGGGCAGCTTACAAAATGCAATGACAGTAACCAATCCACAGTAAGAAGACAAAATATTTTAACAGTATATAAGATATATCTTTGGAAACTGGGCGAAGAGACACAGCCAAGGGAACAATCAGATAGCTCATGGGTGCATAGCAGTGGTGGGTTCCTACCTGTTCGGACCAGTATAGCCGAACCGGTAGTGCTATGGTGGCCTGGGTCACTGGAGCCAGCAGAGACCCAGGCCTGCCACATCCCAGAACCGGTTCCCCGACACCACCGTCACCGCCAAAATCTTGTTTTTAATTTCTGCACATGCAGAAGTAAACTGCATGCTGGATTCTGTGAACCAGCAGTAAAGCCGTGTAGAACCCACCCCTGACTCAGAAGAGACCTTAACTAGCTTCTTGGACTGTATGGAGATGGGGAAGAATGGTATTCTCCTATTCGCAAGATTGATGTCAGCCTAATGGGGTAAACCAGTGCTTCTCAATTATTTTCTGTCATGCCCCCCCTAGGAAGAAGAAAACATTTCGCGCCCCCCGCACGACTGTAAATAGTATCATTTGCCTATAAAATTGTTATAAGTACACCTCTGCATAACACTGTATCCTTATTAACGTATAAGAGAATAAAAAAAGAAAGAAATGTGGATCAATTTACAACAAAGAATAGCTTTATTAACTGTAGCAGAAAAGATTTAAAGTGCATTAGAAATTTAAAAAAAATTAAATCCTTTGCCGAGGTCAAACGCGCCCCCCTTTACGGAGCCTCGCGCCCCCCCTGGGGGGCCCGCCCCACTATTTGAGAAGCACTGGGGTAAACCAAGTAGCAACCACGACTAGATGATGTATTTCTATATCCTGCAATGGCAGTAACACTTCCCCCAATCTGCATAAACAGAGGAATAGAATCAAGATCAGATGAAGTGTTAACACCACTTTATAGTGCCTTGGTAACTTACCAAATTCTGCATTTAGTTTTGGTCACCACAATGTAAAAAAGATGTGGAGACTCTAGAAAGAGTACAGAGAAGAGCAACAAAGATGATTAGAGGACTGGAGGCTAAAACATATGAAGAACAGTTGGAGGAACTGGGTATGTCTAATTTAATGAAAAGAAGGACTAGGGGAGACATTATAGCAGTGTCCCAGTATCTCAGGGGTTGCCACAAAGAAGAGGGAGTCAAACTATTCTCCAAGGCACCTGAGGGCAGAACAAGAAGCAATGGGTGGAAACTAATCAAGGAGAGAAGCAACTTAGAACTGAGGAGAAATTTCTGGACAGTTAGAAGAATTAATCAGTGGAACAACTTGCCTCCAGAAGTTGTGAATGCCCTAACACTGAAAGTTTTTAAGAAGATGTTGGATAGCTATTTTTCTAAAAATGGTGCAGGGTTTCCTGCCTAGGCAGGGGGTTGGACTAGAAAATCTCCAAGGCCCTTTCCAACTCTTATTCTGTTCTGTTGAAGTTATACCAGTAATGGGCAGAAGGAAAAACATCTCCCAAGATCTTTCTCACATACAGTACCTTTAAAATATGGAATCAAAAAGAAAAGTGAGGAAAAACATCAATACTCATTTAAAAGACCAGAATATTGCACAAGGGGTCCATCATCCACTCTGATCCAGGTTTGAAGGGCTGATTGAAATAAAGCCACATCTGGGCTTGTAGGAAATGGCATTCCTGATACAGAATGTCACTTACTGAATCTACTAGGCCAGGGGTCCCCAACCTTTGCAACTTTAAGTCTGAAGGACTTCAGCTCCCAGACTTCTCCAGCCAGCTTTGCTGGCTGGAGAATTCTGGGAGCTGAAGTCCTTCAGACTTAAAGTTGCAAAGGTTGGGGACCCCTGGCCTAGGCACCTTGTTTACTTAATGGTATCTTAATGGTCCTCAAATAACAAGGTCATATGCCCAAATACAGGTGATAACCCACAGCCCAAACCCAAACGGCATTCAAAAACTGACTGGTGAGCAGTAAAATAGGAGCAGAGGAGTTCAGTAAACGTTTCATGATCTGCTCATAACTTCCTGAGTCTTCACTTTCTGGACTGGCTGCAGCTTTCAAGCAGTTTTCAAAGGCAGCGCAGCCCACAGCCAGCTCGTTGTAAGAGTCCAATTCCATGGTGACCTAAACACTGAAGAGCTCTGAAGGTGAAATGATATTGCAGCATGTTAGTGATCTTGTAAGCAGACTCCCAAAAGTCACATTAATGAATACATGCGTCTTATGGCAGATACTTTGTGGGAGGGAGAGCTAAGGTCTAACTAATGTGTACAGGAAGAGACAAGTTTTAAAACAAGATAAAGAACCTTTATTAGAATCAGGGGAAATAGGTAAAACTTGATATTGGGAGCTGTAGTACAGCAAGAGTTCCAGGGGTGGGCTTCAAAAATTTAAGCAATGGGTTCACTACCCAGTTGCTGGGGAGTTGTGGCCTTGGTGGGCGTCAGTGGTGGGTTTCAATTTTTTTTTAGAACCTACTCTGTAGGTGTGGCCTATTTTGTGGGCGTGGCTTGGCAGTCATGTGACAGGGTGAGAGTGGCCAACTTGTAAAATGTGGTGAAACTTATTTAACAACGCTCTTGCTTAGCAACCAAAATTTTGGGCTCAATTGTGATGATAAATTCTCTCTCTCTCTCTCTCTCTCTCTCTCTCTCTCTCTCTCTCTCTCTCTCTCTTTCTTTCTTTCCTTTCTTCCTTTCTGCCTTCCTTTCCTTTCCTTCCCATTGGGTTACCAGCAGCAGCAGGCCAGACTTACTTCTGGGTCCGCCGTGGAACCCCCTCTCACCGGCTCTCTAAATTTCACCATCCGGCTCTTGCGAGTAGGTGCGAGCCTGCAGAAACCCACCACTGGTGGGCGTGAACTAGTCAGTCTCCTGTACCTTGGAGGTGGAACGTTTTCACCTTCCCCAGGGTCCAGAGGCTCTCCTTGAGTCTCTGGAAGGATCAAAACTGCCTCCCCCGGGCTCCAGAGGCCCTCCTGGAACTTTCAGGAGGCCCATTTTCCCCCTCCCCGAGCCTCCACGCGGACCCTGCACTTACCGCGCATCCAAATTAGCTGCATGGGGACTTCGCACAGTCACTCATGCCCTCGTGATATCCCGTCTGGACTACTGTAACGCCCTCTACATGGGGCTCCCCTTGAGGTGCACCCGAAGACTACAGCTAGTTCAGAATACAGCCGCGCAGGCAATATTGGGTACCTCTAGGTATTCCCATGTAACACCGCTCCTGCGCGAGCTGCACTGGCTGCCTATGGTCTTTTGGGTGCGCTTCAAGGTGCTGGTCACCATCTTCAAAGCGCTCCATGGCATGGGACCTAGTTATCTGCAGGATCGCATCCTACCCCATACATCCCTTCGGCCGATTCGCTCCCACAGAGAGGGGCTTCTCCGGGTGCCATCCACTAGGCAATGCAAGCGGGTGACGCCCAGGGGAAGGGCCTTCTCTGTGGCGGGCCCGACCCTCTGGAACGACCTACCCCCCGAACTTAGATCTATCCCGGACCTCCGCTCCTTCCGCCAGCAACTAAAAACCTACTTTTTCCAACAGGCCGGCCTGGCCTAACCTACCGTTTTCAGCCTCAGTCGTTTAGCAGAGAAATTTTAAATTGGGCTTTAGGGATTTTAATGGGGTAGTTTTTAGCACAGGGTGTAATTTAATATAGTTTTAATGTATTTATGTATTTATTGTAATGTATTGTATTTTTTATATTTTCCTGTGCACCGCCCCGAGTCCCTTCGGGGAGAGGGGGCGGTTAATAAGTTGAATAAATGAAATGAAATGAAATGACTCATTGGAGGAGGGGGAGGGGCCAGCCTGTGGTGGGATTTGGAGGTTCTCTGAACTGGCCATAATGTTAGTTATGGGTTCTCCCAAACTCAGGTGAACCCGTAGCAGCCCACCCCTGAAGAGTTCCCCCAAGGAGGAATTAAACTTCCTACAATAGCACTAGCGCTTAGACTTATATACCCGCTCACAGTGCTTTACAGACCTCTAAGCGGTTTGCAGAGTCAGCGTATTGCCTCTAACAATCTGGTCTTCATTTTACCAACCTCAGAAGGATAAAGGCTAAGGCAACCTCCAGACCGTGGGCAGAGTTTGCTTGCAATACTGAATTCTAACCCCTGCACCACCAGGGTTCTTCTACCAAGTCTACAGAACTGAGGCAGTTCGAATACAAGTTTCACAGTGGTGTCAAAGAAACCAAAACAGACTCATTAACAAGCTTAACTCAGCAGAAAACCAGCCAGGTCAGGAGTTGTCCCCAAGAGAAGCACTGATGTGAATTCTGTGGCTGCTAAATCACCCAGGGCACCTATATCATTGTATCAGTTCAATTGTCACAGCTTTTACCTAAAGGGTATTGGGAATAATAATATTTAGAGATTAAGAAAAAATCTTTCTATGTGATATTGAGCCTTTTCGAATAACTGCACAATATCCAAACAGATTGAGGCTGGGGGTATGGGGTGTGTGATGTTAAATTCATTCATTTATATATTGCAGGTATGCTCTGAAGCCGCATTCTCTGAAGAAAATAGCTTCCAGCTACGGATGAAAGTTATCTTTCATCTCCTCACCATCCCCTCTGGGACCATTATAGGCCCAGTATTGAGCAGTGAGGACATGGGAAGTGTTAACTAGGGGTTTTGCAAAACGTTTTGAATTTGAACCGTCATGAATTCAAAACACCCCCTTTGGAGTTGGAAATATCCTATTTCAAGTGTAAAACAGGTTGCCGTAATCACGTGGGAAGCGTTTGGAGTTCGAATCGCTTCCTAAATGATCAAAACAGCCCGTTTGGCATTCTAAATAGAACATTTTTGAATTTGAAACAGTTTCGGTTCAGAACGTTTTGCTTTGCTCTAACATGAACGGTTCTTCTTCACAACAGCTGACAGAACTGGGTCCCATTCCCTTTCCCCCCACTTAGCAGGGTCAGTAAATCAAAGACATGCAAAGCAATATGGCGCCAAGAGCTTCTTGTGGATGTTTTTAAAGAAAACGCTAGTTTCAAGAGACCACAAGCAAAAGAAAAGCAAGAAGAAATGAGTGAAACATATTTATGTACCTAATGTTTGGGTATGTCTTGTGTAGCTCAAGAGAATAGCAGAGTTGGAAAGGACCTTAGACATCTACTAGTCCAACCCCCTGCTCCAGCAGAAGGTACTATACCGTATCAGACAAATGGTTGCCCAATCTCTTCTTAAAACCTCCAGTATTGAAGCACCCACAATTTCTGGGGGCAAGCCATTCCACTGGTTAATTGTTCTCCTGAGTTCTAGGTTGGTTCGCTCCTTGATTAGTTTCCATCCCTTGCTTTTTGTCCTGCCTTCAGGTCCTTTGAAGAATAGGTTGACCCCAGTGGTGGGTTTCTGCAGGCTCGCACCTACTTGCGAGAGCCGGTTGGTGAAATTTAGAGAACCGGTGAGAGGGGGTTCCACCGGCGTACCTGGAAGTAAATCTGGCCCGCCGCTGCCAGTGACCCAACGGGAAGGAAAGGAAAGGAAAGGAAAGGAAAGGAAAGGAAAGGAAGGAAGGAAGGAAGGAAGGAAGGAAGGAAGGAAGGAAGGAAGGAAGGAAGGAAGGAAGGAAGGAAGGAATTTATCATCACAATTAAGTCCAAAATTTTGGTTGCTAAGCAAGAGCGTTGTTAAATGAGTTTCACCACATTTTAAAAGGTGGCCACTCCCACCCTGCCACATGACTGCCAAGCCACGCCCACAAAATAGGCCACACCTACAGAGTAGGTTCTAAAAAATTTGAAACCCACCACTGGTTGACCCCCTCTTCCTTGGGGTAGCCCCTCAAATATTAGGATATGCTTCCCGTCATCCATGGGCTATTAACCAACAGTGGGTTCTTTCTCCTTAACCCCTTTCCTTCCTGAATGTGGCACCTCAATGGAGGTGAGGAACAAGAATCAGAAGCAGATTTGAGCAGATCAGAAGAATCTGCTCAAATTCTTGTGAGAAGCAACCCTCGTTGGCAGCCCATGACGCATTTCACATTTCTTCCTATTGGAAATCCAGGTCCCAGGATGGAAACATTTGTCCTTGAAGGCCCATAAATCTTCAATGGCTAAATCATTTTTTTTTTACTGACTTTGGTCCACAGCAGTGGACACATGAATAATCTCAAAGACAGGATTAGTTGATGAGAAGATTGTAGGAAGACCACCCCTCATGCCTCTTTAATATGTTCTTTACTTTACCTTCCAATGAACTCCGAACAGTAAAACAAAAGACTGCCTAAGCCTTTTAATACCTAGGCCAGGGGTGTCCAAACTTGGGAACTTTAAGACGTGTGGACTTCAACTCCCAGAATTCCCCAGCCAGCATAGCTGGCTGGAGAATTCTGGGAGTTGAAGTCCACACGTCTTAAAGTTCCCAAGTTTGGACACCCCTGACCTATTTATTTATTTATTTATTTATTTTTCACATTTATAGCCCGCACCCATCTCACCATAAAGGGACTCGGGGCGGCGAACAGAGATTTAAAATCAATTATACATAAATACAAAATATTATTAAATAATAACGAAATTAAATCCATATCCTGCTTAACTTAAAATAAGTTTAAATTTAAAACCCAAATTACAGTTTTGATTTGTTATAAAATAATGGGTGTGGAGTAGATCATGCTAGGCAGGCCAGATGAAAATAAAAAGATTTTAGGTGCCGGCGAAACAAGCGGAGGTCTGTGATGGAACGGAGGTCGGAAGGTAGGCCATTCCAGAGGGTAGGGCCCACCACAGAGAAGGCCCTTCCCCTGGGAGCCGCCAACCGGCATTGTCCGGTCGACGGCACCCGGAGAAGACCCTCTCCCTGGGAGCGAGTCGGTCGAAGGGATGTATGGGGCAGAAGACGGTCTCGAAGGTAGCTAGGCCCCATGCCATGGAGCACCTTGAATATGGTCATCAAAACCTTGTAATGCATCCGGTAGGTCACAGGTAGCCAGTGCAGTTCGTGCAGGAGTGGTGTTATGTGGGAATGTCTTGAGATTCCCATGATCACCCGCGCTGCCGTATTCTGGACCAACTGCAACCTCCGAGTGCATCTCAAGGGGAGCCCCATGTAGAGAGCATTGCAGTAGTCCAGACGAGAAGTCACGAGTGCTTGAGTGACTGTGCGAAGGGCATCCCGGTCCAGTAAGGGGCGCAATTGACGGACCAGGCGAACCTGGTAAAATGCCCCCCTGGTCACGGCCGCCACCTGATCCTCAAGGGACAACCGGGAATCCAGGAGGACTCCTAAATTGCGCACTCTATCCACGGGGGCCAAATTTTCATTCCCCATGGCCAGCGATGGTGTCAACTGGCTAAATCGGGAAGCCGGGAACCACAACCACTCGGTCTTGGACGGGTTGAGTTTGAGTTTGTTACTGCCCATCCAGATCCGTACGGCCTCTAAACACCGGGACATCACCTCAACGGCATCGTTGGGGTGGCTTGGGGTAGAGATGTACAACTGGGTGTCATCAGCGTACAGATGGTATTCTACCCCAAAACCACGGATGATCTCACCCAGCGGCTTCATATACGTGTTGAATAGGAGTGGCGAGAGGACCGACCCCTGCGGTACCCCGTATGCGAGGGGCCTAGAAGTCGACCTCTGCCCCCCCGTCAACACGTATTGCGACCGATCAGAGAGGAAGGAGGAGAACCACCGTAAAACGGTGCCACCCACCCCCAACCCCTCTAGTCGGTGCAAAAGGATACCATGGTTGATGGTATCAAAAGCCGCTGAGAGATCTAACAAGACCAGGATAGAGGAACAACCCCTATCCCGGGCCCTCCAGAGATCATCTACCAACGCGACCAATGCCGTCTCGGTGCTATGACTGGGCCGAAAGCCGGACTGGCGCGGGTCTAGATAATCAGTTTCCTCCAGGTGACGAGGAAACTGCTGTGCAACCACACTCTCTACAACCTTCGCAAGAAAGTGAAGGTTGGAGACCGGACGATAATTAGCCAATAATGCTGAGGCCAGGGAAGGCTTTTTGAGGAGGGGTCTCACCACCGCCTCTTTCAAGATGGTAGGTAAGGACTCCTCACTCAGAGAAGTGTTCACAATGGCCTGGAGCCAGCCTCGTGTCTCCTCCCAGGATGCCAGTACAAGCCAGGAAGGACAAGGGTCTAATAAACATGTGGTGGCCTTTAGTCTCCTCGCCAACCTGTCCATGTCCTTGGCAGTAACAAAGTCAAAGTCTTCCCATAAAATAGTCTCAAGGCCTGCATCGGATACTTCCACCGGACTACTATCTGTGGAGGGCAACTCGCTCCAAATCTGAGTGATTTTATCCTGCAGATATTCTCCAAATTCCTCGGCGCGGCCCTGCAAGGAGGACTCTCGCGGCCTCTGTTGAAGGAGGGAGTGGGTCACCCCAAACAGGGCCGCTGGGCGGTTCTCTGCGGATGCGATGAGGGTGGCACAATACTTGCGTTTGGCCACCCTCATTGCCACTAAGTAAGTCCTCAAATGGGCTCTTACCAGTGTTCGATCAGATTCAGATCGAGAAGATCTCCACCTGCTCTCTAGGCGTCTCTTGCGGCGTTTCATCTCCCTCAGCTCCTCAGAAAACCAAGGAGCCCGGGTGGGATGATGCCGCGTGAGAGGCCGCAAAGGCGCGACGCGGTCTAAGGCCCCCGCGGCCGCACTATACCATGCTGCCACTAGTTCCTCAGCCGCGGCATGAGTCAAGGATACAGGTATTGGCCCAAGCTCCTTCTGGAACTTTTCAGGGTCCATCAGGCGCCTGGGGCGGAACCATCTGGGTGTCTCTGGCTCCGCCTCCCCACGATGAGATGAGGCGATTGGAAAGTCCAGCTGAAGGAGAGAGTGATCTGTCCATGACAAGGGTGAGATGACTAAGTCCCCGGTTCCAAGATCACTTCTCCACTGGCCAGAGACGAAAATAAGATCCAGCGTGTGTCCTCCATCGTGAGTGGGGGCCTGAACTAATTGGGTCAGGTCCATGGCCGTCATGGAAGCCATGAACTCCCGAGTTGCCTCCGATGCCTCGCCCGCCGATGGTAAATGTAGACCTAGGCTAAAGCTAACAAAGCACCATCTTTGCACAGGTGAAATTGGCAAATACCAGCAAATTAACTAAATAAGAGAATGCCCTCTGGATATTTCAAGTTCCTCCTTTGTTCACGCAAACATTCCACAGGACATTTCCTCAAACAATACCCCACTCCCCAAGGTTGCCACCATTAATTTACAAAAAGTAAATCCTGCAAACACTTCTCCCTCCCTCCCTCCCTCCCTCCCTCCCTTCTTCTCTACCGGATCCTGTGGGCCCTCCAGTAATCCCCAAAAGGCAGGCTGAGTTCCCAAACTTTCTGGGGACAATTGGAGGACTTCTTATAAAGGCAACTATCCATAAAACTGTGATTTAGGAGCTCCCTTCCATTGCCAAACGCTGTGGAATAAATTTTGTTTCTGCTCCAAGCAATTTGCCCTGAGTGCTCTATGGAAAATCCATCCTGCACTCAAACCAGAATTGCAATATTTTGCTGTATAAAGCGCCCCCCCCCCACCTCGCGAAGTTTGGAGAATTCGACTACTGCAGAACCTAATTCTTTTACTATTCAGATACTACACTTGACAGATGGCTTTGCTATTTGCCAGCCTAGATTAATAGCACAGCCTGATACAGCTTGATGCCCTTGCAACCAGCCCAATCTCCAGTCATTCAGGATGGCCAGGCAATCCAGTGCACCATTAAAGCTATCCAGGTTCCATGAAAAGCCAACATTTGAAAGTGATTCAGCAAAGTTACTATGCTGAACCTTCTGCTAGGAAGTTTCGACTGGGATGAGATCTGGCTTGGGTGGCAGACAAATTAGGGCTCTCAAAAGCCACTTTGGTGTGGTGGTTCAGCTGTCAGATCAAAAAGCTGAAGGCCAGGAGCTGTAGTCCAATTTTGGGCCCAAAGCTATCTGGGTGACCTTTATTTTTTTTATTTTTTTTTAATCACATTTATATCCCGCCCTTCTCCACAAGGGACCCAGGGCGGCGCACAGGAATTTAAAAAACATACGAAAACAATAAATACAGAGTTTAAAAACATATTAAATTATAATCCTATGCTAAAATCCAATTTTAAAATCCCCAATTTAAAACTATCTAAAATAGTCCCAACGGGGTTAGGCTAGGCCGGCTTGCTGAAAAAGATGTGTTTTTAGACACTGGCGGAAGAGGCGGAGGTCCGAGATGGTACACAATTCAGGGGGTAGGTCATTCCAAAGGGCAGGGCCCGCCCCAGAGAAGGCTCTTCCCCTGGGTGTCACCAGACAGCATTGCCCGGCCGACGGCACCCTGAGAAGGCCCTCTCTGTGGGAGCGGACTGGCTGAAGGGATGTATGGGGCAGGAGGTGGTCTCGCATATAACTAGGCATATAACTAGGCATATAACTAGGCCCCGACCTTGAATCAGTCCCCTCTCTCCCAGTTCTGGGAAGGAGACAATGGCACACCACTTCTGAAATCTTGCCAAGAACACTGCAATGCTTTGTCCAGGGAGGTATAAAGGTATATAGTTGCAAAGTTCTTTGTTTTATTTGACACATAGATTAACATTTAATTATTTAAAAAAAAATATCTGGTACATTTATTCCTTACCCCGGTGAATTATTTAATTTTATTCATGGAACAGTCACACATATTTACTTAACATTTGAGGAAGCCACAGCACCAGTGGTGGGATTCAGCCAGTTCCCTTCTAGTCATGAGAACCGGTTGTTAACTTTCTAAGCAGTTTGGAGAACCAGTTGTTGGAGGAAATCTTATTTTGTTTTTTCCACTTTACAGGGCTAATCCTGTAAGGAAGGCAGGAAGGAAACATTCTGGTGTTGTTTCTGGCCTAATCTTTATTGCCCTGCTTACAGAAACTGCCTCTCTAGTCAACCCTTATTATATTGTAACCCCTAAGGCCCATCGACCTGAGTAATGATGAGTTGGCCATGCCCACCCGGTCACATGACCACTGAGCCTCACCTACCCAGCTGGTCATTAGAGCAGAGAACCAGCAGTTAGTTACATTAATTGAATCCCACCACTGCACAGAACTACAAAGTTTGAAAATCCGTTTCTTCTTCCAATACGTTCAGCCAGGCTGTTTATTGACCATGTTGATTGGAGGTTATTCCAGCTGAATTATAATGGAGCTGAGGGCTTCCATTTCAGAAAGATAATTGCAGAGGAACCAATGCAAACCCCCCCCAAAAAACCTGTCGTTCTAAAGTCAAACATTTATTTTATTATTTCAGCAGGGAGCTGGAGAGGGCCTGATCCCTATGCTTTTTTTAAACACACACACACCCAGAGAGAGCACTCTCTGGAAAGCCTTCTCTTTGTATTTTCCATGGATATCTCCTTCTTTTTCTCTCTCACATTTCAGTAACAATGAGTGCAGTAAAAACTGAATGGAATATCAATAAATGTTTCATCGGCCTGAAGCTAAAAACCATCCAGCGCCAGCTTCGGAGTTTTCTTCTTTTCTTTTCTTTTTTTGTTAGAACGGATAGCATGCTGGGCATGGAGAAAAAGAGATGGAAACTGGGGACATGAGAAACAATTATCTTTTGGTGAAAATGTCACAAAGAAGCCGCTTTCTTGTAATACGGGCACGGCTGACAACCCACATTTCGCTTAATGCTGGGGATGAAACTTAGGGAGCCAGCGACGTTCTGCATATCGCAGCATTTCAAATAACAGAGATGGTTGTTGTTGTTTTTTAAAAAAAGAGCTGCAATGTTATTTTTATTCCATTTCCATGTCTACTTTTTTTTTTAAGTTGCAGCTTGGAAGTGTGTGTGTGTGTGTGTGTGTGTGTGTGTGTGTGTGTGTGTTACATACCCTTACTGTGATGACACTATATATATAGTTATCCCAGTAAGGGTATGGGTATGTAACACACACACACACAATGTATTTCTTGAAGAAATACATAACACACTATATGTGTGTGTGTGTATATGTGTATATGTGTATATGTATATATGTATATGCTGGCATAGCTGGCTTTGGGGATTTTCCCGTGTATAAGGCATAGAAAAGTTGTTGCAACGTTTCGACAAGATCTCACTTGTCATCAACAGGCAGGCTTGTGTCTGTGAGTGACACAAACAGACACAAGCAAACAGACACATCATCAGGCAGGCTTGTGTCTCACAGACACAAGCCTGCCTGATGATGACAAGTGAGATCTTGTCGAAACGTTGCAACAACTTTTCTATGCCTTATACACGGGAAAATCCCCGAAGCCAGCTATGCCAGCATACCTACACCCGTGAAAATCTACGAAAACAAATATATGTATATATGTATATATGTATATATGTATATATGTTAGGTTTTTTGAGCTGATCAATAAATCAATCAGAAGAAAAGGAAAGCAGTATGCTTCCTCCCTTAATTGGGGCTTAACAGGGTGTTGTGACACAAGTATATTTGTGACCGAAGCCTGAGGATGGCAAGAGAGATCTTGCCGAAACGTTGCAATAAAAATTCCATGCTATATACACAGGAAAACACTCGAGGATGGCAATACCAGCATACCTACACCCGTGAAAATCTACGAAAGCATACATGTATACATGTATACATATATACATAATTATATATACAGTGGTATCTCGGTTCACGAACGCCTCTGTTCACGACCAATTCGGATTACGACCAAAAATTTCCCAAAAAATGTGCCCCGGTTCACGAACACCGTTTCGGTTCACGAACGGAAAAGTTCGTAAAAATACGCTCCGCTTCACGAACTCCGCCTCGCTTCACGAACTCCGCCTCGCTTCATGAACTCCACCCTCGCATCACGAACAGAAAAGTTCGTAAAAATGCTCGGATTCACGAACCCCGCCTCGCTTCACGAACCGGAGCCGCGGACATTTTAAAAACAAGGTCAGAACGGATTAACCGGATTTACATTGAACCCTATGGGAAACTGTGCCTCTGTTCACGACCAATTCTGTTCGCGAACAGAGTCAGTTCAAGAATCACGACCCAAAAACAAGGTCGGAACGGATTAACCGGATTTACATTGAACCCTATGGGAAATTGTGCCTCGCTTCACAACCAATTCGGATCGCGAACAGAGTCAGTTCACGAATTAAGTTCGTGAACCGAGGTACCACTGTAATTGTTTCCACAACACCCTGTTAAGGCCCCAATTAAGGGAGGAAGCACACTGCTTTTCCTTTTCTGCCTTTCGGCTCATCACCAGAGACCATCTAGACAGAAAGCCAAGAATTCCGTTGTGTAATTTTTTTTTATATGTGTGTTACGTTTTTGAGCTGATCAATAATTGATCAGCTCAAAATTGGGGCCTTAATTGGGCCCTTAACAGGGTGTTGTGGAAACAATTATATATAACTATCCTCCTGTCTCAGCTGACAAGAACAGAACCTAGCTGGCTTAATGGCAGGGCTCTTGCCTGGCATGTAATATAGCCCTGGTTCGAATCCCAGTAAGGGTATGGCTAGCTGATGAGAGCTAATAAGCTCAAAATAGATCTATCCTAGTCTCCCTGACTTATTTATTGGTCAGCTCAAAAACGTAACATATATATAATTGTTTCCACAACACCCTGTTAGGGCCCCAATAAAGGGAGGAAGCATACTGTTTCCTTTTCTGCCTTACGGCTCATCACCAGAGACCATCTAGACAGAAAGCCATGAATTCCATTGTGTAATTTTTTTTATATGTGTGTTACGTTTTTAATATTTATTGATCAGCTCAAAAACATAACATATACATACACACACATATATGCTGGTCTTGTTGTATTTGGTTGTTTTCCCATATAAGAATTAGATTATTTTTGCAACGTTTCGGTAAGATCTCGCTTGCCATCTTCAGGCTTCGGTCTGTGGCTGCATAGATGCCACCTTTCTTTAAATCTTGGGGGGGGTGGAGTGCTGACTTTGTTAGTGTGAATGGGTTGATTGGCTGTGCAGCTGTATCATGCTTGGTAGATTGATGCTGATTGGTCCTATTTGTGTGTTTCTCCTTATTTTGTATTTCAGCGGCATGGGTGGTGGGTGGGGCTCGTCTGTTGGCTAGTGCTGGTTTCCAGATGTCTGCAAGGCGGGAGGTATCATCACATTTGTTCATATTTTGTGGTTGTTTCTCTATTTCGATGGCTTCTCTGATTATTCTCCTGTTGAGCTGTTCAGCCTTGTAGATCAATTTGGTTCCATTCAAAGTCAATATCATGTCCTGTAACTTTGAAGTGTTGGTAGAGGGATGAGGTTTTACGATGTTTTTTTACTGCATTTTTATGTTCTGCAATGGATGCATTTATTCTTCTATTAGTTTGTCCTATGTAAGTTGCAGGGCAGATTTTGCATGGAATTTTGTAGACTCTTTGGTTTTCTAGCTGGAATATATATGTATGTATGTATGTATGTATGTATGTATGTATGTATGTATGTATGTATGTATGTAAGGTTTTTGAGCTGATAAATAAATAAATAAGAGAGCCTAGAATAGATCTATTTCAAGCTTTTTAGCTCTCATCAGCTAGCCATACCCTTACTGGGATTTGAACCGGGGCTGTATTACATGTGAGGCAGATGTTTTAGCCACTAAGCCACCAGGTTCTCCTCCTGATCAGCTGAGACAGGGGAAATAAGTGTATGCTTGTGTCACAACACCAGATGGTCTCTGGTGATGAGCCAAAAGGCAGAAAAGGAGAGCAGTCTGCTTCCTCCCTTAATTGGGGCTTACCAGGGTGTTGTGACACAAGTGTGTGTGTGTGTCTATATATGTGTGTGTGTGTGTGTGTGTTAGTTTTATGAGCTGATCAATAAATTAAATTAGAGAGAGACCAGGATAGATCTATTTCGAGCATATTAGCTCTCATCAGCTGGCCATACCCCTTACTGGGATTCGAACCGGGGCTGTGTTGCATGCTAGGCGAGGAGCCTAGCACTTTAGCCAAGCTGGTTCCCCTTATTGCATCAGAAGAGACAGGGTATATTAGTATAGGTAATTGTTTCACAACAACCTGTTATTAGGCCCCAATTAAGGGAGGAGACATATTGTTTCCTTTCCTGCCTGTCGACTCATCACCAGAGACCATCTAGACAGCAAGCCAAGAATTACGTTGTGTAATTTTTTAGATATGTGTGTTAGTTTTATGAGCTGATCAATAAATTAAATTAGAGAGAGACCAGGATAGATCTATTTCGAGCTTATTAGCTCTCATCGGCTGACCATACCCCTTACTGGGATTCGAACCGGGGCTGTGTTGCATGCTAGGCGATGTATATATATATAGTGTTATGTATTTCTTCAAGAATGACATGCATTTCCTAATCTGATCACTTTCAGGTGTGGGGACGAAAACTCCCAGAATACCTGTCAATACCAGGGGATCTTTTTTTTTCCATCTGGGAACTGAGAGCTGCCAAATATTGCCATGTAGGTAATGACTGCCTGCAGTTCTCCCAGCCCAGCCAGTCATCCTCTCTTAGTTGGGAGATCCTGACTAGGAATAGAAGATGCTCAAAATAGAAGGCTTAAAGACTGACAGAAGGCAGGCATCCTTGTATGACAAGAAACATATGAGGAACGCTGTATATTTAAGTATGGCTTATATCATTAACCTAGAAAGCAAATGTTCCTGCCTTCTTTCCTGGTTCTCATTCACTTCGATGAAAGCTCATCTGGTTCTCATTTTTCTTTTTAAAAAAATTAGAATTTGAGAGAAATTTGCAAGGGTGGGTGAATCTATGGTCTATTTCAGTGATGGCTAACCTTTTCCGGATCGAGGGCCCAAAGTGTGCGTGAACCCCCAAACTGCAATGCGCATGCATGCATATGCAGGTGCCTTGCCCCACATAGAGGTGCGCACAGCCCCCTGCCCACTCCCCACATGCATCGCCCACTTGGGGGCATGTGGGGGGCATGTGTGCATGTACGGGGATGAGTGCACACATTCCCCCTGCACTCATCCCTGCACATGTACACATGCCCTCCCATGTGCCCCAGCCCCCACGCATGCTTGGCAGAGACCCGAAGAACTAGCTAACCGGCAGGAGGCATGCCTGCATGACTGGCAGAGATGAACTACAGCAACAGCTTACGTGCCATCAGAGAGGGCTCTGCGTGCCATCTCTGGCATGAGTGCCATAGGTTTCCCATCAAGGGTCTAACTTTCCTTACAGGTAGTCCTCAAGTTATCCATTTACTTTACTTTACTTTTATTTGATTTCTATACTGCCCTTCTCCCTTTCGGGACTCAGGGCGGTGTACAGCCAAAATAAAAACGATGATACAGAGTTTAAAAACAGTATTAAAAAGAAATATTAAATAATTGGCCAATATTTAAAAATCACAACTAAAATCAATATTTAAAAAATCCTTTTAAAATTATCATAGCCCGGCAGTGCAAAATAAGTGTGTCTTCAGGACCCGACGGAAGAGATGTAGGTCCCAGATTGTCCTTAGTCCAGGGGGTAGGTCATTCCACAGGGCGGGAGCTGCCACAGAGAAGGCTCTCCCCCTGGGGGTCACCAGCCAATATTGTTTAGCCGACGGCACCCTGTGGGAGCGAACTGGACGGTGGGAGATATTTGGTAGCAGGAGGCAGTCTTGCAGGTAACACATCGGTCCAGTGACTGTTCAAAATTATGATGGCGCTGAATGAGGGCATCTTATCACCGATCCATGATGTTGTGGTCATTGCAGCATCCCTATGGCCATGTGATCACAATAGAGGTAACTTGGGTGCCCAGCTCGCAAGCACAATGTCATAGCAAGCAATGGTCGCATGAGTGACATTTTGCCAAGCATGAAGAATCAGGACCATGTGTAGAGTTACAGTTAAGCCGATTTGTTGCTCATGCCTATGCACAAGAACCTAGTTAACTAGAGGTCAACAGTAAATTGCCGCTAGATAACAGCTAACGGAATTCAAGAGGTGCTGGACTTGGACTGCTTGTGGGAATGTAATGACTCCAGGCTGATTCCTCTTTTGACTCCTACCCCAGACTTTGCCTCTCCTTCTCCTACACATATGCATCCTACCTGGATGGTTTCCCACAAACCAAGTCAACAACAAAGAAGGTCACAAATTGCTTCCCTAAGACATTCCCACCACTTTTTCTTCCAAGGACTCCAGCTTTGGACTCACAAGGAGCTCTGTACTCCACAGTACACCCACCCACCCACCCATGAGCCTTAGCAGCCCACCCACACTCTGTAGCAGCTGCCTGTGGCTCTCACAAACTTGTGGCCCCCTATTGGCCTACCCACACTTGAGAAGCAGTCATCCATGGTCTCCACTGGCCTGTGTGCTCCATACCATGGTTCCCACCAAACTGTCCACAATCCATAATGCCTGCCTGTTACAACCCACCCAGCATCCGCACACCCTCCACACAACATGGTACCTGGCCCTTCCCCACAGCACCAGTTTACCTTCCCTCCTGCTCCTTGTCTGGGACTCCCACCTCTTCCCACTTAGTGCTGGGATTATGAGGGCAACCAGGACTTCCAGGAGTTACTATTGCTAAATAATGCAGTCACGTGACAATGGTCTTTATGACCATATGTTAGTATCAGAAATTCCAATGCCAATTACTGTCACAACCTGAGAACTACCGTTACAAAGTGCCCAAGGAAGGTATGTGAATGCAGCAGTGGGTTTCACATTTTGTTACCACCAGTTCGCCATACACACGCCTGCTCACTTGCACCCTTCCATGTATTTGCTTTCCTCACGGAGACATGCCTTCCGTGCATGCGCCCAGCCTAAAAAATGTGCCTAAATAGAGCAGCATAGAGCTGGGGCAATTTCTGCTAATGGTTCGGGCGAACCGGTCTGAACTAGCCGAATACCACTTCTGTGTGAAAGTACTGTCTTTATTACAGCTTATCCTTCTTTAGCAACTGCCTTGGTTTGCCATTACAAGTGATGAATAACTAACTCCATGACTAATCATCACACAAATTTATGACCTTCGCAGATTTGTGGAGCAAAGGAAACCTGAAGTAAGATTTTAAGTACAGTCATAGTTTCACTTAGCAAACGGTCCACTTAACGGCCAAGCTGCTGGTTCCAATTGTGGTCACTAAATGAGGACTACTCGTATACAATCATCTCCTCAATCTCCTTGGCTCTCCAGCCTTCAGTTAAATCGCCAAAGAAAATCCTCAGGAGGTGCAATTATGCTGGGGCCTTTACAGTGGCAGCGTTCTGCTCTCTGTTATGGGTGAATTAATCTTGCCCTCGAGAAATGACAGGAATATTCCTCCCCCAGCCCTTATAAAAATGGGCAGAATTCATCCAGCTATTTCCAGCAGACCATGTTGAAAGGTATCCATGCCTGGTTCGACTTTGAAGACCAGGTGTTTTGTTGTTGTTGAAAAGATTATGACGATTATTGCCTCATCAAATATTCTAATCCGAGGCTGATAATGGAAATCAAAATAGCTCTGTGTTTCTTTTCTGCTGATTGAATATTTGCCAAAAGGCGCCGTGAAATGTATAATGCGTTTACCGTGCGATTTGGAAACAAGGCGAGGCGAATGCTTTGCTGTGAATGAAGGGAAATATTCTTGGAAAACATTTCTGCCCCCCGACTCTGCTTCCCCAGCCCAGGGGTGAAATGCTACTGGTTCTAGAACCGGTAGCAAAAAATGCTAAGGTTCTCCTGAACCGGTAGTAAAAAAATGCTTTAAAAAGTGGGTGGGGGGGGAAGGTTCCGTGACAATCAGCTGTGCCGAGCGATTGTCAGAACCTTTTTTTCCACTTTTTAATGCATTTTTTACTACCAGTTCCGGCAAATGGGTAGTAAAAAAATGCTTTAAAAAGTGCGGGGGAAAACCCTCCAACGATCGTTGATTGATTGACATGGAACCTTTTTCCCCTCCCACTTTTAAAAGTATTTTTTACTACCTATTTGCTGGAACCGGTAGTAAAAAAAAGGCATTAAAAAGTGGGGGGGAAAGCCTCCAATGATCGTGCAGCACAGCTGATTGTCATGGAACCTCTCTTTTTTTCACTTTTTAAAATATTTTTCACTACCTATTTGCTGGAACCGGTAGTAAAAAAATGCATTAAAAAGTAGGAAAAAAATGTTTCCGACAATCGCGCAGCTCACAGCTGATCTGCGCAATCATCGGAACAATTTTCTCCCCATTTTTTAAAGCATCTTTTTCCTGCCAGTTCGGGAAAATAGGTAGGAAAAAAATGCTTTAAAAGTGAAATAAAGAGGGTCCGACAATCGCAAAGCACAGATGATCTGCACCAGTGGTGGATTTCAAATTTTTGTAGAACCTACTCTCTAGGTGTGACCTCTTTTGTGGGCGTGGCTTGGCAGTCATGTGACAGGGTGGGAGTGGCCAACTTGTAAAATGTGGTGAAATTCATTTAACAATGCTCTTGCTTAACAACCAAAATTTTGGGCTCAATTGTGATGATAAATTCTTTCTTTCTTTCTTTCTTTCCTTCCTTCCTTCCTTTCCTTTCCTTTCCTTTCTTCCTTTCTGCCTTCCTTTCCTTTCCTTCCCTTCCCATCGGGTTACCGGCAGCAGCAGGCCAGACTTACTTCTGGGTCCGCCGGTGGAACCCCCTTTCACCAGCTCTCTAAATTTCACCATCCAGCTCTTGCGAGTAGGTGCAAGCCTGCAGAAACACACCACTGATCTGCACCATCATAGGAACCTTTCTCCCCCCCCCCCCGCCACTTTTTAAAGCACTTATTTCCTACCTATCTGCCCCAACCGGCAGGAAAAAAATGGTTTAAAAAGTGGGGGGAAGTTGGCCACACCCACCTGGTCACATGATTCCCCCAAGCGACACCCACAGAACCAGTGGGGAAAAAAGAGATTTCATCACTGCTCCAATCCCTCCCTTCCTGGTTTCTGAGGTGCTGCGTTTCAAGCAGCAGAATAAACAAGGGGGGCAAAGGAGATAATGGAAGAGCCATAATCAAAGCTGTGATCAAGTTGGATAGTTTTCATCCAAAGCTCATTGATCTCCAAAGGCATTAGAGGTCTCCAAGTCCATTTTCATCCCTCGGAGTCCTCTTCATTAAATTCAAAGGATCCCAGAACATCAGTGGAACTGTAAATTGAATTTTAACACTCAAATGAACAGCAAAGAAAATCAGTCACCCGTGTCTGATATGAAACCGTGTGTGTGTGTGCGCGCACAGGCGCGCTTGTGCATGCGTGAAGAGAGAGGTTGCTAGTGGCGAAAAACTGCTTAAACTGGAAACAAAAGTCTGATGTTAGTTAAAAATGGCAGATTAATCACCACCAGGTCTGCTATTTCATTTCCACCTTCTCATAGACCGAACGGGCCATCCTCTTTGACATTCATCTCCTGCAATAAAAAAACAAATTGATACAGAAGTTATTAAATTTGCTCTTACGAAGAATCAGGTTCCCTGTAGCCAAAGGGAAAATGCATGCCATGCATGCATACAAAAAAATAAAAAAAGCTGTTCATTTCTGTTTGCTTTTTGATGTGTGAAGTTGAATTTAAACTCTCTAAAGCAGGGGTCTCCAACCTTTGCAACTTTAAGTCTGAAGGACTTCAGCTCCCAGAATTCTCCAGCCAGCTTTGCAAAGGTTGGAGACCCCTGCTCTAAAGGACTCGGAAATCCCCATAGAGTACAGCAACCCATGAATGAATATGAGCGGGTCTGAGGGCCATTTTGCATTGCTGAGTTGATTTCTCAATCGGCTGCATTGTTCTATCAATCCCTGCATCAGGAGAAAACTCTATCAGCCTGAAGTTGGCTGTGTTCCTATTAGCGATTTTGCCCTCCTTCTGATCCTGGTTACTGGCTTCTCTCTAACATGGATAAAAAGCCTAATAGACTTTACACGCCTGGAGGCAGCATTTTTAAGGTGTCCAAATAAAGATTATACTTCAGCACCAATACCGCTATTGATGATGCTTTGTCGACTGGAGGCTTTTAAGAAGAATGTATAGGGTTACAATTGTCAGTGCAGCCAACCTCCTATTATTACTATCAGAAAAAGGGAAAAGAGGAAATCCCACTATGTTATTTCATTTCTTACCTGGAATTTCTTCTTTAGGTCTAAAGAAGGAAAGACCACGAAAAAAAAAGCCTTTTGTGGCTTTTTAAAAATAAAACACATTTTGTAAACACTTTGTTTAATAAGGGTAATGAATGTCAGTTGCATTGAAATCTTGGGGTGATGCAATTAGCAGTAGTAGAACGTGAAATTTTGCCAAAAAGAGCTGAGGTCGTGCAGTGATTAGAGTGCAATACTGCAGGTTATTTCAGCTGGTTGCTAGCTGCAGTTCGGCAGTTCGGCAGTTCAAATCACGCTGGTTCAAGTTTGATTCAACCTTCCATCCTTCCCAGGTGGATAAAATGAGGACCCAGATTGTTGGGGGCAATAGGCTGACTTGATAAACCGCTTAGAGAGGGCTGTAAAAGCACTGTGAAGCAGTATATAAGTCTAAGTGCTATTGCTGTTGCTAAAGGATGGTGTTGACTGGTTTACTTTTTCCTGTTCATGTATAATTGCCATTCTTATACGATGTAGAGCAGAGGTCTCATTCTCGTGGCCCACGGGCCAATTGCGGCCCGCAGGACGGTATCTTGTGGCCCCCACCGTGATATGAAAGTATAATATTAGTATTAATATTAATATAAGGAATGTCTTATGCGGCCCAGCCTCACCCAGACTTTGCCTCCAGCGGCCCCCAGGTAAATTGAGTTTGAGACTCCTGATGTAGAGCTTTATCGCTTTATGAATACATAAGATCTAGATAATTCTGAAGAAGTCCTCTGACCCAAATCCGATGGAACCTCTGCCATCTTGATTACAGGTAGTCATCAACTTACGACCCCAACTGATCCCAAAATTTATGTTGCTAAGGGAAACATTCGCTAAGTGAAGTTTGCCCCATTTTACAACCTTTCTTGCCAAAGCTGTTGAGCGAACTGCTGCAGTTGTTAAGTTAGTAACACGGTTGTTAAGTGAATCTGGCTTCCCCATTGATTTGGCTTGTCAGAAAGTTCCAAAGGTGATCACATGATCCCAATGTTAGTGTTCCAATAATGCGCCCATAGAAAGCAGGATTCCGAGGCAGGTAGATTCCTCAAAGAACAATTTATTGGATACATCATATTGGCACAACTGGTGACAACCAACTCTGAAAATTCCCGCAGTTTTCACCTAATTAAAAAGTGAATGTTCCCCCTCCCCCTAAGTCATCAGTCACATTGTCCAAAGAGGTGCTGGCTGGTTGCTTGGTTACTCCACTCCCAGCACCTGTTGGAATGTCCTTGGTTCCCATAGGAAAACTTTTTGTTTTGATTGCAAAGCCCAGATATCTATTTTTCCCCTTCCCGTCTCTTTTTCTGCCTTGTGGCAACCCTGAAGCTTCAAAGATGGCCTCGACCATGGTCCCTTCAGGGTTGACATCTGAGACACTGCAAACATCATAAATATGAACCAGCTGCTGAGCATCTGTATTTTGATCACATGACCATGCAGATGCTGCAAGGATTGGAAATGTGAAAAACGATTGTAAGCAGGGGTGGTATTCTACCGGTTTGGACCAGTTCGGGCAAACCAGTAGCTCTGACTATCAGTGGGAGCGAACCGGTTCATTCCCACTTTGAGCTGGGCCTGCCCCCCGCCCCTACGCGATACTCATATATATTCCCTTTTCTGAAACCCAGCTGATCGGCGCAGCAGAGTGGATTGCCATACATCAGCTGTTTTCCTCCCTGGCAGTAATGTGGAAGGCAATTTCGCTGTAAACTGTGCAAGCACGCAAATCACGTACTCAGCAAACTGGTTGTTAAACCAGTGGAATCCCACCCCTGATCATAAGTCACTTTTTTCAGTGCCATTGTAACTTTGAGTAGTCACTAAACAAATGATTGTAAAGCAAGGACTACCTGTACTTTCCAGATTATAGGAATGTGCCTTATTCTAGATTAACTGTTGGCCATCTAGCTCAGAGTAGCTTACTAAAGATTGTTTTACTTTTTCAGGAAGAGTGTGGTACACTAGCCCCACCCAGTTAATCAATTTTCTCAACCTTTGCACCAGTGGTGGGTTTCTGCAGGCTCGCACCTACTCGCGAGAGCCGGTTGGTGAAATTTAGAGAACCGGTGAGAGGGGGTTCCACCAGCGTACCTGGAAGTAAATCTGGCCCGCCACTGCCAGTGACCCAACGGGAAGGAAAGGAAAGGAAAGGAAAGGAAGAAAAGAAAGAAAGAAAGAAAGAAAGAAAGAAAGAAAGAAAGAAAGAAAGAAAGAAAGAAAGAAAGAAAGAAAGAAAGAAAGAAAGAATTTATCATCACAGTAGAGTCAAAAACTTTGGTTGCTAAGCAAGAGCATTGTTAAATGAGTTTCACCACATTTTAAAAGGTGGCCACTCCCAACCGTCACATGACTGCCAAGCCACGCCCACAAAGTAGGCCACACCTACAGAGTAGGTTCTAAAAAATTTGAAACCCACCACTGCTTGGCACCTTGAAGATGTGTGAACCATCTCCCAGAATTCCCCAGCCAGCATTGCTCACTGAGAAATCCTGGGAGCTGAAGTCCGTACTATCTGAAAAGTTGCAAGGGTTAGAAATTCTGACCTAGTCCCTTAGTCACATGTAGAAAGCCTCTTGCCGGGGGATTTGGTGCTAGGGAATTTTTCAACATTTTTCAACAGCAGGGGTAAGATTGCTACAAAGACTGCTAAAAGGCAAAAAACAAATAAATTAAATTTTGCAAAAGGGTGCCCGGCTTGAAAGATAGCAAACTCGGCTGCATTCCATTCTGCTTTGGTCGTGCATTGCAGAGCCCTTAATTTGTTTCCCTTATTATTTTAGGGAAACGATTTAGGGATGCATAAATTGAGATGATTGTCTACTCAGAGGATTTAGGTTTAAATTAACTTAACTTTCCATTCCCATCTCTCACATCAGTGAGTAGCAATGTACCAAATGAATGTTTGCTTTCTTTCTCTTTGGTGAAAGATGAAAGTCTAATCGTCGTGAATGGAGCCCATTTCAGCATGTGGGTTTGCAGCAGACTATTAGCATTTAAGCGGCGCATGAATTATTTAATGTTTATGAAGGGATGACTAGGTATAGTCACATTCATTAATAAATTCTTTTGAAATATTTTGCCAACTACATTAGGGATGAATTGTTAACAAGCAGATATGGGCAAACACAGGATATGACAACCTAACAGCAATTCAAAAAAAGCAGGAGTGGATTAGCTCCAGTGAACTCTGTAGGGAATAAATATGGATGATTTGCATATAACATGGCTCGGGGCCTAGTTATATGCGAGACTGTCTCCTGCCCCATACATCCCTTCGACTGATCCGCTCCCATAGAGAGGGTCTTCTCCGGGTGCCGTCGGCCGGGCAATGCCGGTTGGCGACGCCCAGGGAAAGGGTCTTCTCTGTGGTGGGCCCTATTGTCTGGAACGACCTACCTCCCGATCTCCGTACCACCTCAGACCTCTGCCTTTTCCGCCAGCGTTTAAAAACGCACCTGTTTCAGCAAGCAGGCTTAGGGTAAATCCACCTGATAAATGACTGAGGGTTAGTTGCACAAATTTTTAATCAGAAGGTTTTTAAACAATATTTTTAGCGCAGGAGTATTAAGTTTAATAGGGTTTTAGGATGTTTTATATTTTGTATTGTATATTGTGTTTTTTAAATGCATGTGTGCCGCCCTGGGTCCCATTGGAGATAGGTGCGGGATATAAATTTAATAAAATCTAAAATCTAAATGAAATGATGAATGGACCAAATGATGGAAACCCCTGTTGCCCACCCCAAAATCCATTAGAATTTCATCTGTGGGGCAGCCAAATCTTTTCCATTGAGCTTCTTCCTAGAATCGATTGGTGGGACAGGAAGCAGCCAGGATAGCTGTGCCAGGACCAGTCCTATTCTCCATTACCAACAGCCTAAGAAGAATTCCAATGGTTCAATTTCCTTAGCATAGCAATCACTCTGACTTTTATTTTCTAGCCAAAGAGATCATAGTCACGAGGTGTACAAATAATCACTTGTACGTAGCATGTACACAATAATTGTTTAGAAGATAAGCAAGAGAGAAAGGCAAAGAGAGAGGGGGAGGGAGGAGGGAGGGAGGGAGGGAGCAAGAGAGATAATGAAGGGGGAAAGGAGGGATAGAGAGGAGGGTAGAGATAGAGGAGGGAGAGGGAAAGGAGGGGGTAGAGGGGGAGGGGGAGGGAGGGAGGGAGGGAGAGGGAGGGGGGAGGGAGAGGGAATGAAGGGGGAGAGAGAGGAGGGAGGGAGGAGGGGAGAGACAGAGAGGAGGGAGAGGGAGGGAGAGAAAAAGGAGGGAGAGGGAGGAGGGAGGGAGAGGGAATGAAGGGGGAGAGGGGAGAGGGAGGGAGAGGGAATGAAAGGGGAGAGAGAGGAGGGAGGGAGGAGGGGAGAGACAGAGAGGAGGGAGAGAAAAAGGAGGGAGAGGGAGGAGGGAGGGAGAGGGAATGAAGGGGGAGAGAGAGGAGGGAGGGAGGAGGGGAGAGACAGAGAGGAGGGAGAGGGAGGGAGAGAAAAAGGAGGGAGAGGGAGGAGGAAGGGAGAGGGAATGAAGGGGGAGAGAGAGGAGGGAGGGAGGAGGGGAGAGACAGAGGAGGGAGAGAGAGAGGGAAGAGGAGAGAGAGGTGGAAAAGGAGGAAGAGGAGAGAGAGAGAGTGAGAATGAGAGAGAGAGAGAGAGAGAGAGAGAGAGAGAGAGAGAGAGAGAGAATGGAGGGAGAGAGAGAGAGAGAGAGAGAGAGAATGGAGGGAGGGAGAATAATGCATCCATGCACTTGTCTTTATTGTCTGGTAGCTGCAAATAGATAAGTGTCACCAGTGAAGAAATGCCAAAATGATATACGTAGAAAGATGCTTAAATGATGGAGAATTCTGGGAATATCAGTTTCAAGAAACTGTTGTGAAAGGTGTTGGGGGATATCTCCGTTGGGAGACAGAAAGTTGTGCAGCGGAATGTGCAGCTAGAGAAACGTTGCTAGTAAACACACAAATAGTAAACCAGACACTGTTAGTAAAAACAAAGTAGCTTTACTGGTGTTGTAAAACTATACTACAGCTTCACAAGCAGTGATGGTAAAGTGAGTCAAAGTCTTAACAAATAGCAGTTTGCTTACAGTCAGTAAACCACACTTCTTCCTTCTTCCTTCTTCAAACACAGTCAGTCACAACGAGCAGTCAGTTATCAACCAGAGAGAGCAATTAGCAGAGATATCAGCAAATCCGGCAGAGAGAGAGAGCATGCATTCTGCTGGCTTCCTCTTATAGTGGAGATAATTACATTCTCTAACTGTATTCCAACATTCCAACATCCTTAAAGCCACAATGACCATTTGTCATCATGGTATTATATATTGCCTACCCAACTCTAGGAATCGACTCCTAACAAAAGGGTCTCTGAATGAAATGCCTGGGATGCTCTGCATCTGTAGATAAAATAATGTGATTGCTTTTTATTGTCACAAGAGTTGCAGTTCAGCACTCTTGATGGAGCTCGCTCCTAGGTAACAGCCGACTTTATATTGAGAATTTCTGAATGTTGTTGTTAGTTGCGAAGTCATGTCTGACCCATCGCAACCCCATGGACAACGTTCCTCTAGGCCAGCGATGGCGAACCTTTTTGGGCTCACGTGCCATAAGTGGAGGGAGCACAGGGGGGTCATGCATGAGTGTGCCGCACCCATAATGCAATGCACGACAGCTCCCAGTGTGCATGCGCGCATGGCAGGTGCTCCCTCCCATTTTTTGCATGCTTTTTTCACCCTCCCCAGGCTCCAGAGGCTTTATAGGAGCCTGGGGAGGGTGAAAACACCCCACCGGAGGCCCTCCGGAGGCTTCAGGGACCTTCTGGAGGTTTCCCTGAAGCCTCCGGAAGGCAAAAAAACCAAAACTCTACAAGCAAACCGGATTTGCCCATAGGGCCGGTTTTTTTGTGCTCTGGAGGCTTCAGGGAAGTTCATGAAGGGCCTCCAGGGGGGCAGGGGAGTCTCTTTTCACCCTCCCCAGGCTCACAACTAAAACAAAAGGATGATGTAAAGTGTTTGAGGGCTCAACGTGCAGAAATAAACAGAGCAGTTGAAGAACAAAGACAAAAGCTGAAAAAGACAAATCAGGTTAAGGATGAAATATCAGCAGGTAGAGGGCTCTTTCTTAAAAACAAATATCTAATGTAGGGTTGTGTACATTTCCTGTTCAGTTTACTTCACACCATAACTCTCCAAGGAATCAATCAAATTCAATCAAATTTTATTTTGTATACCGCGTCCTCTCCCCAAGGGGACTCGGAGCGGTGCACAGGGAAAATTTAAAATACTAAAAATACATGCATAGAATAAATACTAAAGATAAAAACAAATTAAATTAAGATTATCCCTGCGCTAAAATCCCCAGCTATAAAACTAAATTCCCTAAGCACCCTAAGGTAGAGACTAACCTAGGCCGGCCAAGCAGAAAAAGTGTGTTTTAAGTTTTTGACGGAAGGAGCGGAGGTCCGTAGTTGTTCTGATTTCGGGGGGAAGGTCGTTCCAGAGGGCTGGGCCCACCACAGAGAAGGCCCTTCCCCTGGGCGTCGCCCGCTGACAAAGTCTAGTGGACGGCACCCGGAGAAGTCCCTCTCTGTGGGAGCGAATCGGCCGTGAGGATGTGTGGGGCAGGAATGTTCCTCCAAGGAATTCAAATTCTTTATAGATCTTCCATGAAGCCTCTTATTGATGGTGAAAATGACTTCCAGGTAGAAACATTCAAATAAAAAGGCCAGGAATACACATTGACAGTGATCATCAGCCTTACTAGCAATAGCACTTAGATGTATATACTGCTTTACAGTTTTACAGCCCTCTCTAAGCGGTTTACAGAGTCAGCCTATTGCCCCCAACAATCTGGGTCCTCATTTTACCCAACGCCGAAGGATGGAAGGCTGAGTCAACCTTGAGCCTGGTGAGATTTGAACTGCCAAATTGCAGGCAGCCGGCAGGCAGCAGAAGTAGCACTCTAACCACTGTGCCACCGTAGCTCAATAAACTTCATCATCACTACCATCTAGCATTATCCAAACTCCACAGTTACTTGGAGGGATTAACTAAGATATTAAAAACTGTAAAAAGTAATAAATTGCATTCATAAGAAGCTCAAGAAGGATATAATTTAACACAAACAAACACACACACACACATTCCGGCAAAAATCACACTTCTGCCATGCAGGATTTAAAATCTAAAGCTAAATATGCAAAGTCTTTCAGCCAAACTCTAGATGTGATGTGGGAAAGATAGAAAGGGCAGTTGAAGAAGTTGCTTTAAGTAAACGCAAATGCACCCTCTTATCTATGAACGTTTAAAGAAAAAAAGGATTACTCGGATTTTTTAGGACAAGTAAGAAAAACAAGTTTCAGGCAGAGAAATCCTCAAGAAGACGCCTAGATCTGGGTAGTGGAGAATTTTTAAAACCCATGTTGTATCGTAAACAGAGCCTTGAAGAAACAATGATCGCAGATTCTTCACGAAGTTTATGTTCTGTAACGGTGGCGCCATCATTATCTCTTGGGAATATACAAGGGGCAACTGCAAGAATTGAAATGAAGAAGCGGAGAGCGCCACCCCTACCAGTAATTCCATCCTTTTCTGTTGGGAAAGCTGAGAGAGAAGAAAAAATGCCAAGTGCGATTCCTCAAAGTTCATTGCAACAAGAAATAAAAGAGAAAAAGAGACGTGCTCCTCTTCCACCAACTCCTAAAATGCCAAACAGATTTGAAGAAATGGATAATAAAAGACAAAGTACAATTGATCCTTTTCAACTGTCATTTGTCGGCCATTTTATTTCAACTGTCATTTGTTGGCCTTTTTGTTTGCCTGGAGAGATTCCTGCTGTGGCTGTCACTGCTGTCTGTATTCCACCTGGTGCAGGTGTTGGCACGGCACTCAAACCAATTTCATTGTAATTTTATTACAGTATTATTACAATGACAATAAAGATTATTATTATTATTAATGCGTTTCAAGGAAAACAGACCACTCCCAATTCTGTAGTCATTTAAATGTTCCTTCTTGGGTGAAAGACTCCAATTTTTTCCTCCATTTGTTCTCTGTGACATTGCAAATGAAATTGAACTTCCAGACCCAGCAAAGGGTTAACGCTCTGCAAATTTTCCTCTTGAGCAATTTGGCATTAGGAGAAAAGTGGGAAATGGATGGTTGATCTGGCTTCCGTTTCCTTATAGAGTGTAACACATCCCCATGGCACAAAACCAAGTCTTGTTATCCTCAGGGTGTGCTGGGGCATTATTTCTCCAGCTATCCCTTCCAGTATCTCTCCCTCCCCACTCCTACTTTCGTATAGCACGTGGCTTCAAAGTGTGGGGGTAGGTTAATTGATTGGGTGATTATGTGCCATCAATTTAACCATAAAAATAGATTTTCTCTATGACAATCATTCCCTAAACTGCTCCTTGGGGTCTTTTGGCAGGGCACCAATCCCCACTGTCACCGAGTTTATCCACTTTGCTGCTGGTTGTCATCGTCTTATTTCTTCTACTTTTCCCAGCATGAGAGCCTTCTCTACAGCAGGAGTCTCC